>OX377201.1:106240005-106303137 GCA_947396885.1 Heligmosomoides polygyrus polygyrus
ATATCTTTTCAAAAAAGGCATCTTCATGCGCGGCAGCAAGGGTGCGATTTTTGCGCGAAAAATTGGAGTAGTTTTACAAAAATGGGCATAACTCACTAATTTTTGAGAGCTGTGCAAAGGTGAGCAGCACTTAGAAAACTAGAGAAAGTGCACTATCTTTTTCATGCAAAGTCGATTTTTGAAAAAAATGACCTTCATGCGCGGCCGGGGGGTGCAATTTCTCTCCGATTTTTTCGGAAATACTTGCCGAAAATCGCACCTCCGACCGCGCATGAAGATTCCTTTTTGAAAGGAGTTTTTGTAATCGTCGGAAAGAGAATTTCTTCTAGTTTTCTGAATGCCACCGCATTTGCATAAATCTCAAAATTGAGCGAGTTGCGCTTGGTTGAATAAAGAACATGTATAGCACCTTCAAATCAAATCGACAAGCGATCAACCAGTGATCCATCCTTTTTGATCACATTGACAATAGCTCCAGATAAGCTGCATTTTTATAAATATGTATCAGTCAAAATTAAGCTTTTGTGAAGCTACCATTCAGCTCTAGAGATCTTTCCGTTCAGGTAGAAACCCTTTATTTTTGAAAAAAAATTGAGCATGGCCTAACCTGATCACAAGGAAAATCGCTTAGGAAAGGGTGGGTTCTAGAATACATATAAAATAAAAATTATCGTTTTTAAAGCTTTAGAGATCGTTCCGTCCAGGAAAAAACTTTATTTTTGAAAAAAATTAATCATGACGTCACCTGATCGCAAGGAAGGCCGCATAGGTAAGACTTGATTTTTTTGAACAAGTGCTAAATAAAATCTGTGCTGTTGTGAACTATAGTTGCAGCTCCAGTAGTAGCCTTGTTCAGGAAACATTTTGCTTTTGAAAAATTCTTAGAAAAATTCCAGGAAAATTACTTCACCTGATCGAATGAAAGGTTGCTTAGAAGAGGCCTGATTTTTTCTGCGTCAAATTGAAAGTTAACTTTCGGTAGGAACCATATACAACAACTATTTAAATTTTTAATAGATACATTCAAATTCAAATGACGTCTTCTTTTTGTAGAAAAAGCAGTGCTCAGGGTGTTGCCGTGTCTTTGCCAAGCCTAAAAAATCTTCATTTAATTGACTTATTTCCGTCAAAACTTTATTAGTTGATTATTAGGTAATAAACATTTTCCCTTTCTTTCACATTTTCTAAAATTGTTTACAACATAAGAGCCAACTTAACATTAAAATTCATCGATTTTCTCGAAGGGGGTCGTACCAAAACCCTTATGGTGAGTGGTCGTAAATTTTTGGTGGAAATCGCACCCCACACCAGAGCCTGACTCGCTTGAGGGGTCCGGACTCCAGATCCATCGGCGTCCATCGGACTCCCTCTACTGTAATCAAAGACGGTGACCGTATTGACTGTATTTTGTCTGTCATCAATCCCCTCTTCTATTCGTGTGTTCTTTCGTCCAGACCACTCCTTCTCGGTCGAGCGAGGACGGTAAGCGATCCGATGGGCCGAATGCGACGGGAACCGCACCGCGCCTGGGCCGAGCGCCCGAGGCATGAGTCGAGAACAGTCTCTTCGACTGCAGGACAACCAGCCAGTGGCCGTAGAGGCGTTCTAATTTTTTTTTTGGTTTTTCTGATTTCTCACCGTGGCGAAGGTTTACTGCTCTATCTTCTACTCCATTTAAGGAGTCAGTGAAGTGGAGTTCTTTCGCCTGACTTCGCTAAATTCTTCAATCGTCAAGTCACTTCTTCACTGTCCACACTTGGAGCAGCCGGTGGCGGTTTTAAATGGATATCTGGTGTTAGCCAAAACTTTTTATTGCAGGCTAAACATAGCTCGCTCCCTGTTCCAGGGCTAGCTGCTGGGTGAAGGTCCACTCGTCCAGAGGGAGCAAAAGAAAAGCCCAAAAAAGGGCTCTAGGCACCCGGCTCACCCCATATCGGTGTTTGACGACCCAGTAGCTTTTCTCAGGAGGTGCATACTTGCCAACTGACTCACACTTTATTATACCCGGCGAGAAGTTCCTTGTGGCGCACGTGCTAGTGAGATTTCCAGGGGTGCATCACTGGGCCTTGGCATCCTAGTTGAGAGTCTAGTTTGCTAGCAGTCGACCGGCTCCCGGCGCTGTTGTGGTTCGACATCCTAGGTGGGCATCTTTATCTACTTATCGTACCCTTCTAGCCTAAGCATCTCCCGGGTTAGACTAGGTAGCGTTAGTGAGAGTTGAGAGTTCTCCCCAAGGATTAGGGAAGTTCCTTAGTCGGATTCGACCTCCACGCCGTGGCTGACCCCTTCTCCTCCTTTGTCCCTTTCGTCTCTCTAGTGCGAACAAAACACTGAGGGAGCCGAGAGCGTAGACAGCCGGTACCTTCTACTCATCGCTCTGCCTAGTCCGATCTCACGTATACTAACCACTTCTTATTAGTGGCATCATTACTTTAAAAGCATTTTGATATCTTTTTGAATCACCGTCGCGTTGTGCTGAAGTTCGTACTTTGAACCTTTTTTATCGCTTGTATTTTTAATCATAAATTCTATAATACAAGCGGTGTTCAAAACGGTCTGACATACGATCTAGCCGTTCAGTACCCAGGAGGAGCGGCAAAAGAGACTTAAGGGGACCTTAGGTAAACCATTCTGAGTTGTCAAGTAGGAATCGGTTACCGCTAGCTTAGGAAGAGATTATAACAAATATTTGAACGAAGCACAATCAATCAGGTGTAAAATACAAAATTTCAGACGAATTTCCGACGATGCATGGCGCATGCTATGCAGCTCATATGTCAGAAAATTTCTATTCATTTAAACTTCTACATGAATTTTCAACTTCCTTAGTAACTTTAGTGTGAGCAAAATTATCACCTTTCAAACAGTGCATACTTTTTGAGACACCCTGTATGGTAGGATGTGGATTTGATTATCATGCTAATCCCAATAGTTAATTAAGAAACAAACACCTTAGATACCTCGAGCCCAAGAGCCCTTCCTGGCTTGTGCCCTGTCATTCCACTTCCACTTTGATTCTTTGCTAGTTCTGCCTACTATTCTGATTGACTTCGGGAGGTTATTTTAGTAAACTTTATTTGCAACTCATTCCTCAGGGTTCATCAGAATGCACAACGATGCTAAAATATTTATTTTCCAAAAAGAGGTTACACTTCACGTCAACTTAGGATGTACTCTTATCTGCACGGTGTTTCTGTGTTTTCCATTCCACTCCAGTATCCACCGTCAGAACATGCCAGCTTTCCCGAAACGCCTAAAAAGTATTTGTCTTAATGCCACACCAGACAAAGAGAGACATTAACGGACTCTTACCTTTGCATGATGCGTTGACTACTGAACCCGGTTCGTGAAATTTAGGCTGGCCACACTTCTTGACATCATTGCCACCATAGGAAAATCCATCGAATTTCAATTTTCCAAGCACATCGTCTTCGTTGCAGCAACCTTAAAATATATTTATTGTAAAAGATTCTTTATTTTTATAGGCAGATGTTTAATAGGCAGATGCGATGTCAAAACAACAGCGTAGCCCATTAGAAAATTCGTCCCACTCATTCTGTTTCATCTGTCTCTCACCAGTGCCCGTTCGCCCCATATTGGTTCACAGTTCTTGCAGAGAATGAGCAGCGACTGCGAAAGAATGATGCCGTGTCAGGAAACACTTCTGATTGCATTTATCAGAGTGCCTTTTGAACGGCATCGCAGCTGACATGGAGACCAAGTGCTTGCGTGTGCACAACACAGCTTCATCCAGAAAATAGTGACTTAACTTTCAGGAGCTATCAAAATGGCCACTAGGTAAATGCGCCTACCAAATGGCAATTATATCCTGAGAAAGAGAGAAGTGTCGAAGTGTCAGCGCCATGGCTCAAAAGACGTGCGCACTAGGATGTGGATCGATAGGAGACGGCGGGGATGAAGCTTGTCTCCAGTAGGCCGCATATAAGGAAGCCCCCGAGCCGTCAGAGTTAGTCGCCGCTGGAGCGCGCGCAACACATCGCAATAGACCAGGAAGCCGCCAATCGCCATCGCCGCCGCTTCGGGAGGATCTTGTCCTCGATTTTCCGGCCACCTCGTCTTCACCGTCTTCTTGTATCTACGTGTCTACGTATTGCTGTCTACTGATTGAAAGTTGTTGTTGTAGTAATATATTGTTCCTACTTGGACTGTGCTTCTGTTCGGCGTTTGGTCGCTAGTGTACTGAAGAAGGATCTCTACTGAAGAAGGTGTGTTACAGAAGGGATAAAGGATAAGGATAAACGATAACGACGGCGTTACTCAATTTCTCTTGGAATGCGCCACCACTCTACTCCTACGGGATGTCGTGAGGTTGATTTAAATGCGCATTTGGCCATACAATGACTTGCGGTGGCCACTCGGTGAACAAGTCAGCGCTCTGTCCTTCCCAGGCAGGTCTGGTACCAATTCACCGACCCCGAGGAATGGGGAAGGCTTGGCTAGCCTGGGCGGGAAACCCGGACCGTGAATCTGATATCATGTGCACGCGACAGCTGGCACCTCCCACGACCGCGCTAAACACACCCAGGGACAAGAAGAAGACAAAAAATAACTGAAACTAAAGACATAGAAGCAATATGACGGCCCGCAAGGTTGTGATGAGATTGAAGCATGCGAACTTTTCCAATAGAGAAGATCTCCGGGCCAACTTACCTGCTAATCTTCTCACCCAAAAATCGTTAAATCGTTCATCGGTATCTAAAGCCGGATGCATTCACAAACTATGTTCTAATAATAATGGTAACTCATCGTGCACTGATCAACTGATCAAGATCAACAGGTGATAGGCCACCTTTAGAAAATAATTAAAATCAGGGAAACTTGAGGGATATCTTCAACGATCTCAACCTTAACCGTTGCAAATTTTCTTTTCTGAAACCTTCTCCTCAGAGCGTTGAGGACAAACTTTACAATCCTATTCCATATAAGCTCAGAACCACTACACCTAATATAACACATACTTGAAAACTAATGGGTGACGATGTCCGTTCCTCCACGCGATGACACTGGAAACTACTCTCTTCTGCGAGCTAAGTCGAAGACGGACAATCGAATGCAGGCAACAGGCCGTCGTTACAAGCCGGCATACGAAGAGTCTATGTCATATCGTATGAGTGTATGTCAGTTCATGGTTTTTAAGATAGTGCTACTGCGTTCGTGGGAATCGACGCGCACTGGCAGAGCGCGGCGAGTGTGAGAAGTATGCGAGGTTCACTGGTGTGTAGGACGACATCTGGGGCATTTGAGTTAGTCCGAAAGTCCCGTAACGTATGCAGCACCCGCGTAGAAACGCTGAATATGGGTACGTGGACGGGCTCGTGCGAGTTGGAAAGCGAAGAAAGCGAAGAAAAGTTGTTTTCTGCATGAGACGAGGTAGTCCTTCTGCAAGTTAAGGGACATAGGACGTTGCCACAATCGTATTCTATGTGGAAGTCCAAGGACCACCAGTGGTGTGGGAATAATCGTCTTCGAGGATTTCCGAGGAACCATTGCAAGACCTATGGCATATCACCTGCGACCAGTCCGGCAACGCCACTGCTAACAGACAGGTATTCGAATATTCGTTTCGGGACCTTATCAAACACAATGGGGAGACCGGTTATCGTTGCCACGCCCACACGACGTTTCGTTGGGGAGAACATACTGCCGGCGAGTGCGGTGTACAGCGACCAGCTAACACACGACTCTTCGCACGCCGCACGCACATACGCATGCGAGCGTCAGTTAACCGTGCTCAAGCGCCAATTCTCGCCCCCGCCCAACATCGCAGGTCTACTCGTCGCTGAACTCCATCGCTCCTCGCGTTGCCCCGCTCCTCCCGTCGCCTGGACTCGTCGCCGGAGGTATGCCATAGGCCTCAGCGTCGAACGCTTTGACGATCGATTGATGAAGATCATTGTCGCCGTTTAAGAGCGACTCTGTCTCTTCTCCTCTGCGCATGCTCAGCAGGCTGGCTGCTCCGATCGAGCCAAGAATGAGTTTTGGAGACTGCTTGACGAGAATACAGCAGAGGTGCCGTCGAGAGACGCTAGCATTGTCGCTGGTGATCTTAACGAGCACGTGGACGCTATGAAAGACGGTACAGCTGTCATGGTGGTTTCGGTTACGGGTCGCGTAACGCAGATGGTGAGCGTATCCATGAGTATGCGGAATCGCATAACCTCACCATGGTGAACACCGTATTTCATAAAAGTGACTCCCACCTCATCTCGTTCTATAGCGGGAGCACCGGGACTCAGATAGACATTCTCCTTGTGAAGGATCATGACCGAATACTCGTCACAGACGTGAGGATCGTGCCGTTTGAGACGGTCGTCCCACAATATCGTCCGCTGATCAGCACTTTAAAAAATCGCCACTCCGAGGCTGAAGCAGGTCGAGCGATGCGTTGATACAAGAATCAAGTGGAGGAGAATGAAATAGAAGGATGAAACTGTGATTTCTCGCGTACGATTACTGACAGTCAGACTACAGATGAAACTTGGAGGAGCGACACCTACGCGATATTTCAAGCTACGAGGTCAGAACTTGGGAAGACGAATCCTGGAAGACGAAAGATCAACAAGCAGGCATGGTCGTAGACACACAATGTGAAAGAAAAGGTTCAAGAGAAGAAAGTACTTTATATTTGATCCTTCTGTGCCACGCAGGTTTGTTATGGTGGTATAACTTTTATTTCGGCCGACGTTTCGACACAACTCGTTTTTTTTTCAAAGGCCTGAAAGTACTTCGAAACCTTAGATCCAGAGACTCATTCCGTCAAAGGCATACTTCTTCACAGCTCTAGTTACAATGGGTTCCCACGAATGTCAAGGAGTGTCCGTCTAAAGCATACCAAACTCACCATTGTTCCACCAGCGCTGAGAGGCGGTCTCAGCTATAAGACCATCAGTGAGCAACTGGGACCTACTATGCAGGTCTGTACTAATAAGTATAGACTGCGCAGTCTCAGACCTCACACAACGGGATGAAAGAAGTCGCTGCTTATTGAAATGCACTCGTTTCGGTTGTTCATTGCTGGATTACGCTCCCGAATCCAGAAAGCCTCAAGAGTCTTTTTGGTGCCGATTTCATCTTCATTTAGCAACACAGTGCATTTAATGTCAAAATCGTTTCCGCCGTGGGCTTCTTGTCGATGTTTACCTAGTGGGGTTAACAAGCTTCGTTTCAATTTTCCAGCTAGATGTTCATTGATGCGAACACCAAGTCTTATAGCTCTAGCTCTTAGTCTTATAGCTGAGCCCCCCTCTCAGCGCTGGTGGAACAACGGTGAGTTTGGTATGCTTTAGACGGGCACTCTTTGACATTCGTGGGAACCCATTGTAACTAGAGTTGTGAAGAAGTATGCCTTTGACGGAATGAGTTTCTGGATCTAAGGTTTCGAAGTACTTTCAGAAAAAAAAGAAAAAGACGAGTTGTGTCGAAACGTCGGCCCAAATAAAAGCTATACCACCATAACAAACCTGCGTGGCACAGAAGGATCAAATATATTGTTATAAAATGCCAGGTTTTATGAACGTCGGACATGGAGACTAAAGTTCTTTATCATGTGTTTCTCGGGGACAAGTCAGTCAATAACTGGTAAAGTACCACGAAGCGAAAAAAACTGCAAAAAAGGCCGTGGCTGTTGCAAAAGCCACTCATTACAATGATGTTTACGAAAAGCTTGAGTCGCGCGATGGTGAGCGGTATTTGCACCGACCTGCTAAGAACCGCCATCGCCAAGCCGGGGATATAGAGAAGCTCTTTAGCATCTTGATGAAACTGCCATCATCTCACGAACCGTAAGGAAGTGTTGAAGCGATGGTGCGATTATTTCGAGGAAATGGAAGAAGAGTAGCAACCCTGCAGACTGCTCAAATTACTCTCCGATTTGCTTACTTTCGCGCAGCATGAAGATCTTCGAACAAATCCTCGATAGACGCATTCGCAAAATCGTCAAGCTTTCTGACAACCAGTGTGGCCTCGTTGCTGGCTGTGGCACCATCGATGCCATGCATGCCGCCCGGAGAAGCATCGCGAGAAACAAAAGACGGTACATCTTGCCTTTCTCGACTTGCGGAACGTCTTCGATCGCTTGCCGCGTGATGTTATATGGTACGCTCCACAAAAGCACGGCGTTCCTGAAGAACTTATAGAGTGGATGCGAATGGTACACTCTTGTCTGAAGAGTCGTGTGCAAGCTTCAGCAGGAGTTTCCCATCTCTGTCGGGGTACCCCAGAGTAAAGTGCTTTCCCACTCCTCTTTGTTGTCGTTATAGATGCCAATATGCGAGATCTTCAGAAGACAGTCCCTTGGACGTTGCTATATGCTGACGACGTAATGCTCGCTTGCGAAGATAAAGGTGAACTCGTACGGCTGGTGCAAGCTTGGTGCGACCGCTTGGAGATGATCGGGTCAGACTGAACATCAGGAAGACCGAGTATCTAACGGCTGACATAAACGAGTCTGGCATTATTAAGATTAACGCTTATGAGCTTGCACGCACATCAGTGTTTAAGTACTTGTAATCAGCAATAGCAAATCTAATGGCAATTTGATGGTTGAAGTGAACTCACGCGTGAGTGCAGCTTGGTCCAAAGACAGCTCCTTGACTAGAGTGCTCTGCGATAAGACAACACCTGAGTACCTCAAACCAAAGCTTTATAGAACAGTCGTCCGGCCAGTAGGGATGTAGGTGCTGAGTGCTGACCCGTCGTGATGGAAATTGAAAGTCGCCTCAGCGTAATGGAGACGAAGATGCTGTGCTGGACGGCTGGAGTCACGCGCATGGACGCATCCGAAACGAAGCTATTCGGCTGAGGTTTGGTATCGCCCCGATAGTTGATAAGATGCGTGGTGCTCGCCTTCAATAGTACGGCAACGTTCTGCGTGGAAGGGATGACAGCGTCCGTAAAATATGGCTCAGGCAATTGAAGAATCTGGAAAACGGCCTAGAGGGCGCCCAAAGCAGCGCTGAACTGATACAACACAAAGAAGGACTTTAAAGTAGCTGGTGTCCACCTTCATTCAGCACGGAATCGGGAAATATAGCGACATGGCATCAGAAAATCGGATCCCGCTATGAAGCGGGACAAACGCTGAAGAAGATGCAGAAGAGGAGGACTTAGAAACGATCGCCGTTATTCCTCTGCCCCTGAGCCGCGTGCGGTCAGCGCTTGCGTTTGTGTATTCACATGTTTAACGTGTCTAGAACATGCCTTAGAACGTGTGGCAAGGCAGAAACGAGGTGTTGTTCTATTCGATCGATATGATTGCTAAAGAAAGAAAAAAGGTCAACGAAGACTTACCTTAACAGGAAAGGAAATATAAAACCAAATGAACTGTTTAGAAAACATGTGTCAGACTGGTAGTCCACAAAACCCGACCTTGACAAGAATTTCAAAGTTCATAGGGATTTTTTATTTCCGAGGAAGAAGGTAAGTGGAGATTTCCCTGGAAGTCCAGCAAACTGCTACTTTAGCTCTAATCCCGCTTTGGTGCATTTTTTGAAATATTCTAAGGTATTTTGGTTTTGTTTCTTCAAGCAGTGACAACGAGTAACTTGGAGTTCGTCGAAGAGGTTTGTCACCAGCGCGTTAGGCTCTCCACGTGTAGCACACTATTTCTCCCTGAGTATTCGACGCATTGATCTCAGGCGCCCATAAAAGGAGCGCGCGTCTGGTATTCTGTTCTGGCTGTCCCCGAGCTTTCGCCCACCCATTTTTTGTTTGTGTGTGCCTTCCGCTTTGTTTAATAAACTGTTCCTTTCGATTTCGCGACTGCAGCCGTCCGAGGTTTCTACTGCCAATATCTTGTCGAGGTATTGATTGGTTTTGGCTCCTCAACGTCTCACTGAAAGAAGGTTTTCACATCTCTGTCCACTCTACTTTGACGAAGGAATCCCATAGCTGCTCTATGGGTAAGAGATGATGAAATCCCATTCGGAGGATCTAACCGCAATTGGGCCGATTGGTGGCTTTCTCTATGCCTTGCCACCTCTCCACTGAAATTGTCCAAGAGCCATAACACAACGCTTTAGAAGCTGGTAGCAGGCCTGTCGATGAATGTCAAGGGAAGAATCGTAAGACAAAACACCGTTATCGTTAGCCCCCCCCCCAGCACCTTGCTGCGCTAGACGCCGCGGTGGGGGGAGATCCCTCAGTGGTGCAGCCATCGACCGTCCGATGGCCACCTTCATGGTGACCTACGTGGACCTTCGCCACCGTCGTTTTCGATGATTGCCATGTTGACTTTTTCTGCACCAAGTCACTAATCTTATTTTCTGCATAACTATATAAAATAAATTACTCTTCATTTACCTGCGACCTGACAATCTGGCAACTTTGTGAGCCTCCATTGAGCGGCAATGCACACAGCGTAAACCTGCCGTGAAATTCATGCTTAGAAGTTTCTTTAAATTTGAGGATGCGCATTTCAACGAAACAACAACTTATCCTGAGCTGTGCTGTTGTTCGAGACCCCAGAGCAGTATCTTCTAACAAAGGTTTGCTCAGGGTACTTTCCGCTTGTGTCGGGCATTGCGAGTGACCCGATGCCAACACCTGGCTCATTTGGCCTCGAGAAGTACACGTACGAAACAGAATCATTCTTTGGCAGCGGTGTGCACCCTGGAATTGAGAGGATGCTATGTAAAGTTAATCGTTCTTTTTGTTCTGAATAACACCTGGAAAACTGCTAAAGAAACGTATGATAAAACCTATTGAATTAGATTTCTGCGAATAAGCTCTGACGAGTTGAAAAAATCTGCCGGGATACGGACACGACATCGGTTTCTGTTCGGCGACGATCAAGAGTACACAGCAACGGCACGTGCTGGTGCTGAACCCGCGCGCGAAAAAACGCGGTATTAGGTCTATGTTATACTTCGGCGACGCGGCGACCCGTCGCAAACAAGCTGTCGCCGACATCGGTGCATCGCAGTGCGTTTGTACCATCGGAGAGCGTTTTCAATGTCATCATTTAGTAACCAGCCGGAAACGACCTAGAAAAGTGGAAAAAGCAGATCGTTCCTTCGGTTCCACGTCACAGCAATGACGCGGATGCCAGGAACGGATGAAGATGTGATCAACGCCGCCCACCATGAAGGTCACTAGGCAGTATTGATTCCAATATTCCAAGCAGATGAGAAGTCAGGAACGAATTTTTCTTTTTGATTGCTTGCTCACTTCATCCTAATCGGGGTGAAGGAGGTTGTGGTCAGTCTTCTTCTCCTTCTCCTGAGCGTATAGTCCCGCGCCGTCGCAGGGTCCGCTGTTCTTGTGATCTGTCACCAACTCATCCTATCAAGGGCGTCATCTGCCGTGGCGCCGACTTCGCCGAGATCTCTCTTGATGACGTCCTTCCACCTTTTCCTTGGGGCTCCTCTCGGACGCTTTCCTGGGCCTCGAAATCTAGGGCCATCCTTGTGGGGTGATCCTCTGGTCTTCTGAGGACGTGTCCATACCACCTCAGGCGCTGCTCTCTCATCTTCAGCTGGATCGGAGCTGTCTTCGTCACTGCCCTAACATCCTCGTTTCGCACCCTGTCCCGACGGGTGCATCCACATACCCACCTTAGCATCCTCATTTCCGCAGCGTGCAGTTGCCGCTCCTGCTCCTTACCCAGAGCCCAGCATTCACTGCCGTAGAGGAGGGCAGGTCTCACTACTGTTCTATACAGCTTGCCTTCGAGCATCTACGGTCGCAGAGGATCCCTGTAGACTCCCTCCACTTAAGCCAGGCTGCGTTTAACCGTCCCCTGACCGCCTGGTCCACAGTTCTTTCCTCGGATAGGTCACTTCCGAGGTAGCGGAATTCTTCCACCTTCTCGATCGCTTCCCCTTGGCAGTCTAGGATCGATCCAGCGCACTGCTCAGAGCTGATGAACTTCGTCTTCTTCACGTTCAGCCGTAGGCCGTTGTCTGCGAGGGCTTTCTGCCACAGCTGCACCTTCTCCTCCAGCTCCTCCTGGTTATCGGCTACTAGGGCGATGTCGTCCGCGTAGAGGATCGTCCTGAGAGGGTCTTCTTGAAGGTGGTTCACTATAGAGTCAAGCGTCAGCAGAAAGAGAAACGGACTCAGAGCCGACCCTTGGTGTACCCACTGTGATGTCCACCTTCCTTGTCACCCCGTGTGGAGTTCGTATCGCCGCTTTCGAGCCTTCGTACATTCCTTTGTGACCGTGATCAGACGTTCCGGGACACCACTTCCTCGAAGGGCCTTCCAGAGTACGGCCCGGGGCAACCTGTCGTAGGCTTTCTCCAGGTCCAGAAATGCTAGGTAGCAGGGTTTTCTTTTCTCCCGATATTTCTCCATCACCTGACGAGTGATGAAGATGGCGTCTGTGGTGGACCGCTCAGGCATGAAGCCCCACTGCACCTGGGAGATGGGTATCATCTCCCTCAGCCTCGAGTCGACTAGTCGTTCGTAGATCTTCATCGTGTGTGAGATCAATTTGATCTTACGGTAGTTGGAACATTCAGAAGCGTCTCTCTTCTGCTTGAAGATGGGGACTATGGTGCTGTTCCTCCAGTCATCCGGCATCTTACCCTCTTTCGTGATTCTGTTGAGGAACTGCGTCAGCCAGTTGATTCCGCGGTCCCCGAGCACCTTCCAAGCCTCTACTGGCACTCCGTCAAGCCCAGCTGCCTTTCCGAGTTTCATCTTCCCTATGGCCTTGCGAACCTCTTCCTGCGTCCAGGGCGGGACGGGTCCTTCCGTTGGTTGTTCTTCCTGGGCCTCCCGACGGGGAAGTTCCTCGTTCAAGAGTTCCTTGAAGTACTCCTCCCATCTTTCCCTTCCGTAGTACCCTACCGTCAGCACTCTTTACAGTCTTCACTACTCGAATGTCGAGACTAGCTCTACGACGCGCCTTCGCCAGACGGATGGCGAACTTCTCTCCCTTCGGCCCATCTAGTTTCTCGTACAGGGCATCCATTTCCGCGTTCTTTGCCTTCGCTACAGCTGTTTTTGCCAGCCTCTTCAGCTTCCTGTAGGCTGTGAGATGCTCGGGTGTCTTCGTCTTCTGCCACAGCTTGTAGGCCTCCTTCTTCTTCTTCACCGCAGCCTGCACCTCTTCGTTCCAGAACCATGCCGATTTATCCCCTCTGGTCCCTCCCTTTGTTTCTCCCAGGGTCTCCTTAGCACATCTCACGATTGTTTGGGCTACCCTCCTCCAGGTCTCATTCACGGGACCAGCTGGATCTGGAAGGCCTTCTTCGAGCACTGCCCTTCGTAGTTCGTTCCGCTCTGAAGCCCGCAGTCTCCACCATCGGATCCTGGGTTCCGTCCTCACTTTGGCTTTGGTGGGTAGAGGTATGCTAAGGTCGGCTACCAAGGCTCTATGCTGTGAAGCCACGTCTTCTCTCGGAATGACCTTCACATCTCTGACTGTTTTCAAGGCAGGCTGTGGCATCTCTGTTTGTTTTCAGATTGTGGTCAGTAAAACGAAAGAATTTTGGTCCGCTTGATGTGATCGTCATGTAGGGACACTGAAAGTACACCAGAAAACAGCCGCCGCCCACTTGCCTCGAGTAACCATAAATCAACGAAATTAAAAGGACACCAAGAACCAATTGACGTCCACTCGCCGAAAACAACAGTGCGTCAAAGAAGTTCAAGTAGCCGCTCCCAAACACAAAGGACAAATGAACCGGGAAACTCCAAAGGTCGATTTATGACACCCCAGGCTGCAACTGTTAACCGTGGACCACGGAAAAGACCAAAGGGAAGTAAAAGAAAAGATTCCGGACAGTTGTTAGGTCCAGCGCTGCTAAAACCAAATAAAATGAGCTCCCAAAACACCAGAACACAGAGGATCGCCGCCACTGCGGTGAGGTCACCGGCTCTTCTTCTTCCTCTTCTTCCTCGATCTTCCCCTGCTTCTCCTACGAAATCCTTTATTCCCATCCATATACCTTTACCCTTGATCTTCTTCTTCCATGCCAAGTTTGCTATCTGCTCTTCATAAATCCACATGGTAGTGTTGTAGTGCGATAATAAATCCTCAGTAAAATACGAGTCTTCCTCTAGTCACAATTGTTATTAAGAATGCCGTGTCGTCGCGCCAGATCTCTGGCTCCTTCCGTTGAGTCCGCATGTCAGATATCGTCGTCTTCGTTAAGGAGCAGTCTCCAGGGCCTTGAAATCGGCAAAAGCATCCCGGTTAGGCCTTCTGGAGTAGCATCCTTACACTAACAGTACTCAAGCCGATTGGTCCCTAAGTCTGATGGTGAAACCCAGCGAGCCACACGTGTGTTGTAGTCTAGCATCGCCGTGCTTTTATGGTGAATTTTCTTTAGGAAGAAATGGTGTTTAGAGGAATGATTTACACAATTGTTAGAACAATGCTTAGTTTAGGTCAAAATTTTTGTGCCGCGCGCCAGTCGCGCTTGGCTCAAAACTTTTGATAGCAACTAGCCATCCTTCTAACAACATCTTTCTCCTGTGTCACTCAATGATCACCTGAAGTGGCTCCGACCGCCCGCGAAAACATTGTAGAGCTCAAGTACTGCTCAAAATATATCGGAATAAGAAGAAAAGCAGATGTGTACACAAACGACAAGCACGGAATTCTTAAACAGACCGAAGACGTGCCTTATCTTGAAGTCCGTGCGAAGCACCCGTTCAACACCGTCGCTGACAGCGTCCTCGACGTGTCGCCGAAGTATAACATATGCCTTAGGTCCCGTTTATACTTCGACGCCGAGCGACGCGACGTCACGTATAGTGGCCATATTGATTGGGCGACGCGATCGGTCAATTTGGCCACTTTACATGCCGTCGCGTCGCTCGGCGTCGAAGTATAAACGGGGCCTTAGAGAGGCAATTCTAAACGCGATGCCGGGGTAGGATCGCCTTCTCTATACGCCACTGATTGCCATCGTACATTTCCGCAACTGTGTATCGCAGTTGCATTTTTATTGTGTGGACAAAATCCTATCTTCTTAATACTTATAGTGCTCACACCACCAGGGCCGGATTCATCAACGACTTACATAACTTTAACAGAGGATTCACAGCGGCGGCGAAGCGATATATCAAACGATACGGTGAGCGATAGGCCGCGTTATCTGAGTTTTCCGCTGTGAATCCTCTGTTAAAGTCACGTAATTGATGATGAATCCGGGCCAAGATCTGAGTGCCACTACAGTCACTGAAAGGCTCTACAAATAAGGTTACTTTTCACGCGCCAAATTTTACATCCTGAATGATTCCGTGAATAAATCTATGAGAGCGCTCAGCAATAAAGCATCGCCGTAGTTCCCTATGTATGATTAAACGATCCTATCTGTCTGCATTCCATTAAGATGAAACCTCTAAAGTTTCTCCAACTTTTAATATGAAAAGAATCAATGTACAAAAGATAAAATGCATTACTAAGCTGATGGTCTTGATAGAAATAATTCAAATCAGTTTCTTTAAGCCTCAATTGGCTGGTATCGAGGTTGTAAGCTGTCACAACGATGTTTTGTTGCGATCAAAACTTCTAGCGCCAGGCGGGACTCGAACCCGCACCTCCCTCTGAGCGGGCGGGAATGCTCTACGCCATTACACCACCGGCGCCGTTTGATCGAACGCAACATCCGGTGATCAGTCCCACGAGGTGTGGATGTTGCGTTCGATCAAACGGCGCCGGTGGTGTAATGGCGTAGAGCATTCCCGCCCGGTCAGAGGGAGGTGCGGGTTCGAGTCCCGCCTGGCGCTAGAAGTTTTGATCGCAACAAAACATCGTTGTGACAGCATTACTAAGCATTGGAAATTAATGGAGATAAAATTAGACATCACACCTTATTTTGTGAACTAACACTTCTTGAATTTGTTAGGCACACCGTACATCAACAAAAAATTTTAAATTTCTAGAACATGAAAAATTTCATTTTTGTATTTTTTGCACTAACACGGTTCTAGTAATTAGGTAATTAATTCACAATAACGACTCCATATAGTTTCTTTTCTTTGACAAAGAAATCAAGTAAACTTACTACGGTCTGGGCATGATTTTAGTCCTTTATAGTTATATAGCCATTTCGATTCATAGCACATGGCGACGAAATCTCTTAAAATGTAGACGTTTCTAGAATTCCATGGCATTAGAGACGAAGCATTGGAGCAAAGAAAACGGAGAGAACGACGGCAGTCTATACTTATCTGTTTTGTCTTCTTCATGCCATCTTTTACAAAACCGTTTAGCACGTGTTTTATCAGGATACATTCCAGAACTGTCCTTTTCCGCTGGTTCTCCACTGTTATCATAACTTTGTTTATAATATTTGTAAGTGGCAGTTTCTTCAGACAATGGCATGCAGCCTAAACATGTTTCTAAAGAATGAATAGACTCTTATAATTAAGGTAAATTTTAGTAATACTCACTGCTGTCAACTGTAGCTGCGGCTCCAAGTAGGCCAATTACTACAACCTGTAGCAGCATTTCACTGTAACATCATAGAATGTTAATTGGGTAATTTGAAGAAGTTGAATACTACCCAGAGCGCTCAAGGTAGTTACAAGTTTTACTAGAAATAAGACTCCCACAGGACTGGGCTAATACAACTTTTGACGGAAGAACTGACCAAAATCGCTTATATTTGCAAGCAATCGTTTATTAGATCCCCTATTTATTGCTCATGGCAGTGTACGAGATGGCATGGAAAGTGCAGAGTCAATGAGCTGCAGTGACCTATACCTTCAGTTACCTTGAAATCAGAAAGCAAAAGTGCATAAATACGGCAAGAACACTGGGAGGTCGATCGCTTTGTCGCAGAATCGTATCCGCTGTATTCACTGCCATTCCAACGCTAATTTGACTTCAGATGCATGGAAGAGATGGACGATGATTTTGGCAAATAAACATAGTAAACGTATTAGAAGTTCTTTTGGTAGAACAACCTACTATATCAGGGTGTAGGAAAACGAAGGTTATGAGTTACTAATAAACGTGTTCATGAGTTTCGACAAATCCAGAAAGCTTAGATCATCAAATGCCAGAAAGCAACAGTTTTGGTAGAAAGCGTCTGGAACGCACCTTTTAAACATTCCAGGTAAGTATGATTCACCGATGAAAGTTCCGAGGAGAACATTAAGAAAATTTACCTAACTTAAGCCACTAAAGGCCCCCGCAGACTTCTGCAGCGAGCGGCGGGCGGCGGACGGCGAAATCGCTGAGCGGCGCCGCTCATCATAAGTGGGAGCGGTGACGGTGAGGTACTGTACTGTTTCTAGTCGGGACCGACTGGTGCTTAACAATAACGCGCCCCGATGACGATCGCGCGCCTGCATCGACCGTCTCCGCTCTGGATCCCGCCGCGAAAGGGCAGAGCGCAGAGCGCAGGCAGACAGACGCTGGAGCGGCGCCGCCGGGTGGAATGATTCAAGTCATTTCCGCCAGCGACGCCGCCGGTGCCGCTGACGGCGAATGGTTAAGCATAGGGCAGCGGCAACGCCGCAGAAGTCTGCGGGGGCCTGAACACGTGAACAACAATATCGCTGTCGCTCAATGGTGCGCGACAGGCAGTCTATCTCAAGGGACAATGTTGTTTAGTGGTGTATTATTTTAACACGAATGGTATCCGGTCCATCCAAACTTCGTCCAGAGAGGTTATTCAGGATGTCGAACACGATGCCGATGTCCTTTTGGACGATCACGGCCGTTTCTATCTTGATCAATAGTCGTGTCGGGACCATCGATATTACCCAAACTCTGTGTAGGAGTTATTTGAGAAGCTGGAGACCTCAGCCAGTTTTCCTTATAACCTTGCTTCCTCATACTATACATCTTTCATGTTTTCTGTAGTGTATTCCCTTCGTTTCTTCTATACTGAAGTATGACTGCTTTACTTTATACGCTGGTATCGACGTCATTTTTGAATCATTGCTCTATTGCGCATTCATTCCATGTTTTAGAGTCACGCATGTTTTACATGCCATATGGGCGATACAATGAACTCCAAAATTCAATCTATAGCTACGCCCTTCCATAAGGCAGAATGGCCGTCGCTGGGACGGTAGGTATACGCCGGTGAGCGTTACCCATACTTATCGCAACATACCCTCGCTAGTTGGCTGATCTTTCAAAAACGGACGCCTGGTTCGTCACGAACACCAAAATAATCTCCTAGAAGAAGTTTTGGCTTGGACCCATTCCTCCCGTCTTCTTTACCACCCTACGTAACGCTACTTATTCCATTCTAGCGTAGTTGACGGAGTTCCGAAAAGAGAATGAGAGAGCCGTAATCACCACCTATGTTCAACCATATTCTGAAGATATATTAGCAAGAATGACTTGGAAGCAGGCATTTTTTTTTTTCGAGAATTGCCAAGACCACTAGAACCAGATCGGAATTGATGCATGGAATAGGAGCGCACAGTTAGAGCTGGGGCGCACTTTTTCGACGCGCCGCCCACGTGTGGAGATGCGCATCGATCTCTTGTACACCCGTGGTGGCGTTACTGTCAGGCGAATCATGGCACAGTGGATGGTGGTGCTGCTTCATGCGAAGGAGGTCGGGAGTTCGGTTCTGCTGCGTCGCGGCCTTTTTGCGTTTCAACTGACTAGTTGGGATTTGAGGGGTTTTGAGGTCTACACAATTTTCCGGTGTTTTGTGCGCATTTGCTAGCTGTACGCGCTTCAGCGCAGAACTCAGACTCCCCTTGGCCACGAGAGCAGTTTCCACACGAGCAGTTTGGATGGACCACACCCTGCAGTCCCTTCCCTACACAGTTGAGCACTTCCCGGCTAAACAGTTATAGGGCGCTCAGATTCATCAAATATGCGTTTCTCAGTGTTAAGCGCTCGCACGAGGGAAACCATGCTTCAATCCAAGTTTCGCGCTCAGAATCTATTCCGATTTGGTTTCAGTGGCCACAGATCCACTCCTTTTTTCCACGGCACAAACATATCAATATAATG
Organism: Heligmosomoides polygyrus polygyrus; assembly: GCA_947396885.1. Lineage (NCBI taxonomy): Eukaryota > Metazoa > Nematoda > Chromadorea > Rhabditida > Heligmosomidae > Heligmosomoides > Heligmosomoides polygyrus. Next base: position 106,258,913 of record OX377201.1, read on the forward strand.
ATGTAAGATACCAAGATTCATTTCGTATTTATCATTTACCGAGGCAGCCGTTTCAAAGCAATATCTCTAATCGATACCATACAAATATTCACTGTCTGTTGTAATCACACCCAGAAAATGCCTAAAATACGTGAAGAACTTCGAGTGATGGTTGACCTCAACTTTCACCTCCGCCTTGCCGTGCATCTATTAGGTTGTCCCATAAGTCTTCGCCGTTTTTTTCAACGATTCACTGCAGATTTCGCCGGCGGTCTCTTGCATAGCGCTGCACAGCTTTCGAAAGAGAATGACTTGCTCTATCAGAACCTGTATTGCATTTCTTTTTTCATCATGGATTTTGTCAATGTTTAGGTCGTTGAAGTGAAAAGTGAAAAAGTGAAAAAGCAGCCATCTGTGCACTTGTTCTCTCCGCTTAGGTTTGTAATTTTTTGCGCAGTTTTTTATAGCATTTGGAAGACAATGTTCTGTCCTACAAGAACATGCGTTGGTCCTATTTTCTCACTTGTCCTTTATTGATTTTTAGGCCATCAAATTGGGAATTCCGACTTTTTCGTCCGAATTTTTACCAAAACTCCGGTTCTGTGGTTGAACTTTTTTGCTTGGTGTTAGATATCGTTTGGAAGAGGATGTCTTGTCTTGTCTCAGTTAGAATTTGTGTCGCGTTTATTGGCTCACGCTGATTTCTGTCGAATATCAACAACTGAAGAAGGAGAAAGAGTTGTTGGTGGAGACGATTTTTCTCTTTTTGGCATTTTGTCGATATTCAATAGAAATCAATAAACGCGACACATATTCTAATAGAGCAAGACATTCTCTTTCGAATGACGTATAACACCAACCCAAAATGTCTAATCACAGAGCAGGAGTTGTCGGCAAAAATAACCATCCTCCTTCGGATGTCCCAATTTGATTACCTGAAAATCAATAAAGGACAAATGAGCAAATAGCACTAACAGATATTCTTGTAGTACATAACGGTGTCTTCCAAATGCTGTAAAAACTGCGCAAAAAATTACAAACCTAAGCGGAGAGAATAAGTGCGCAAATGGCTACTTTTTCACTTTTCACTTCAACGACCTAAAAATTGACAAAATTCAGAATGAAAAAGAAATGCAATACATGTTCTGATAGAGCAAATCATTCTCTTTCGAAGGCTATGCAGCGCTATGCAAGAGACCGCCGGCGAAATCTGCAGTGAATCGTTGAAAAAAACGGCGAAGACTTATGGGACAACCTAATATGTTGGGATACACCAGGGTTCTATGCTTACTCCTTTATGATGTCCTTATGTATATAGTTGATAAACACTCCAGAGAGCAATCCCCAATGAGTCGGTGCTCGGTGGAAAGCATGAGGGCAGTTTCGTTTAAAAACTCTAAGATTCATATGTCAAATACACCTTGCACTTAATGACTAATGCAAAAAAGAAGCACTCTTACGTAAGCACAATTTTCAAGCTTTTGTGGGAGGCTACCATTCGAATAAGAAAGGTGATGGAGTGGTTGAGGTATTTAACTTTGGAGGAATGTGTATTCGGTGAATCCAGTTTTCAAGAAACCGCTAGAGAAGGCTTTCAAATTATTATTCGTGACATCGTTGGACTAGAAGCAGTTAAGATCTGTGAGACAGAAATAGTGAAGGAGCTAAAGGAGTTCAGAAGAAATGAAGAGGAGCCAGTCAAGAGTTCTTTATAAAAGGTTGCACAATTTTATTGCGATGGTTACACGTGCCATTCTATGTCCACATTTGCCATTCAGCTCGCCGTCAAAGTGTTTTAATTTTGGTAGTACAATTTCATATTGCCCTTTCTTTTTGTCTAAAGATACTTTTAATAAATCATTTCACATCGGTCATGGATGGGAAAGTGCTTGTACACGGTAACATAAAGGGCAAACAAAGTCGACATTCTCGCACTAAATTTGCTTAGTATTGACTGTTTGTTTTGCAGCTGAAACCTGCAAAGCTGGCAACACATAATGTGGCGAAGACCTTTAAGAAGTGACAAAGAATTTTAAATAAAATGTTTGAACAATAAAGTACCCACCTATTTGATTCATTATAAATGCATCGTAAATAAATATAATCTAAAAAATATAAAAACTCTACAGCAGTGATGAGAAAATACTTAGTGGAATTAAGAAAAAGCAAAGCAAAAATACGAGAAACAGGGAAAATAAGAAATGAAAAGGTGGCGCTCTCAGTTTCTCATTCTACCCCTACGCTCGGATTCATCAACGACTTTTCTACCAGTAACGATGGGACTAACCGCAAAATGGCCACGTACCGCGATTCATCAACACGCTGCGTAGCAGATTTGCGGTGAAAACCGATGTAACGGTTACTTACCTAGAGCGTTAGCTAAACGGCGCGGTGATGTACCGTTAATGCTCCAATGCTAATTTCTGGACAACGAGCTGGGCCAAAAATAGTCGGACGCATCCACATGAGCATTTTCTCCTGTCCTTACCCAAAACCGACCGAAGAGAAATCTTTTTTGCATTTGTTATTCTTAATCTATCTAGGGCGCGTGTAGCGTAGTCGGAGGAGGCGCGACTGTCGCGTGCACCCGATACCAGGTTCCTAGTTCGGATTTCCCGCACAGGCCAACCAAGCCTTTCATCCCTCCGGGGTCGGTGAATTGGTACCAGACTTGTCTGGGAAGGATATAGCGCTGACTTGTTCATCGGCTGACCACCGCAAGTCATTGTATGGCCAAATACGCATTCAACTCGCCTTCACGACATCCCGTAGAAGTAGAATGCGCTGGCGCATCCCAGAAGGGATTGAGTAACGCCGTCCTTTATCCTTTATCCTTAATCTATCTAGATTTGCAGCTGATTTCAGGTGTTATAAAGAATGAAGCATCTTCCGTATATCATCCGTTTTTCAGATGAGAAATTTGGCTACGTTAGTTGTTGTGTACCGATTCATGTTGGCTGTCGCAAGTCGTTGGCCCCAGTGCTGCGGCTGTACCGTGTACACGTGGGACCTCAACCAGCCCCATGGGCATCCGAAGCTGCCAAGGCCTAGTACCCGCGGAGGTGGATTGGTCCCATGCCATTTAACGCCACTTCTGAGGTGGGGATTCTCCGGGTCCGTCTATTCACTCCCCAACTGTGCTGGATTCTCCGGGTCCGTCTATTCACTCCCCAACTGCTCCCCAGGGTAATCTGCTGGCTGCAGCCCTGTGCTGCAGCCAGCAGATTACCCTGGAGAGACACTACCCGATATGTGAACTGATTGCCTGGTATTGAACAGCACTGCCCACGCGACGTCCACGTGGAGGGCCACACACAGGCTTCCGCCCTGAGCGCCCTGTCCCTTCACGCGGACCCCAAGGCACAGGCACGCCCAATAAGCCCACAAATACACACGACAATACCGGCAATATCAGACAACTGTGATATGTGAACGGTCTCACCACACTCCTTCGACTTGTACACCAGAGACCAGAGGCGAGAATATTCATCGAGGTGGTAGGTCAAGTTGAAGATCATGTGGTCCCCTCCTACACTGTGAGTACACTGGTGGCACTCACCTCACCGACACTAATAAATTGCATTTGAAGAATTTTTCTGGCATTCTGCCGATGTTTCATGTTGTTCCTGTGTCGAAATTTCTTACATTGACTATGAGAACAATTTATTGGAGTAAAAGTTTCATACAAAATCGCATTTCGCATATTTCGGACATTGCTGGTGAATTACGACATGTCGACAAAAAATAAGTAATAAAAACATCTTACCGTAGCAAACTCCAAAAACAAGTTCAGATATGGAAATCTCCATGGAAAGCCGATGCTATGGTAAAAGTGCAAAAACGCAACGTAACATAGGAACCGAACCCCCGACCTCACGAACATGAGGCGTGCATTCTACCACTGCGCCACCCAATCCACGATACGTGGATCTTGCGCTGCCGTGAAGAGCTCGCTCTGTGGACCCTTAACCGTTACACCCTCGTACTCGTTTGCCTCAAGGAATCGGCAAAAACAAAACATGTTCTGTTAGTATTTGGAGGACTAGGATTCTCCCTATAGTACTCGTTCTTGCCGTTGCGGCGTACCGTTCAGACAGTTCCCTTGTTAGATTTTGGTGGTGAGTCGGTTTAAGGCATATGTTATACTTACACGACTCGTCGCCAACAACCTGCCGCCGACGGCGCGAGAGCCCTGCATGGCTGGCATGAGAGCGCGCCAGAGATTTGGGGATATCGTACCCTCTGTCGAACCCCTCTCTTCACGTTGATGACGACGTGGTTGTAGAGTGGTGAGATCTTAGTCGTGAATCCGCTGTACAGCTCACGTGGTACTCTGATGTACTGAGTAGTAACGCCGAGAAGAGTGCACGCGGGACAGCGCCGACGCGCGCCCTGTCGGGTCTCAGACAGCTGTCCGTACACCCAGCTGTCACGTTACACCCGCACCTCGTCTAGGAAGACGAAGCCACGCCTGGCTTCGTCAGTCTCGGCTTCGGCTCGCCCACGGCAACTCGGTCCCGGCCTCGTCAGCCCCCAGACAGCTGACGAGTAGGCCTCGTCCTCTCCTTCTCCCCCTCCGCTACCGTACCTCATTGCTTTACCTTAATAAAGATATGAACACACGTGTATGTAAGGACATAGGAAGGGAACTCCCTGCTCTCAAGTAAGGAGTAATTAACCTATAACTTGATATGGAGGTCCCGGGGAGATTCCTACGGTACCTAAGTAAACTCAAATTTTTTTTTAAATTGAAATTCCTTTGTGGGAATAGCCAAAAGTTTATTTTTTCCTTACTTGACCTACGCATTCCTAGTTAGCAAGTAATTAACACCCTTCTTCACCCTGACCCTACTTCTGACGACTGCCGACGGACTACACCAGATGACCGTTTACAGGTGAGCAAGAAACGTTGTCGATAGACTCTTTCTTTTGCCCCGCGCGGCATAGATCGTATTTGGAAAGATATTAAATAATTATCTTAAATTCAAAATAAAAGCGCGCGTAACAACATACAGATCCATTTCTTAAGCTGTGAGCAATATAGTTTTCGCGAAGGCCTCGTGGGAGACTTTGCTCCAAGATCAGCATGCGATGGCGTAAATAATATCCTGACCGTTCACTGTGGGCTACACTCGTTTCAGAGGCGATCAATTGTATTCTCATACAGGAAGGGGTTATTTACGTTGGGCCCACAAATGAATCTGTACTAAAGATCTGTACACAGGGAAATACCTAAGGACATGAATATGCATTGTTATCCCTCTCATTTCTTTAATTAGTCCTGGCGACGAGATCCCACATTTCAACGGCTCCCTTTTTATCTAGGTTGGTATTACGCATAATTTCATTGCTATTGTTATTATTATGGTGAATCTTCTTTGTTGAACCTAGGTGAGATCTGATTGTCTTGACGAGGCTGTGCTGGCAGTAGCGGGAATGCTCGCTCTAACCAGGCAGTCAGACTCCTGGCATGAAGCTCACGTTAAAGGCCTGGAGTCGTCTCTGTTCAAGAGTACGACCGGGCCACATGGCTTGCACGGGCAGGTGTAGGTTTCACTTTCGGCCACATCAGGCTACGTCCTAGATGTGGGCTTTTTTATGCAATTCACGGGATTATTTTTGATGGTTTTTGCGTAACCGATTCCGAGATCCGTGATCCGAGACTCCGAGAAGCCGGAAGAGATCTACCCCGAAGGACTCTAGGGAGACATCACGGTGGGACTAGCTTGCCCTAAGCGACTCCCCTCCCACGAGGGATGACATGGTCATCTCCGGAGTTTCCTTCAACAACCGGACTGAGACTAAGGCTTCTCGGCCTGAAATCTCAGTCCTTCCCATAATATAAGTTTTTTCTCTCATTTTTTCAGCTTCATGGATCGCGCCTACGTCATTTGTACCATAGAATTTCTCAGTTATTACACATATTTCCGCCGACTTTGTAAAATAAGGACTCGCTCGCCATAAAAGTCGACTTTAAATAATAATTTAAAAAAAAACGCCCGTGCACAGGGTATGGAAAAAAAAGGATATCGAATTCATTCCGATAAGTACTTCCTGCAATCGAAGCTTATTCAGAAGATTCATAAAGTTATCCTGCCTTCAATAGCGCAAGTTTCCGACGCGCCCAATTAGCGGAACCCGTCTAGCGGACCCTATACGCACCAGACGTCTGCTGTCTAATTAGTGCGCTCGCGGTTTGCCACCCCGTCCCCGCATGTTTACGCAAGTGTACGGTCGCTCAAGTTTAGCACAGCGTCTCCTCCGCAATAATACATGGTCAACACAGGTTACGGTGCGAACAGAAGATCACAGCACTACGGGCTGTTCTTCTGGGTCCGTGCGATATAAATGTTACATTGCGGTATCGTGGCCCCATAAATCTGTCAGTGAGATACAACAGGTTACGGTGTGAATAGGACGACAGATCTACTGGCTGTCTCCTAGGTCCGCTTACACTAGATGTTACATTTCTGACTCGTGACCCCATAAATCTGACCGTAAAATTACAGCGAGCCAGCTGGCCGTACCTGCTAAGCTGGCAGCTCCGGCCAAATAATAAATTATTAGGACTGGTCCCCGCTTTACACCGACCAAGACGACGCCAGCTTAATCCGGCTATTAAGGAGACGACACGTCAATCCGGACAGTGGAGTCTTCCGCTTTGTGTAACATGCCACCCAAATACCAGCGCGAGAGACCGATAAAGTCTCACATTTATTTTCAGAAAAATAATACGATCAACATATGGCAGATCAGCGCCGACTCTTCGAAATTCCGGGTGCAGGTGCCACAGTGGTCATAACCAGTCCCTGAGCTCTTTCCAAGGACGAGGGATCATAGTCCTCGTTAAATAATTCCCGATGGCGTCCACGAAGATGCGCCTCCAGAAGTTGCTCGCGCTGGAATTTATAATATACATACATATAGCATCAAATCGTGCTGCTTCGCTTACATAGACGATATTATAATTGCCAGTTCGTCCATTTATAACCACATGATCGATTTAGAAGAAGTTTTCGAACGAATCCAGAATTTTGGCATGAAACTAACACCCGAAAAATGTTCATTTTTTGAAACAGAAATCCAATACCTTGGAGTACTAATAAGCAAATCTGGATCCCGCCCTAATCCCTCAAAACTGGCAAGTATCTCTCAGATACCCCAACCTTCTAATACAAAAGCAATTAAATCTTTTTTAGGTGCAGCTTCATACTTTCGCCGCTTTATTCCGCGATTTGCACTCATTGCAGAACCACTGCACGCTCTCCTTTCCAAAAGTGCCCCCTTTATATGGACAACAGCACACGAAACCTCTTTTTCAGACCTTAAGAAAGCTCTAATTCAAGCACCAGTACTAGTGTCCCCCTCCTTCGGACAACCTTATATTATACACACAGATGCATCTATCGTAGGAATAGGTGCATGCTTACTTCAAACTGATTCAAATAACGCCGAACACCCGATAGCATACTGTAGCAGAGCAGTCAACATCCACGAAAAAAAATATGCTGTTATTGAACTAGAAGCGCTAGCAATAGTTTTTGCGTTAAAACAATTCTATCCATATGTAGCGAGTGCTAAAATCACATTAGTTACGGACCACGCACCCCTGAAATCGCTGATGCACAGATCAGACCTGATAGGACGTTTAGCTAAATATCAGATATCGATCCAGGCATACGATATCACTATAGAATATCGTGCCGGCAAGCATAACACTCTCTGCGATTTCCTCAGCCGCTATCCGATTAACGCAGTATCCGCTATAGAAAGGTTCACACTACCAACACTGGAGGACATCAGGCAAAGTCAAGCACATTCCCAATACAGGGAGCTACTGAAATATTTTCAAGGAAAAACTCATAAACCTCCTCCACAATTCACGAAAGTAATTAATAAATTTAAACTCTTCCACAATTGCTTATATTACACTAAGCATGGGAGAATTGCATTACTGATAACGGACCCAGATATGCAGAATAAGGTTATCTCAGCATTTCATGACAACCCTTTAACAGGATCCCATTTGGGGATTACAAAAACCTATACAGCAATCCAAGGGAAATATTATTGGAGAAATTTGCACCGTCATGTAACAAATTATGTTCGCACATGCCCATCATGCCAAATGGTCAAAACTCCCTCGGGCAATATTATCCGCGAAGAACTTGGAATGTTTCCGATACCCAAAAGACCTTTTGAGCGTATCCATACCGACATCATTGGTCCCCTTCCGCAGTGTATAGATGGAAACAAATTCATATCTATATCAGTATGTGCTTTTAGTAAATTTGTTATCTGCACGCCCCTTTTCAATCAAACCACAGAACTAGTCGTTAAAGCTTTGATAAACGATGTCATATCAAAACATGGCATTCCAAACGAACTAGTATCAGATCGGGGTTCCAACTATACTAGCGAAATTTTCACCAAAATCAATAACACTCTGGGTATATCGAACAAATTTACCACCAGCTATAATCATAAAGCCAATGGCCAAGTGGAGCGCATTGTTAAAGTAATACACGACTCCTTAACGGCATATTGCTCTGACTGTAGAGACCTCTGGTCTGATTTCCTCCAACCCATTGTATTTGCTTATAACTGTAGTAAAAGTTCTACTACAGGATACAGTCCATTCTTCGTTATACATGGCAGGACTCCAATAACATGGTGCGACATCATTCACAATTTGCCGTCAACACTCATCTTCGCGACAGACACGTTCGCAGACCAATTCTCTGCTGGCCTGGAACGCCGCATAATTGCAGTGGGCCAACAAATAGCATCAAAGACGGACGAGTACAAGTCAGGATACGACCTTCTACATAAGGTATTCCCAACGGAACTTTCCACTGGAGATTTAGTACTGCTACGTGACGATACGGTGCGTCCAAAACTTACACACCAGTGGAAAGGTCCTTTCATGGTTGAAGTAGTGGACCGACCAAATATCACAATTCACGACCTGGTCAATCGCCAAAAGCGACAGACAGTTCATATCAATCGCCTAAAAATATATGCACCGCGTTCTGAACCAGCCAATGCTTCAGCCCTTATAGAAGTTTCTTCATCGGAAAGCTCAAGTGAAGCATCGGACAGTTCAGAACCTCCCTTACGGCGATCCCGCCGATTGGAAGAAAAATATACTTTAGCACGACGTTCTATGGACAATGGAGAATATTCTACAACTTGATCAAGTTGCAAGAATTGGCTTATGTAAGTTTGAATCTATCCTCATTGCCGCCACAGCGCAAAGCCGTACGAAATATTCTTTGAACGGGCGATTCGAAGAATTCTAGATGCGTCATCAAAAAAAAAACATACCTTTTTTCTCTAACTCCGCCCTGGTGTCAACCGCACAATGAATTTTGCTTGAAAAATTCAGGTTCACACTTGAAAAACCCGTTTCTTATATGATACATAAAAATGCCAATGATGTCATGTATTTTTTGCGCCTTTCTAGAAATATGTCTCAGAAAATTTTCACAAATGTTCAATTTTACATTAGGGCAATTTCTCCAGGTCATTGCCCGAACTGTGTATTATCAGAATGTCCTCTTCAACATTTTGAATGTCTAGCCATCATTTTATTTCCTAGAAAATTTCGCATAATGTATAACGTAAGAAGTAAATTTCTGTTAATCAACATGTTGACTTTACTATCATAATCTTCTCTGCAGTACTGTAAGGTAATATTTTATGCAATAGTTTCTCCATCGACGTAAGCGTCATCGACGACAAAAGACAGAACTCATCTACATTCAACCCCATCATTTACTCTCACACCTCACGTGCCCATTTTCCAAGACGAAATACTTGAACATCGTCTCATTCCACCTTTAATCTTTAATCTCCAAGCTCGAGGACGAGCTTATTCTCAATGAATGTGCAGATCCTCCTCCTGGTTAGGCATCGAACAAACAACATCACATTGTGACACCTTCTATCCTCAACTTCCATCATGCAGTAAAGCTAATAGCGTAACTACTTTGTAGTTCCTATTTTTCCGTCTTCCTTAAATATGCGGAATATGCTTTCTCTCGGATATGAAACAACTGTCAACTCGATGACGAAGATCCCAAGCTCGAGGACGAGCTTTACAGAGGAATGGAGATGTCGGGTCTCAGACAGCTGTCCGTACACCCAGCTGTCACGTTACACCCGCACCTCGTCTAGGAAGACGAAGCCACGCCTGGCTTCGTCAGTCTCGGCTTCGGCTCGCCCACGGCAACTCGGTCCCGGCCTCGTCAGCCCCCAGACAGCTGACGAGTAGGCCTCGTCCTCTCCTTCTCCCCCTCCGCTACCGTACCTCATTGCTTTACCTTAATAAAGATATGAACACACGTGTATGTAAGGACATAGGAAGGGAACTCCCTGCTCTCAAGTAAGGAGTAATTAACCTATAACTTGATAGCCCTCCGCCGCCGGTGCGCCAGCGACAAGCTGCCGGCGACGGTGAGTATAAGGCCGGGGGCATACATCCATCGCCGCGAAGCCATCGCGGTGCTTAGTTCATAGCCATTCCTCCGCACGCGGCCGAATAGTCAAAGGAAACTTCGCCGCGGCCGCAGCAACAGTGGCGGTCGGCATGGCATACGTTTTCGCGCCGCGCGCGGTGTTTAGCGTTGGTCCTGGACGGATCGCCGTCGCGCTCTCTTGCAGAGCAATGGGCGATGCGACGAGCCCAGAGAAATTCAAATTCTTTCGCGTCGCTCTGCAAAACTCATCGCTGCGATTCCATCGCGGCGACGGGAAGTATGCACGAGGCCTAACACCCCTGAGACGCGGTCGGCGACGCCGCTCACTACAGTTTGTACGCAGAGCGTAGCACCCACTCAGCATTATCGCCAACAGACCACGGAAGTATAACATATATGCCTAAGGTGAGGTGACACTGCAGCTCCTCGACGATCGGCACGCACATAAGAATGCACTGAACCTACGGTAAATGAGTCAGGGCCTCTCGGTCAGTCACACTTCGTTGCAGGGTCCGCTCTTCTGGTGCCTGGGCCGTCTTTTTTTCTGATCGGGCACTTGATCAGGGTGGACACCAGCTTCTTCTTTATTCCATGTGTAATGAACACTCGATTGAAAGTACATCAATATTGCAACAAACTTCTTTAACACTTATGCCATGAAAACCACTTCGTAGACTTCAATATAAGATGGAACTATTTCCATACATGATCATTTAATCAACTTCTACACTATGCACGTTCAAACGGATAAGTTACTTAAAAAAGAGGAGAAGGAGAAAGAGAGAAAAAGAGAAAGAGAAAGGAAAATGTGACTGAATCTCTTTTTCGCACGAGATCACACAGAGACTGAGTCAATACGTCTTCTACTCTCCGTTGTTAGGCCAGCAGGACAGCTTTGCGGCATGACTTCCCGCGCACTTCACAATCATTTCGTCGATCACTGTTGCAGCAGCTCAACAATTTGCCATATACGTGCGCCATCCTCCTCAGCATACGGAAACCTTTGCGCGACTATCCGTACGTAAGTGCTGTCGTCCACCAGTTTTAAGAGATTCTTAGTATCTCGCTGAAAGATAGCATCCCTCCTGAGTTTATAGAGGTGAACACTAACAGCTGCTTACCACATATCCCAGATATTCGTGATACACCTCAAAACACCGACCATTTTTTCTGTTAGTATGCAAAGCATCAACGTATACCTGAAAACGACGTGTTAATGCTCGGTTTAAACAAATAAATTGCGCTTTTTGCTACTACCAGTAAGTACAGGGTGTGTAAAAAGTGCTTATTGCCTCTAGGGGCCTCGAAATGGTTGTACAACTGACCCGAAGCTTTCTCCCCATCTCATGTACAGTTCTTCGTGGATCAGGGCCGGATTCATGAACGATTTACCGGCGGGTAAGTGCAAATTTTACCCCCACTCCCCACTACGCGCGATTCATGAACGCGCGGAGGGAAAAATCCGAGGTAAGTGTCGAGGTAAATGCTACCCCGTCAGCGCGTCGGGGAACATTTACCTCCAAGGCGAGGGTTTTGCTCCGCGGCCAATTTCTGACCCAATGCATGCCTCCGCTGGCCCTTAGCCAGCTCTGAGCTGGCCGCCAGCCGCAAATTCAATGCCTGGCAGGGGCACCTAGTTGCCGTCGCCATGCGAACGTCTTTCACCGCACTTCGGTGAGTTGTTTTACCTTTTGTCTTTCTCTATTAGGCTTGCATTCCATGATTTTTTGGGCTCTGTGGACCATGGCGGCCCACAATGCCACTTATTTTTAAGTGAGTTGCTTCCTTTAGTGGCATTGTGGGTCGCCTTGGGCCACCATGAGCCTAGTCCACCACGCAAATCGTAATTTACGATTTGCGTGGGTGGACTATGCCTGTCCGTCACCTTAGCCTTCCTTGGCATATGTTGTCTATGGAGGCTACTGTGGTGGATGGCACCCATTATTAGTCATGTAGGAGCACATTTACCATTGTTTCTCTACTACCTGCTATGCTACTATTGTCCACCCCTCTCCCTCCCCCCTCGCCCTACCCCACATTTCACATTTCATTTTCCCTAAATACGATGCTGCTAGTGTTGGTGGTAACGACGTCCCAGCAACAAGTGTGACTGCTTGGTATCGATGTTAGCTGATGCCAGCGGGCCAGCGGAGGCATGCACATTGGGTCAGAAATTGGCCGCGGAGCAAGACCCTCGCCTTGGCCGTTATGAATCAGAAAACGGAGGTAAGTTCGGGGAAAGCGGCGGGTAAATGACGTCGAGGTAAGTATGGGGTAGAATTTACCCCGGTCATGTTCATGAATCCGGCCCCAGATTCCACCCTTTCTTTCAAACGCCCGTTATCACGCTTTGGTGGTCGTCCTTAACGGTCCTCGTTTTCGAGATCAAGGGCTCCAACACCCGAGATCAAGGTCTCCAACACCCGAGATCAAGGTCTCCAACACCATCTGCGCACGGTGCATTCGTTACCGGAGTCCTCTCCCATGCCGTCCTGATATTTTGAGGTACCTCGTTCACACTTTGGTCAAGCTCGAACTCATAAAGCATTATTACCAGGAAGTGCCTTTTTTCCATGGTTTCGTCCAGCATCTTAAACAATGCAATGTTCACTTTTTAAAAACAGTATACCAAATTTTATAATGCGAAGCAAGCGCTACAAAATAGTATCGCCTATCGGAGGAATCTGACAGAACTTATGTGACAACCTAATATTTTGAGAAGATGTAGGCCCATGTGAGCGTAGTCCAGAACCACAGTTAGTTTTTGCTGAGCGCTTTTTTAAGACCGGAAAAGGAGGTGTGAAAATGTATGCGCAACAATCGTGAACCCGTATGATACCCCACAAGATGCGCCTCGTTGGCGCAGTCGATAGGAGTGCCGCCTCATTGAGGGACACCGTCCGGCTTTTGTGTTCGAATCCGCGTACTGCTAATGTTTTTGCACGAATAAGTTTGTTGTTGTCACGATTTTTCATGATCACAGGAGTCAATTATGGGCGATCAATGCTCACAACAAACTAGGCTGTCTATTTGCGCCTTCATATGTGCTAGCTTTCCAACGATGCGTATCTGCATCACTACCACATCACACCATATCACCAATGATACCGTTACTGCACACAAATTCGCATGCCTTACGGTTGAATACTATGAACTCGGGCCATATCTTTACACAAGTGCACTAAAAGTGTATTTCTCAGCAGAACGTGCTATCGGCCGACCACTTTCCACCTTCGCGCCGGATTTCAAAGGTAGTGTAGTGAAAATGGGACCTTGTCGAAGATAGAAAAGATTGTTTCTCACTGGCTGCTGTAAGATGCTGCTGCTGTGGCAAACGCTTGTGTTTACTCGTTTCATAGTTTTGTCCCATAGCTGTTGACTAAAGAACAAACTAGTATGTGCAAAAAAAGTGGGCAGTACGCGAACTCGAACTCAAAACCCCGTCGGTGTGCTTCTATGAGGCGGCACTCCTACCGACTGCGCCATCGAGGCTCTCGTGGTGTGTCAGAGGGGTTGATGAGTGTTGCGGACACGTTTTCACACCTCTTTATCCAGAATTTAAAAAAGCGTTCAGCAAAAGCTTACTGTGTTCTTGACTCCGCTCACACGGCTCCACTTTCTGTCAAAATAGCATCGCAAAAGCTCACCATGAGTTGGCAACCTTTCCTTATTAGTCGCGAAGCCAAACTGCAAGAATGGACATTACGCCTACCCTTATTCCCTTCGGTTCCTCGGTCGTAACGTATTCACCTTCCAGGAGAGTTTTGAACGATTGAAGGTAGGCATGACCTCTGTTCTGAAGTGAGCCGATAACACAATCGAGTAGTCAGCCAGTAACCTTAAGCAATGGTGGAAAATTACCTTGTGCTGTCCTCCAATGGAAAATCGCCCTTGGAAGAAGTGACCCGGTTGGAGAACACGATTCGCACTGCAGAACTCTGCCTCTCGATGGTACTCAAGCAGCCACACACGGTACTTCTGCTTTGCTTCGAGGTACTCCTCTACCATCGCAACCTGCAACAAGACTTGCGAGGGCCCTTAATACTCTTATCCTATTTTATCTTGTCCTACTACTCTATATATACCATAGTGACATATATCATTTTCAGGTCGAACTGAACACTTTTCAAATCAAATTGGACACTTTTCAAACCAAATTGGAAACTCTTCTAAGCTCGCCTAAGACTTTTAAAGTCAAAGTGAACTCTTCCGAATTGAAACAACCTTAATACAGGTTGAATTACAGACTCAATAGGATGGTTAGAAATTTCTTGACGACATCGCGCGTGATCACGGTTTCGGCGCCCCAATCGACTGGGTTTCTCTGCACTCTCTGTCTAGCGCGTAATCTTCTGTATCTGCTCCGCTCCCGCCTTAGAGAGGGACTGAGCCCCTGTGATATGTCATCATTTCACTCCGGGACTGCTGCGCGTCGAGTTTTCATCCTCGTCGGGTTTGGTTCGCTCGCGAACTGTTAGCGCGTATCGGGACTCTTGGTTTCCGGTTTGGGGGGGGGGGGGGAGTCTCTGTTCCTCGGTGGGGAAGTATCTCGCGCAGGGTATGTAACTTGCCTAATTTGAGGATACCGTCATCTCACGTGTTTGCTCCCTCATTTGTGTTATAGCTATACCTCATATTTACTATTACGGTTCTTTTGGTTGTTGCCTTCTCATGCCGTGGGCGCGTCTCTCATTGCCAGTAGTATTGTCAGTATCTTATTCATATTAGTATTGTTGTAGTTCTTATTCGCGTTGTTGAATTACTCTATGTTGTTGTTAGCCCTTTCAAGATATTCGTTCAATGTTATAACTGTTAATGTTCCTTAAGATAAAGTTTAATTACCAAAGTTTCAAGTTTTTGGAGTGGTCTATCCGCCCAAACTATCTCCACCGCGTGGCATATCATCTCGATATTTGGCGAGCAGATTGCGCGTTGACCACTTCATTTCTTTTGTTCAAGGAAAATTTAGAATAACTTTTTCTGAAATTTTTTTCTTACTTTAGCTCTCTGAATGAGTGTAATAATTTTATAAAATTTTTACTTTAGGAGAAAAAAGCAAGTTAAATTCTGTTTTAAAGCGAAGCAAAGCAGCAACCATATGGCGCACCAAATGAACAGATTGCGCCATGTACTCGAAAAGCTCGTTGCGGTTTTTATTTGATTGATAGTGTAAATGCTGCTTACATGAAACAACGTGGGATATGTACTTTTGCATTGTCTACAGCTATGTATAAATCAACATAAAAATATAATCGACATATACATAATATAAATCTACGCAAGCAGTATTCACCTTTTCCATTTCGTGTTTAAGGTTAAACAAAAAAACTACATAAGTCGTTACTCAAACAAAGATGGTTAAGATATTAAGGAGAGTACTTCAACAATGTCAGTCAATAGAAAATAACTTTAAACTTTATTTTTCCACTATAAAGCTTAATTTTCCTCGAAAAATTAGAATTTTAAAAAATTTCAAACAAAGTGTTCACTTATTTGGTAAGTTTAGTTTAAAGGTTTAAAGAAATCACGGAAATTTTCCTCGGACAGAAAAACTGTAGACATTGCAAAAAGTACAATTGTTAAGAACGCACATACCTCGTTGTTCTATGTAAACAGCATCTACACTATCAATCAAATAAAAATCGCGACGAGCTTTTCGAGTGCATGGCGCAATCTGTTCTTTGGTGCGCCATACGGTTGCTGCTTTGCTTCGCTTTAAAACAAAATTCAACTTGCTTTTTTCTCCCAAAGTAAAAATTTTATAAAGTTCTTACACTTATTCGCGCAGCTAAAGTGAAAAAAATCAAAAAAAGTTATCCTAAAGTTTCCTTAAACAAAAAAATTTCTAACCATCTTATTGAGTCTGAGTCTGTAGTTCAACCTGTATGAAGGTGGTTTCAATTCGGAAGAGTTCTCTTTGATTTCAAAACTCTTAGGTGAGCTTAGAAAAGTGTCCAATTTGGTTTGAAAAGTGTCCAGTTCGACCCGATAATGGTTCATAAGACAGCTAGTACTGTTTGTCTGTCCGTCTATCCATCCGTCACAGTGGCACAATAGTCGACGAAGGGCTCTAATACCGATCGCAACTATCGATCGCTGTTCAAAGTTAAGCATTCGTGATAAGCATGCGAAATTGCTGGCCGATGGACAGACATTAAAACAAATGAGCAATATCGATCGGGCAGCCACCATCGATCGACGCTGTCGATTTTTGATGAAAAGGAGGTGGTCCATTTGAGGTGTCCACAGTACAAATCCGACGGCCACATCAAATATACATTATCGATCAACCTATCGCCCTTGTGGAAAAATCGATAATATTAATCGATAATGGTCAAAATGTAATGGATTTCTGGCCAAAATAGTCCGTTAGAAGTGGGAACTGCGTGGATAGGTTAGATCGTTTCTGAAGTCCAACAAGCTAGGCCAGCTAACAGCTGGTGGTTATACATAAGGATTTAGCACAACAATTACCCTTGAGTCTGTTTTCCGCGCAAAATTAATGGCCGCTAGACCGGGCTTTACTCACTAGAGGGCCGTTCATTCCTCGCGACGGGAGCGAAGGGAACGATTGTTCGGCAAATCATACGTATCGACTTTTTGCAGGGCAATCGCTTGACAAAAATCGATACGCATGATTTGCCCGATCGATCAATCGCACCGTAGCTCCCGTCGTGAAGTACAAACAGACTAATGAAATTAGAACAAGCCAACCGATCATTATCGGCCCAGGCGTGAAGGTGGTTCAACGGCTACTCAGAAAGAAAACAATAACGCTCATCTTGTCAATAGCGATCAACACTATCGATTTTTAGCCATTGCACACCATCTAAGGCTTAAATCGTGTGACTATCAAGGTGCTTGATTGAATCCCTCAACAAATAAACAGTATCGATCGGTCAACATATTAATACAATTATCGATCAATATTATTGATTTTCACCCAGTGCTATCATTAGCAGTTGGATCATCGCGAACGTGCAAAGAAACAACATTAATCAACCAGGCAAAGTCGATCAATACTATCGATTTTTAAACCCAATAGATTATTTAGGATCTATCCTAGTCCGGGGGGGGGGCACATAACTAAAAAGTGGGCAACAAAATGAATTGAAACTTACCGAACGGCTCCTAGAGAACGAGCTGGAACCTAAAAGAAACCGAAAACGAGCGAATACACGAAAAAAATAGAAAATCGCCGCGGTTTACAACCGGCCGCCGGTTGACATGTTATAACCAGGATCTAACATGATGGGGAGGGCGCATAAAGCCGCATGCCGCGTGTTGACCGCCGCCTGACATGTTATAACCAGGATCTAACATGGTGAAGAGAGCACACAACTTCGCTTGCTTACAACCGCAACAAATGTAATTTTTTCGTTTTTTCTTTGTGACTTTCTCTTGTTTAGGTGCTGCGTTGTTCTGTAGGAGCCGCTCGATAAGTCTCAAGTGGATTTGTTACATATAATACCTTTTAGTTATGTGGCCCCCCTCCCAAGACTAGGATAGATCCATTATTTAAGGCGAGGAGCTTGTGACTCTGAAGGTGGCTGAGCTTCTAAGCAAACAAACATCGAATGCAAATACATATCAATCACAGTCGATCGATATTATCGGTTTTCTCACAAGAGGATCATTAACGGATGTACTAACGCAAACATGATGGCCAGGTGGTTGGACAGCTTTCTCAGAAATGGAACAATTCGATCGAGCAGGCAATATCGATCGATACTATCGATTTTTGTACGCAACGGATCATCACGAGAACAAGATGATCGCTGAACGGGATTGTCAAGAAGGGGAACCATATTGATCGCTAAAAAATATGGAACGATCACATCGTTTTAGTCATAAAAACAACTACTTGACGTGTGAATCTCGAAAATTTGATGGCCATCCAACGGTCTTCACAACTAACAAACAGAAATCGGACAAAAGCTTTCCAATATCGATTCCTACGCCGCCGTTCGGATCGATATTGATTAGCTGGTTGATTGATTTTGGCTCATTAGTTGTGAACACCGTTGGGCGGCCACCACGTTTTCGAGATTCACACATATATGTAAGCATTTTCGCGACTAAAGCGGTGATATCAATCGTTATACTCTAACCAATCGATACTGCTTGATTCTTGAGAAGCCCGCCCAGGGTCCATGTTCGCACAACACCCATCTCTAAGGCCCCGTTTATACTTCGACGCCGAGCGACGCGACGCCACGTATTGTGGCCATATTGATCAGGCGACGCGATCGATCAATTCGGCTACTATACATGCCGTCGCGTCGCTCAGCGTCGGAAGTATAAACGAGGCCTAAGGCATCTCTAGGGATACTTCGCGACGATAGCGATTCGTCAGCCAGTAAAACCATACGTATCGACTTTGTTTGACCGCCTGAACAATCGATAGTATGATTTCCCAGACCGACCAATCGCTCCCGTCGCGCCCGCTGCGAAGTATGAACAGGCCCTAACGACAACTTGTGCGAAAATCGATAATACTGATCGATAGTAAAACTGATATTTATCCATGGATCGATATTGTTTACTTGTTTAGGAGCTCAACCACCACATATATTACACGAATAAGGGTAAATGCAATACGATCACCGTTTTGCCCCTCAATTCACATACCGAAGTGACTTTGTGCCGCTGCTTCTCCTGGTCCTCATCGAGAGGTTTCGCCACCACCTTGTAGCTCTCTTCGGATCCTTCTGAACTGCTTTCATCCTTCTTGGCGGCATTTTTGCTGGTGCACGACGGTGTTGGACTCTTCGGCGGCACCGGTTTCTGCGTCGGCTGCTGTACGGGAGCAGGCTGAGGAGGTCGCTTGATCTTTTCTTTGCGAGTGTGACGAGGCGCCCAACTCTGGAAAGAGGACAAACAGGGTCAAGGTCAGCGTCAGAAGCCAGCAACTGCCGGATCTTCATGGGGTATAATACACCACACTCCTCACCTCTCCAATCGGAATCGCTGCGGTTATCCTCCACGGCACCACTTCTCTTCCAGAATCATACCTTCCAGGACGATTCAGGGCAATTCTGAGCTTGTAATCTCTGCCGCCGACAAGTTGTTTTAGTGGATCGCTTATCGCACCCAGTTCCGTCACGTAGTAGTTATCTCCGGTCCGATGCGACACGAGCACAGACACATTCAGCTCTATCTGAAGGAGACGTAATACTAGGCGACTGCCATTTTTGCATCAAATTGGACTCCTTTCAAACCAAAGTGCACACCATTCAGATCCAATTGGAACCCTACGCAAGTCTGACGCTTTTGAAAGCAAGCTGAATGCCTCCCAAATCAAAACGAGCACCTTCCGGATTCAACTAGAGACAAGGGTAAGAAAAGGTTAGAAAGAAAGGAAGAAAGGAAAAGTTTCAAGAAGGTTAGGGAAGTATACTGTCCACAAAAAGTGAACATACTATTTGATTTTTATAATTTTTATAATTTTGATTTTTTTAAATAAGGAAAGATAATGGTTTAACAGGGGGACGGAACTTTTACTCACTTTTGGCCGCGCTGGCCGCCGCGCGCGCATGCCGCGTGCGCGACGTCGCCAGCCATTCACTGGGTGTGCGCACAAGATTTACGCAGTTCCATCAGTGGGCTTCTTGCTGCATGGATTCATGAACAGGAACTGGCTACTGCGAATTTTTGCTGTCGACTAACAGCAAGCTAACTAACACTAACACCTGACTGCTATTGGGACTACTACTGTGATAAGGTCTTCACTATTAGAAGAAGGTTAGTGATAACAGTACATCTGATAGCCTAAGACCATTAGTAGAAACCTTATTTATACCATTTTCACGTCAAATTTGACACTTTTCACGTCGAATTGGAATTATTCTATACAAGCGTGATGCTTTTCAAATCAAAGTGAACGTTCTCCAAATCAAAGCGACCGACCTTCGCTCAAACTAGGGGATCTCTATGGAGAGCAGGATATTTTTTTGCTTAAGGAAATTTTAGTATATGTTAGTGTTAGTAATTTTAGTGGGCGCTTGTAGCGCAGTCGGAGGAGGCGCGACTGTCGCGTGCACCCGATACCAGGTTCCTGGTTCGGATTTCCCGCCCAGGCCAACCAAGCCTTCCATCCCTCCGGGGTCGGTGAATTGGTACCAGACTTGTCTGGGAAGGATAAAGCACTGACTTGTTCATCGGCTGGCCACCGCAAGTCATTGTATGGCCAAATACGCATTCATGTCGCCTCCACGACATCCCGTAGAAGTAGAATGCGCTGGCGCATCCCAGAAGGGATTGAGTAACGCCGTCCTTTATCCTTTATCCTTTTAAGGAAATTTTGGTATAATTTTCTTGGGAATTGTTTAGTTGACATGGCCGAACATCGCAACGTCTTACCAGGATACTATCTCAACGGTAGGTCGGAACGGCGCAAGTGTTGTATATGGGCAGAACCGCCTCTCTCTGGGTAGTAACAAACTGCAGGTATCTCGACCCCAATACAGAGTTAGGGGCGACGGAAGTCGCGGGTTGGCGCCCTGTTGATTCACGTGCTCCACAGCTGACGGGCGCGCGCGGGATGAGGGGTCGTATCGGGCCCAAGCGCAGTGCTCAGGTGGCGTAGTAGGGAGGAGCTCGGGCTCGTAAACGTTGGGTCGGGGTTTGGATCCTGCAGACTGCGTTCGTTTTGCACTTTTGCAAAATCCATGTTTATCATATAGGTAATCCACCTAGGGGTATTATAGTGTGTTATAGAGCTTGTTTACATATAACATATGCTTCAAACTACAGATTAGCTAAAATGTTCACTTCTGTGTGTCACTTATTTTAAGTCTATTTTGTGTGAAGCTATAGTTACGTAACGATAGATATTTGGTGGCACTAGTAAAAAGTTGCCTCTGCCTGAACCACCCATACCGTTAACAAGGCCACCAGAGGCAGGCAGAGTCACCGATTTCGCTGAAACTTCGTCTAGGGGGATTATTTAG
Source organism: Heligmosomoides polygyrus polygyrus (assembly GCA_947396885.1). NCBI lineage: Eukaryota > Metazoa > Nematoda > Chromadorea > Rhabditida > Heligmosomidae > Heligmosomoides > Heligmosomoides polygyrus. The sequence continues at coordinate 106,280,325 of OX377201.1, forward strand.
GGTGCTGATCACGAATCTGACATTCGTTTTTCACGATTCTGTATCTACCTGCCGTCATCGGCACAAACTTTAAGAATGTAATTCTGTGCTTCCTGTATCTATATTATTCCGCCGAATCGTGAAAAACGGATGTCAAATTCGTGATCAGCACCCTAAATAACCCCCTTAAACGAAGTTTCAGCGAAATCGATGACTCTGCCTAGATCACCCTTGTTAAAGCTGTGGATGGCCTCCGACCGCATCGTGAAAAACGGATGTCAGATTCGTGATCAGCACCCCAGATAACCCCCCTAGACGAAGTTTCAGCGGAATTTTTTTTTGACCGAAGTCTAGCTAATCTGTAGTTTGAAGCATATGTTATATGTAAACAAGCTCTATAACACACTATAATACCCCTAGGTGGATTACCTACATGATAAACATGGATTTTGCAAAAGTGCAAAACGAACGCAGTCTCCAGGATCCAAACCCCCGACCCCGCGTTTACGAGCCCGAACTCTTCCCTACTACGCCACCTGAGCACTGCGCTTGGCCGCAATATGAGCCCTCATCCCGCGCGCGCCCGTCAGCTGTGGAGCACGTGAATCAACAGGGCGCCAAACCGCGACTTCCGTCGTCCCTAACTCTGCGCAGAGTTGTATTGGGGTCGAGATACCTGCAGTTTGTTACTTCCCAGGGAGAGGCGGTTCTGCCCATATACAACACTTGCGCCGTTCCGACCTACCGTTGAGATAGTATCCTGGTTAGACTGCGGCATGGCGTAGTCTCTTTATATGGTACAGAAATAGCCGCCTTTTCGCTCTTTAAAACAAGCTTTAAAGCACTATATCTCCTCAAAAATTTAGAATTTTAAAAATTTCAAACAATGTCTTCACTTACTGCGTAGTCATTCTGAAAATTCGAAGGGGTTCATATTTCTCAAGAAGTTCATTACTTGAATGAAATTATTTTAACCTTTTTGTAGAGCCTCCATGAAACGTGGAAGAAGCCCGTTTTGATTTCAAAAGCGTTAGACCTCTTTAGAAGTGTGTCCAATTTGGTCCGATACTTGTATGTATATACTGCAACATGTTTAAAGGTAGACAATCAGCAAGAGCGGGACGACGATTGGCAATTTGCCAGCCGTCGATAATTGTTGCAGGACCCATGCGCACGAAGTTAACAAGCCGTAAGCGTTTTCGTCGAGCCATCACGGGCTTGCCGCGGACCCGCACCCGGTTTAACACGTCGAAGACCTTGTGATGCAACGTCGTGTCATACTCTTTTAGTCGTCACCGTGTGACACGATATCGTGTCACAGTTTTGTAATTGGATTCAGATCTTTCTAAGGAACTTTTTTGTATTATGTACATATACTTCGTTCTTAGACATTGTCGTAAAAAGTGTGGTCCACGAAAAATATGGAAGGCGCTCGTTTTGATTTGGAAGGTGTTCAGTTCGAAAGTGTTACACTTGTTTGGAAATGTCCAGTTTGACGCGAAAGCGGCATGCATACGGAGACATACAGCTCTATTTGAAGAAATTAAGCACTAGGAGACTATATCTACAAACAAGTCGCGTATGGGTGTTTTATACTCTCGCGACGCGACCGTCCCCGTCCCGTGTTGGCGGCACGATTCACTGAATACAGTACCCCGAAATTCCGTCAAATTAGGGCAACGGCGACGTAAAAGGTCTGTTTATACTCCGCGACGGAAGCGACAGGGCAAAGCATACTTATCGATAGTTCGGCATCAATCGATACGTACGCACTGCCCTCGCTCTCGATCGATTGGTCGGCGCAGACGATCGATACTCATAGTTTTCATGACGCCGCGTCGCTCTGCGACAAAAGTATAAATCCCGCCTAAATATGATGCTGCTCGTCAATATTCGCGGCGATCGTGGGTCCGCGTCGCTCGATGACCGAAGTGTAAACTATGCATTACGCACCTCTACACAATCCCTGCTGACGAACGTGTCGAACAGAGGTTTGACGATGGTGCAGTCCTCAGGGATCAATTCCAACCTTGGGCGATCTTGATTGGCCGTATTGAAGACCTTCCACGCATAATTCGATCTGAAAAGCGGACGTTTCGGCAGGAAGGGCTGACCATGACGTAGTAATTCCTCTGGGAAACCCACGGTATGGCAAACTTGATCCATTTGCCGGGAGTGAACGTCCACGCCTCCGCCTCATTGTAGCCCAAATGAAGGATTCCTTGACGTCCGTCACGACAGTGTCGGGTCCAAACGAAGCCAATCCACTCATTAGTGAACCTGTTCTCTGTTACACCCGTGATCAGTCCGAATAACTCCTCCAGTTCACTCGCTTCCGACGCCTAAACACGAAAACGGTGCGTGAGGATACACCTAGACTTCGTCGATAAATTCGCCAAGAAAGCTTTACAAAGCTCCTCGACGGAGGTATGGTGCTCGAGGCGCGTGGTGGTGGAGAAGGCCTTCGTGGCTGTGGCTGCGGCCATAGAGGCCTCTGCTCGTTTATGACTTCAGGCCGAGAAAATCCTCCACTGTTGTCGAAGTGCTGAAAACGCTCACCCTTCCGAAGACGCTTTCAGATGCAGAAAAGAGAGCGTCAACAGATCAACTGACTGTGTTTCCTCCTGAGGGTTCTTTCGGTGGAAACCCAGGAGGATAGTCTGGCCACGCCGACGTTCGCTCCATTCTCTCCGCAGGTCGGTCGTTGCCACTTCGATTTCCTCGCTGAAAATGCTACGAGACTTTAACGCACTATGATTTCATCGCCTGGGACGGTCGAAAACAGCACTTAATGCTGATGAAATAGCTGATGGAGTGTTCCCCATGGTAACAATAGAACAAAAACTTGAGTTAGACGTAGCTGATTGGCCATCACTGAGTGAAAGCAGGGCGCAAACAAAGAAAATCGCCCACAACTCCCACAACTCCCTCATCATCCATGGCAGTAGATGCTATTTGAGGTGCTGACCACGATTATAGAGTCCGTATATAGTACTACAATGGCGTAGGTTAAGAATGTGCGCATTAGGGGTCTCTATACTACCGCCGCGATTCGCCACTACAGTATCCCCAGCGCCGTCAAATTAGGTGTATTAGGCCTATGTTATACTTCGGCGACGCTGTTGTCGGCGACGTCGGCGGCGGTGTTGAGCGGGAGCTACGCAGTGCATAGCAGCCCGCGCAACACTGTCGCCGACGTCGCCGACAGCAGCGTCGCCGAAGTATTACATAGGCCTTACGCCGGCGAAGTATAAATGCGATATGGCGCCGCTAGCCAGAGCGGTAAAACGATATCTATACCGATCGTGCTGCCGCGTCGCGTGACGGCACATATATGGACTATGCCTTATTCTACAGATATAATAGGATGTCTCAAAAAATGTATAAACTGTTTGAAAGGTGATAACTTTGCTCACACTGAAGGCACTCAAAAAGTTAAGGACTCATATGAGAGCTTAAGAAAATAGAAATTTTCTGACATATGAGCGGTGTGGAGTGCATTATGCGCTCGTCTGAAATTTTGCATTTTGCACTCGATTAGTTGTGCTTCACTTGAATGCTTTATAGTTTCTTCACAAAGTGGCCGTTTTGATTGATTTGTGCTTCTTTCAAGGTTACAAACTTAAAACACACCACAGCCTGCAGCAAAATGCAGGGTATCCTTAAAAATGCAGGTACTATTTGAAAGGTTCTAACATTGCTGCTAGTGAAGCTTTTGAAGACATTTGGGACTCATATGAAAGCACAGGGTAAGTAGATTTCTGTGGCGTGCAAATAGTCAAGATTAAGCCATGCTCCCACCTGAAATCTTGCATTTCAGACTTCATTGATTGTGCATGAGCTTAACCTCTGCTGTGCTTCTTTTAACGTTTAAAACTTGGCAATCATATGAAAGACACCTGACATGCGAGTTTATTGATTGCACAATTTAAATGCGAGCAGGAGCCCCATTTTCCAAGACAGATTCTGTGGACTGATTAAGCAACATTCAAGCACAACGGAGAGGTTAATCGGTATAATTGCTGCCACTGAGCGACGGAAACGTTAAAAAAAGCACAGCACAGACTAATCTGAGCAAGTGGCAACAAGATTGTAACAAGCATTCAGCTCATGCACAATCAATTGAGTCTGGGATGCAAGGTTTCAGGCGGGGGAATGGCGCAATCTAGACAATTTACAAGCCATAGAAATCTCGTTACCCTGTGCTTTCAAATATCTTTAAAAGCTTCACTAACAGCAACGCTAGTCCTTTCAAATAGTTCCTGCATTTTTTAGGATACCCCGCATTTTTCGCATGCCGTAGTGAGTTTTCAAGTTTTAAACCTTAAAAGAAGCACAAATCTATCGAAGCGGCCACTCTGTGAAGATCGATGTTGTCTTATTGAGCTGGTAGCCAAAGTTGTTATGACATTTATTCGACTCGGCTTACGTTTCGGCGACCTCGCCTTTGTCAGAGCCTGAAAAAGTCGAAAAACACTTATGAAACTGTCCTCCCAAACACCATTTCATCCTACAGAGTACTAATCTTGAGGAGAGATAGCGACAAGATCCAACATAACAGTTATGAAGGAACTGACTTTATCGGTGGATGCCGAGGCGGACCACCAGTCACCCGAAGCTGGACTAGAACGTGGGTGAATGAGTCTACCCCGCGGACAACCCGACTTAAATACCCTGGGGGTCAGACCAGATAAGTCTTTAAGTCGGGTTGTCCGCGGGGTAGACTCATTCCCCACGTTCTAGTCCAGCTTCGGGTGACCGGTGGTCCGCCTCGGCATCCACCGATAAGGTCAGTCGTTCCTTCATAACTGTCATGTTGGATCTTGTTGCTATCTCTCCTCAAGATTAGTACTCTGTAGGATGAAATGGTGTTTGGGAGGACAGTTTCATAAGTGTTTTTCGACTTTTTCAGGCTCTGACAAAGGCGAGGTCGCCGAAACGTAAGCCGAGTCGAATAAATGTCATAACAACTTTGGCTACCAGCTTAATAAGACAACATCGATCTGAAGTCAACATGCCAAGGTTTTTTGAAAGTTGAACTTGGACACTGTGTGAAGAATCTGTAACAAGTATTCAAGCGAAACACAATACAATCAATCGAGTGTAAACTTTGAAAATTCGGACGAGTGCGTGGCGCATCCCATCCCGCTCATATGTTAGAAAATTTCTATTTCCTTAAGCTCTCATATGAGTCCTTAACTTGTTCAGCACCTTTACTGTGCGAAAAGTTACTACCTTTCAAACAGTGTACACATTTTTGAGACACCCTGTATATAAGAGCTATTGCATCTACTCATCCAGTGGGCGAAATAACAGTGGAAAATGTGTTCCGTGACGAATTAGAGGAACAGGTAATCCCCCTAGTGAAGATAAGGCGAAACCAGTGATCACGGCACCACCTATCTTCATCATCCTTATCATAATGTATCGTAGCTGGCAAAAACGGGTATTTGTAATTAGCACCTCAAGTACCGGCCTCGAGTTTTTTCGATCTCTGGAGTCTCGAGAGTACGATAGTTCCAATGATACTATTTTAGCGAAGATTTTCGATGTGATTTTGCAAAGAGAGAGAGATAGAGAACAAACGGCAGGTTACCCTACCGAACTTGAATGCGACAGATTGCACCACTGCGACCATTCATGAGGGGAAGACATTCAGTTATTATAGACGGACCAAAATAAGCCTTAGGCGGCATTTCCATAGAAACACTAGAGATCTCGGACGTCGCTCTCGTCTATGCGTCGTCATCATAGCAAGGAAAGCGATGACGAAGTCCAGCTAATGGCTGAGGAGGTTCAGGAAAAGCGCTAGTATAAGGTTTTTTTCTGTTTTTTGGAAACAAAAGAAACATCGTACATAGTCTTCTGCTGGCACCTCTTTCGAAGGAGCGTAGCGAGGAGGTGAACGTTCTCTCGATCTTTCCCAAGGCACTTGTTGCTCTGTTCGCATCTCAGGTCGGTAGTGCTCTCGTGCATTTCGACCAGGCTGAAAACGAAGCGATATTGAAACAACGGTAAGCCTATTCTCATTATCTATAAGCTGTTGAGTCAAACCAAACGATAGTTTCATCACCCATGTCAACTTACACGGGTATGTTGATCTTCACGGATATTTTAAGAGTTGATAGGTAAGGGCCTCCCTGCTGTGTGTTGTGTGTTGATGTGTGTTTGATGTTGCAGTTGTAATGTTGTCTCATTTTGTTTCGAAAATGCTCCTTATCGATTTCGCAATCGTCCCAGGTCCGATTACTTTCGTCTTCGATCGATTGTCAAGCGGTGTCGGCAGGGTAGTGGGAGCGCGCCGAGCCAACTAATCGCAGCTATGGGCGGCCTCGGAGCGCATTCCGTCTATAAGCTCTAGTTTATACTTGCGCTGCCACGCGACGCGGCACCACGATCGCCATAGATATCGATTTTTGCGTCGCCTGGTCGATATCTATCCCGACCATCGTGTCGCGCCGCTCAGCGGCGCAAGTATAAACTTGGGCTAAGGCCTATGGTATACTGCCGTCCGCCAAAGCGACGGCGACGGCTCGCGACGCGAGCGCCCCCTCTGCGGCCGTCGCTCGTCGCTGTGCACGGGGACGAGCGACGGCCGCGGGACTATGTTCCTCTCCAGCCACTCGAAGGTATAACGCGACGCGTCGCGGGAGCGACTGCGCGACAACCATTCACGCGACACCCGCTGCGGCGTTCACCACTGCAGCGAAGGCGTGGTCCCTTGTGGAAACACCGTACTCTCACCTGCGTCAGTGGCTCGCTCCGTCGCCGAGCCCGTCGCGGGAGTATACCTTATGCCTGAAAGCCGGCCGGCGTGGATCAGTCAGCATTCTTGCAGCCACGCGTTCTCCTAAGCAGTCGAGCATTCGACTTTCTACCGACTTGTGATCCCTCAGACCGGCAGAGTCCCCACTTCTGGCTAAGCCTAAGGACCGACGCGGAATCTTTGAATAGGGAGAGACAAACTCTCTCGTCAACCGTATGTAAAAGTAGAAGTGTGTAACGTCCCATTCCTATTCGGAGAGCAGCCAGTATTGTGTGTAATACTCTGTAGCATTTCGTTGTAGTTTTTTCATAAATCTTATATACACAGCGGTGTGCGTGTCGTATCTGAACTGGGTGAAGTCAGAATACGTAAAGCTGTCGAGGACAGGTGCGGTATGAGATCGGTATCTTCGCATTTCAGAAAGAACTGATTGTCCCTCCGGAGCGTGAGCGAGTCACGAATCATCGTACTGAGAGCCCAGCACGGGAGTCTATACTATCTGAGTCGGTCGACTGCTACGGAGAGTTGTGCGCAGGTAGAGGCAGCCAGTAACACCGAATGGGGGACAAGGCTAGGGTCATGTCAGCCTGCAGACATCCCACAACCCACTAGACACAAATGGGGGTGCACTGACAGAGTATGGTTTTGTGGATAACCATCGGCTTACCGGCCCTCGTCTATCAGAGTTGGAATGCTACCTGATAAAGGACAAAAGGGTAAAGGACGGCGTTAATCAATTCACGTCTGGGATGCGCCACGCATTCTATCTCTGCCGGACACTGTGAAGGCAATCATGCTGGTTTGAGGCCAGTGTGAGGCCCCAAACTGGCTCGTACTTACTTACTCCCTTTATCAGGACTCAATTGGAAGGCAACCTCACCAGAACTTCGCCGAGGGTGCCAAGGTGAGGCAAGCGCCACGAACGATATTCCTCCAGGCTGAACGATCCAGAGCCATTTCTTTCCCATCTCTCGAAACCGATGCTCCTTCACTCGTTTTATACACGTCCTCTTCGGAGCAACTAGCTGGGCTTTCCATCAGCGTTCGGGTCCTCCAAAACAGCTTGTTGGGAATACTGTAAGCGACATCATGGCTTTGCCAATCCTGCTGTTGGCTTCGGCATGCGATTTTGTTACGCTCTACCATAAAGGATAAAGGATAGAGGACGGCGTTACTCAATCCCTTCTGGGATGCGCCAGCGCATTCTACTTCTACGGGATGCCGTGGAGGCGACATGAATGCGTATTTGGCCATACAATGACTTGCGGTGGCCAGCCGATGAACAAGTCAGCGCTTTATCCTTCCCAGAAGGGTCTGGTACCAATTCAACGACCCCGGAGGGATGGAAGGCTTGGTTGGCCTGGGCGGGAAATCCGAACCAGGAACCTGGTATCGGGTGCACGCGACAGTCGCGCCTCCTCCGACTGCGCCACACGCGCCCATCACGCTCTACCATAGAGACAATATACTTCATCTTTTCGTTTTGTTCAATCTGGGAGCTGTCTAGATAAAGCGTGCAAGGCGAACCGTCTCTTGTGAACCTGGCTAGCACCTACATTACCCTAGGAATATACGGGCAAGAGTGCGCAACCTGGTAACGTTACGAAATTCCTTCGCATATCGCTTCGAGTTCAGCGGGATGCCTGATCATTTTGCGCAATTAACATTCCCTAGATGCGTTTAGGATAACTACAATCGAGAGGATCCACTAGAAAGGTTCCCTAAGCATGAAAAGAAAGCTACCGAGCCTCTTCCGGATGAGGTGTTCTGAGCTGTGTAGCGTGGAGGTGAGTGTCCTCTCGACACTTCCCATGCATTTCCTTGTTCAGGTCGAACATCGCGGCAGTAGTGCTCTCGCTCGTTTCGTACAGGCTGCAAATATTAACTACAGTTCAACAAGACAGTGAATAGCTAAATTTTGTGACCCAAGAGTACTTATGTAAAATAGCTAAAGCAGATGATCATCAAGAACATCCTCCTCATAACATTTCAGCTGCTGATACACGTAAGGTAAGCTCTATAACATTTCAGAATCCTTAGAGATCGGTAAGATGACTATGAGCTGTAACACCCTAGTGATCCGAGTATCAACGTTCGTCCCCATTCCTCAAAATGAGGTCAGGATTGGAGAACACATTAACAATTCCCCAGAAGGTCGCAGATTTCGCGTTAGCACGTGGAGCCGTGAGCACAGATATCATATCTCATATGCACTAAGCACTTTACAGACGAATACTGCACGTAATAACCACCTTTAGCTTTCGTCTGAAGGTGTTAGCAAGCTATAACACAGATACTATACAAAAGCATAGGTACGCTGCAGGCCTTTCGGGCTCTTGTAACGTGAGAGAAAGCTCTCTTGCGGAGATATGCCGCATGCCAACTCAAGTCGCAGGAGTTTTGCTCCATCAACCTCTGGAATACAAGTGGACACAATTCAGATGAAGTATCCACTGGAAGCCCTACAAGAAGGCAAGAATGTAGTAAAAGAAGCGTACCAACTCAGCTCTGGCGACACCGTTTTGGGATGCGTAGCGAGGAGGTGAACGTTCTCTCGATCTTTCCCAGGAAGCTTCTTGCTGTGTTTGATCTTCTCTTTCATTTCGTCGAAGCTGAAACTGGGAGCTCGTAATGCAACGAGACAATATGGCTTAAGTGAACCTACACAAAACAAGGAAAGCCGATTATCGGTAATAAGCATCTCGGAGAACATCTTCCGTATTCAAAGTGTGAGGCTACGCTAAATATAAAGTCAAACAACAACTGCAATCCATCTCGACTAATTCTCCAAATTCAATTCTGACCACCTTGCAAGTTTGACTACCTACAGTTGTAGCGGATCAATAACGGTTTAATTATCCAAGTTTGAGGTGCATTGAACCGCTTGAAAACCCGACTGCCAACAACTCTGGCAAGTCTCTACGATCTCATTCATGAACACCTTCCGGAAACCTATCTGTGAACGTAACTGTCATCTAATTCTTCATCGTTACCGCAACCACTACCGCTACCCCCTTTAGCTCCCACAAAGCCCTTTTTATACCAAGCCCCAAGGCTGCGGTTCCACTTTCTGGCCTGGACAAGGAACCGCGTCCCGGGCCTTGGCAAGCCACCGTATCCCCACAGTTTCTTTGATGGCATAAGTGAACTCACACAAAACGAGGAAAGCCGATAATTGATAACAAGCATCTCGAAGAAGATCTCCCGTATTCAATGCGTGTGGCTACGCTAAATATAAAGTCCAACAACAACTCATTCCATTTTGACTAATTCTCCAAATTCCATTTTGACCACTTTGCAAGTTTGATTACCCACAGTTGTAGCGGAGCAATAACGGTTTAATTATCCAAGTTTGAGGTGCATTGAACCGCTTGAAAACCCGACTGCCAACAACTCTGGCAAGTCTCTACGATCTCATTCATGAACACCTTCCGGAAACCTATCTGTGAACGTAACTGTCATCTAATTCTTCATCGTTACCGCAACCACTACCGCTACCCCCTTTAGCTCCCACAAAGCCCTTTTTATACCAAGCCCCAAGGCTGCGGTTCCACTTTCTGGCCTGGACAAGGAACCGCGTCCCGGGCCTTGGCAAGCCACCGTATCCCCACAGTTTCTTTGATGGCATAAGTGAACTCACACAAAACGAGGAAAGCCGATAATTGATAACAAGCATCTCGAAGAAGATCTCCCGTATTCAATGCGTGTGGCTACGCTAAATATAAAGTCAAACAACAACTCATTCCATTTTGACTAATTCTCCAAATTCCATTTTGACCACTTTGCAAGTTTGATTACCCACAGTTGTAGCGGAGCAATAACGGTTTAATTATCCAAGTTTGAGGTGCATTGAACCGCTTGAAAACCGGACTGCCAACAACTTCGGCAAGTCTCTACAGCAATCTCTTTCATGAACACCTTTCGAAAATCTATCTGGGAACGTACACGTTCAGATTCCGACGGATTGCTACGAGGTGCGTAGCGAGGAGGTGAACGTTCTCTCGACCTTTCCCACGAAGTTTCTTGCTCTGCTCGAAGCTCAGGGCGTCCACTTTCTCTTCCACTTCGACCAGACTGAAACTGGTCGTCCACAATACAACAGTTACGTTTCTTTGGTGAGGTAAGTGGATGAATATAATACGGAAAAAGCCGGTAACCGGCAAGATACATCGCAAAGCATTCCTCCACGTATTTAAAGTTTTAAGCAAACTAGATATGAAGTCAAATCCTCAGTTCCATGCTAACAAATATCCAGGGCTGAAATAAAGCAGTTATGAAGACTAAACTGTTTGAGAGGGCATGCTTTGAAACGCTCCTCCAGACGAATTCATTTGGTAACCATTTCCTGCAAGGAGGGGCGTGATGGATAATTGTTACAGAGCTTTAATACAGTCACCAGGATGTGCTTTCTTTTGATGAAGAAATATTCAGAAAATAAGATAAGGGCGTACATAGCCTGGTTCCGGCAGGTCGCTGCGAGGTGCGTAGCGAGGAGGTGAACGTTCTCTCGATCCTTCCCACGAAGTTTCTTGTCCTGCTCGAAGCTCAGGCCGGCCAGTTTCTCTTCCACTTCGACCAGACTGAAACTGGTCGTCCGCAATACAACAGTTACGTTTCTTTGGTGACCAATGTGCACTTATACAAAACGAGGGAAGCCAAAGATCGGCAAGAAATATCGCGAAGGACTCCCTACCGGTGCTGAAACCTGCTAACTAAAACTTAAGCATGATGTTAAATCTTGAGCCTCATGTTACCAACTATCCAAAGGGTGAAATGTGATACTTAATTGTTGCAGAACTAAAACCCGTCGCAAGAGCGCCCTTTCCTTTACTGAAGAAACCGTCAGAAAATAATATAAATACGTACATAGCCAGATTCTGGAAGATGGTTGCTAGGTGCGTAGCCAGGAGGTGAACGTTCCCGCGATCTTTCCCACGAAGCTTCCTCCTCGCTTCGAAGCACAGGCCGATCTAATTCCCTTCCGCTTCGACCAGACTGAAACCACTGACTCTGCGGTGCAACAGTTAAGTTTCTTTGGTGACCCAAGTGGATGTATATAATACGGGGAAAGTCGATAATCAGCAAGGGACATTCCGAAGGATTCCTCCCGTATTCAAACGGACATGTCAAAGCCTGAACATGAAGTCAAATCTCCAGTTCGACTTTAAAAAATATCCAAAAGCTTAAACAAAGTAGCGAACAAGCCGAAACAATTGTTTGAGCGCGTGCGTTTAGGGGGGGGGGGAGGGGGGCTCTCCAGGTGAATTCAATAGGAGATCCCTTTGTGAGACTAGATGATACTTGCTGTCGTAGAGCTTTAATATTGTCAAAACAACATGCATTGTTTTAATGACGAAACCGTTAGAAAATAAGATAAGGGCGTACATAGCCTGGTTCCGGTTGACTGTTGCGAGGAGCGTAGCGAGGAGGTGAACGTTCTCTCGATCTTTCACAAGGCACTTGTTGTTCTGTTCGTATCACGGGTCGGTAGTGCTCCCTTGCATTTCCAGACTGAAAGAGTAGTCCGCAATGAAAGAGCTAATAAACTGAGAGGATAAGGTGAAGAACCAAAGGAAGTGGTTTGTCTCCGTTATGCACAGCCCCTTAGCCCTGGTTTATAGTTGCGCCGCTGCGCGGCGCGGCACCATAGTCGGAATAGATATCGACCGGGTGGCGCGAAAAATCGATATCTATGGCGACCATCACGCCGCACGGCGAGGCGGCGCAAGTATAAACCAGGCCTTAGACATAGGCCAAACGTAGAAACCACTCCTACCCTTTGTGCTCACCAATAAGGGAAGGAGAGGAGTTATCTATTGTCTGGGAATTGAAAGTGTAACTCACCAGGAAACCGCTTGTCATTTATGTATCAGTCCAGGTGGTGGAAAAATTTGTGAAGACGACAGTAAAATGAATAAGGAAGCAATGAAAGGAGCCCCATAGTTAAGTTCCTTTGGTGGTCAAAGTGCACTTATATTTAAAAAACAAAAAATTACCGCGAACGATTCCGTACTGAAACCACGTACTGAAACCAATGAAGTAAAACCCAAACATGAAGTCAAACCCTCGGTTCTGTGTTAACAAGTATCCAGAGGCCGCAATAAAACAGTGATGGAGCCAAGTTGTTTGAGAGAGTATGCCTAGAAATACTCTCCAGACGAATTCATTTGGTGAACAGTACGTGCGGGGTGTGTGATAAAAACTGTTGCAGAGCTTTAATACAGTCACAAGGAAGTGGTTTCTTTTCTTGAAGAAATTGTCAGAAAATAAGATAAGGGCGTACATAGCCTGGTTCTGGCACGTTGCAGCGAAGAGCATCGCGAGGAGGTGAACGTTCTCTCGATCTTTCCTGAACTGCTCGATCCTCCGCGCGGTAACGCTCCACTGCATATGGAAGTGGCGGCTGAGCCTAAAAACATAGAAGGGGAGATACCGTCCATTTAGTCAGAATCCTCAACACAGCCAGTCGTTCAAACTGTGAAAAGGTAAAGCATTAACTTTAGAAAAAAGCATAAAACTCTTTCTAGCCTATCTAGGTCTTTTATCTAGAAACATAGAATTCTTCCCTTCGTCGCTCTCGGTTTTTGTTTTCAGATGGATAACGATACGGTGGGAGACGAGCAAGAACCAAAACCCATATAAGACCATCGGCAGAGCCGGGACAACAACAAGGAGAACGTCACCGACGTCACGCCCGACTCTGGCTACTGAACGACTACCACCACCATGTCTGAACCCGTGATATTCGTGATCTGATTCTCCGCCTGAGGTCATATCCAGGACCATGTGGATAAAATCGTGTCACGACAACATGTTGAAGCAGTGGTGCGGCCCGTATGGGGCCATTTAGGCGCGCGTCAGAGGTAATCGAGATCCTCGGGGTGAAAGGCGCCCGTAGGCGACGGTCGACCTTTCAATTAAACTGGTGCACACAGGCAAGCACTCGACACTCAAAAAGTTGTAGCCTTTGACGGATGGCCACGTACCAAATTTCTTTCTGTGGCGCTACTACGAGGTGCGTAGTTAGGAGGTGGGCACTCCTTCGATCTCTCCCACGCCGGTGCCGGCTCACTTCGCGCCTCGGAGCGATAACGATCTCCTTCGTCGCGGTGCTGCTGAAAACAATCCAGTGCAAAGAAAAGTTTGTATGTGAAGGTGAAAGGAATTCTATGAAATCAAGGAATGCTTTTGTGACTGTCATTTAACTAATCCACACCGACTGACTGAAACACGCCTCTAAAGACAACGCCGCCCACCAAAACGGTGAAGGGAGTGTTCCCGAATTGTCGTTGTTCACAAGGTGCCATGGATGTGTCCCACAAAACTATGTGACCATTCTAATGGTAAGACATGTCAGCTTCACCCGCATCTAACTGATCTCGCTACTGTGGCTCTCCACCCTGTGGCTAGATCGCTCATTTAACTATTTATTCGCCTCAAGACCAACTCATCGGTTTTTCGTCTTCCTTCTCCCTTTTGGCCTTCCCGTCCGATTCTCCACACTAACACAATAAGAGCTAAGATGTCTGCGTAGGCTGTCTTCAACGATTCTTGTACTTCTAGCAGCCGTTCCCCTGTAGCGCATCTTCTGACGTCGACTCCTGTAACCTCGATCGATTCTAAGTGATACTAGAACTTACTCAGACTGCTATTCCACGGCTTCATGGACCGAAAGCATCTCCGGTGTGGTGACAGAACAGCGGTACGGGGAGTAGACCGACAGTTCGACGGGTGCGACGAAGAAGGACAAAAAAAGGGTTCCTCTTCTAACTGCATTCTTTCGTGTGTATTGCCATCATGCGCACGAAGATTTATTACCGCTTTTCCTTTAATAAATTCGTTCCAGTTTCTGTGCTTCCCCTGCACCAGTGTCTCGCACAAAGAGCGCGACTCCTCGCCATCTGTGTCCCATATGTTAGGACCAGCTAGGCGGAGAGCTGGTCCATGGGCAGTGTCGTCTATTTGAGCCGTCCGGAGTGGCAGCTCATTTAATAAATAATTATTAAAGACCACTGAACCACCGTCTAGCCCACCTAGGGCAAAGTCTCTAATAAAGGAGCAGGACACCACAACCAGCGTCTAATTGTTTCAAAACCAAGTGCCACTGTCTCTTGCCTACTTCAACATCTTATTACCTCCCTGCAAATTTGTCTCATATTTGAAGATTTTGTCCTAAATACTAACATCCTGAGGCAAAACAACTGTTTGGACGTAGTGCTTTTTAAGATCTGCGGCAAATGCGAAGCTCCAAAGTGGCATGAGATCCAATTTGTGTTCCACGAGCATGCACCAGCGACTAACAAGTCTACCGATACTTTCGGAAACTTACTGCCAGAATTGAAGAGAAGAAGAAAACAGTGATGCACCAATAAACAATTCTCTTCATACGTTATTGAACGGCAAATGTGCAGTCAATTACGCGATGTTGATTGGGGGTTTCCTGATAATCGCGACTGCGTTGATCTCGGAAGCTTTCAGCTACAGGAAGCGTACAGAAGGCGGGTCAAAAGCGATCGAAGTGTACCAGATCGGCCACCGCGCCGGCTGTTGACCGCCCGGTGCATGGCCGTAGGTGGTCAGCGCGCCGAGATTCTGACCGGGACGGGCTGTGGCCGTTCGATTTGGGCGCGAAACAAAGTGGATAAATAGCGGAACAAGATGGGCGCAGTGTATTTCGTTCCCTGCTGTTGCGATTATTCTCTATTGCTACTGTATTCTTGAATAAACCGTCGATTCTAGCCGTGTCCGTGGCACACCCGTTTGGCCGGTTCGAGAATATCCGGTACTTGGGGGCCAAGCCGAGCCGAAACGAGCACAGAGAACGGTTAAGTGCTGCGGCTAGAATCTCTCGGGATCGCCGCAGGTGCCGAATAGGCAAGAGTGCAGCTCGAACCTGACAAGGTCGCTGCATAAGAGAAAGAAGTCGTACTTACGTACGGAGTTGCTGTCAGCAGGAACAGGAAGTTCGTACTCAATCGAGTCGCTTCGGACACTGCTAAGATTTGTTGCATCTGAGCAGGCGGACTATCGCAGAGTCGCAGCAGTTTGTTCCTCATGGCAATGAGTAGTGCTCAAGTGTACGTTTCAGAAATGTGTGACCAACAGCTAGATGAGGAGATGCTCCTAAGGACGCCGGAGAATACAATGGCGACCGGGATCGAGGAGGCCGATAAGCGCCCATTGGTGGAAAATCGAAGTGCGAGGCAACATCTGGGCAGCGAAGAGGTACTAAAACAAATGAATAAAAGCATGACTATGATTGTAGTGAAGTGCGAGAAAGTGGTAAGCCAGACATTGAGGACCACGGATCCAACAAGAAATGGAATAAGAGAGGTGTTGGACCGACAAGTGAAGGTGGCCAAAGAGACAATCAAAAATGCATTAGAGCAAGCCGCAGTGCAACAAGAAAATCACACATCAACAAAAGGTGTGCAGACGTTGGAAAAGAATCAGGACATTGGCGAGGAAGTAGTAGAACTTCTGAAAATAGCCAATTTGACACAGGTAGAACAATTAGAGAGATATCTGGACGAAAGCATGGCTGATAGGGAGGCCCTGCGAGTGTTGTGTGAAGTGGCGAGCTGTGAGAAGGCCGAATTGGAAATGAAACTGAGAGAAATGAAAAGAAGCCTGGAAAGCAATGAGCATGATATTGTTCGATTAAGAGAATACATTGACCAACAGGAAATTCAGGTTCGAGAGCTAACCGAACAGATGCGCGAGATGGGCCGAGACAAGAGTCAGCCGCTCACTAGCACTAGCGCTGCCAGTGGAAACCACTTGCAAGGTAAGTGCTCGAATGTACTGAGAGATTACACTCGATTTACAAATGTGGGCTGCAATTTCCAGATGCAGCCAGCCTTGCTCAATGGGACCCAAGCGTGCTCATCGCAATCGCGAACAAGATGCTCAAGGAATACAACGGAAAACTGGTGGTCTTCTGCGGGCACAGGTACGGGTTTACTATCGGACGATAGCAAAGAGGGCAGTTTGCAAAGTAAAACGGCCAACGACCTTGCAATTGCGGAATATATGAGAACGGCAGCTCTTCCTGTGCTAGAGCCATATACGGGGGACGAAAAACAAAGTTTCAAGCGATTCGTTAATGACTTTACAATAAGATACCACAAGCCACAGTGGGACGACAACAGCTTAATACAACTTTTTGAAAGCTTTCTGAGAAAGAAAGCCCTGGTAACTTTTGAAACTCTCCCCAGTGACATAAAATGTGGCTCTTTTGAGCAAGTAATACAAGCCATGAAGGACAGATTGTTGGAGGAAGGAAACGCAGCAAGGATCAAAGCCCTCTCGCAGTTGCGAAACCTCTCGATTAGACCGGAACAGTCTGTTGAGGAGTTCTGTGTGGTATTGGAGAGATTGGCTAGTAGGGCGTATCCAGATGTGCCCATAGAAGTGGTATCGCTGCAGAAGGCGGAAATATTATTTAGGCAACTGGTTAAGTGGCCGGGTAGCTATTCCCTAGCGGAAGCTATAGAAACAAGTGACAGTCATGAGGCCTATGAAAACGTTAAGAAGGTGGCATTAAGGCTACAAAGAAGTCGCGCTGCGGCAGCTGGAATGACGGAGGGTAGGTCGCAAGCTGACTGCACTGGGATAGGAAATAAAGGCCCAGTGGGAAGAGCTCAACGGATCAGTGAAGTGTACAGATATAACAACGGGCGTTCCCCGCTAGCGCAAGAAACAAACAGGATGGCCTATGAATCGCGTACCAGAGAAACTCCAGCGGGAGCGCCGGGGCTACGACCCTCCGAAGGTAGAGCACCCGTGCAATGTTACTCTTGCGGCAAAATGGGGCATATGGCAAAGGAATGCCGAAACACTAGTCAAAGGGAGGTCAGCGATACCGAACGCCATCCGCGAAACTGTGAGGTGAAGCAAGGAAGGTCGTTTTCAACATGGGTTGACGACTTGTCATGTAGAATACCCACAAGCGAGGAACTGAAGAAATCGAGAAGATGTTCGGACCCAAATCAGTCAGGTTAATCCAAATGTTGGACATGGAAGTGAAGGCCTTGCTGGACACGGGATCTGAGATGTCTATCATGCCGATATGGGTGCTTCAACAAGCTAGAAAAAAACATTGATTTGGACACCTACCTTACAAAGATTCCGCGAGTAGAGGCGGTTGTTCGCAATGCGTCAGGAGAAATTATGACCTTCCTTGACACGATATGTGTACCGGTAACGATGTGCGGTAGCACACAACTCGTTCCATTTCACGTTGGCGATTGTGTAGATGAGCTAGTAATCCTGGGAACTAATGCCCTGGAATTGTTCGGGATCAGACTGGGACCGGTGGATAATGAGGGTATGAAGAAGACAGAGCCTGAAATGGTAGAAGCTGTAATAAAAGAACGAATTTTCATCCCTGCTCACAGTTCCAGGATAGCAACCCTGAATGCCGACACAGGGCCTGGCGAGTACGTTTTATGGTCAAGTAGTGATACTATCGAACATGGAGTATGTAGAGTAACGGCAGATGGGTCAGCGGCAGTAACCGTATGGAACCCGAGTGACGAAGCGAGAGTGTTGCACAAAGGAGAAGTAGTTGGAGAATGGGCCCGTGAAGAATGGACGCCGCTACATGCTTTCGATAACGGAGCAGACATGCTAGAAGAAGGCAAGAGGCAGCTACAGGAGAATGACAAAGAGAGGGTAGAGGAGTTGGTCACAATATTGAAAGAAAAGTCGCAGCTGCCACCACCGTTAGAGGCATTAATAAGGAAGTACGCGGATACATTCGCTGTGAGGGACTCAGAGCTGACACAGACGGACCTAGTTGAGCATGAAATTGATACGGGCGACAGTCCTCCAATAAGGCAGAAAACGCGGCCGGTCCCAATGGGAGCGCGTAAAGAATTCAAAGCAATTATCCAAAGCCTGCTGGAGCGCGGAATTATCGCACGGAGTAATTCGGAGTAGGCTTCCCCGGTTGTTTTAGTCAGAAAAAAAAGATGGCTCTTTGCGCCTGTGCATTGATTACAGGGCGGTGAACAAAGCCACAAAACAAGATTTCTACCAGCTCCCCTCGAT
The DNA here is from genome assembly GCA_947396885.1 of Heligmosomoides polygyrus polygyrus. Classification (NCBI taxonomy): domain Eukaryota; kingdom Metazoa; phylum Nematoda; class Chromadorea; order Rhabditida; family Heligmosomidae; genus Heligmosomoides; species Heligmosomoides polygyrus. The sequence goes on from OX377201.1 coordinate 106,299,124, forward strand.
AGACACCGTAATTCAGAGTTTGGGAGGAAAGAAAATCTTTTCGACCCTAGACCTAGCTTCTGGGTACTGGCAGATAAAGCTATCAGAGACGGCAAAAGAGAAGAGTGCCTTTACGACCAGTGAAGGATTGTTTCAATTTGAGGTGCTACCTTTCGGCCTGGCGACGAGCCCAGCCCGTTTCCAGCGGTTAATGGATATGGTGCTTAGCGAGCTCGGTGTTAAAGATAATGAAGTATTCGTCTATATCGATGACATACTCGTAGCCACGGAGACAGTCGACCGACATTACGAAGTATTAAGGCTGGTGCTCGAAGCATTTAGAAGGGCAAATTTGAAACTGAAACCACAGAAGTGTGAATTTTTCAGCGGTAAAGTGGCGTTTTTGGGTCACGTCATCGATGATAAGGGAGTGCATACTGACCCAGATAAGGTGGCAAAAATTCAGACATACCCTGCGCCTAAAAATATAGCTGAACTGCGAACTTTCCTTGGTATGGCATCTTACTATCGCAAGTTCATTTTAGGTTTTTCAAAGATTGGCAAACCACTATATGAACTCACGAGCCCTAAAGTAAGGTGGCAATGGTCGGTAACCGAACAAACGGCTTTTGAAAAGCTAAAAGAGGCTATGACAAAGGCGCCCATACTAGCGCAACCGGACGCCACAGCTGCCCTCGAGTGATCGCGACCTTTCGTCATCTACACTGATGCCTCAGGAGAGGGGCTAGGAGCAGTCTTGTGCCAAGAAGGCCCTGACAAGCAGCTCCATCCAATTTATTTTGCCTCGAAAGGTCTGTCAAAAGCCGAAAGGAACTACCACGTTACAGATTTGGAAGCGCTGGCGGTCATTTTCGCTCTTAGAAAATTTCATTTCTTCATCTACGGCACTAGAACTGTAGTGCGCACCGATCATAAGCCCTTGACAAGCTTATTTAAACAGACGAATATATCAGCAAGAGTTCTACGATGGGCGCTGGACGTGCAGAAATATGACTTAGAGATCCAATATGTAGCAGGAAATGCTAACACCGTAGCAGACGCGCTGTCAAGAGGAGCAGTGGTCCCATGTGAGGCAGCGCTGTGCACGGAAAATGAAGTGGTAGTGGGGCATGTGCACACAGAAATGTCGGACTGGCTGATGGAACTTCGTGAAGACCCCACGTACAAACAAATTGTACAGAGTGTAGAAAACGAAGAAGAAGGACACGACGTAAGGTTACCGAGGTGCAGCAGAAGGTATCACACAGCTGATTTTATAATTGAAGACGGAGTCTTGAAAATGGTCAAGGAGCACGGAAATGTAACGGTGGTACCAAAAACCAAGAGAAAGAGCGTCTTCGACGAGGCCCATGCAGGAGTAATGGCAGGTCACCTTAACGGAAGAAAACTTACGCGGAAATTGCAAAAGTCTGTATTCTGGGAAGGAATGGAGCAGGATATTTTTAAATGGACTAGAGCATGTAAGAAGTGTTTTTTAACGCGCATGCACGAAAGAAATATCCCACCTCTCAAACCCATTACGACCTCGCGGCCATTCGAGTTTGTGGGCATGGACGTGGTCGAGTTAGGACTTTCGGAGACAGGTAATCGGTACGCGCTCGTGGTAATAGACCACTTTTCAAAGTTTGTGGGTGCATACGCAATCCCAGAGAAGTCCGCAAGAACGGTAGCTAAAACGCTATTTGAGCGGTGGATATGTGATGGGTGCCGCTGGCCGAAATGTCTCCACTCAGACCAAGAACCGGAGTTTGTTAACGGCGTAATATCGGAAATATGTGACGCTACGGGCATCAAGCAGTCCTTAACAAAGGGCTATAACCCAAGAGAGAATGGGATAACAGAGCGAGCGGTAGGGACCATTTGTCGAATGCTCAAGAAGAAGACGGTAATTCCGGCGCAGTGGGACACTTTACTCCCTATGGTGGCCTTTGCGTATAACACGGCGCCTCACGAAGCCACAGGAGATAGTCCCTTCTACATCCTTCACGCGTATGACCCATATTTCCCCTCCAGCGACATACCGAGAGAGCTCCTTTCGTGGAACCACATCGATTTCGATGATTATAAGAGTGAGCTATTGGCAGGGATACAACATATTAGAGAATGCACAAAGGAGTTAAGCGAAACATATCGTGCAAAGATGAAAGAGAAGTACGATAAAAGGAACAGAGCTCATGCCGCGAAACTACCCAAGGTAGGTGACCGAGTATATATGGCCTTGCCGCGAGAAAAACAAGCTTGGAGGCACCCAAAACTGACGGATAGCTGGAGTGGGCCGTATCGAGTACTAGAAGTTAGTGAAAATTCCGCGCTGGTAGCAAGTATTAATGAAAATAGAGATCCTATCAGAGTGCAGCACGACGCACTTATAGTAATCCCACATGAAATAGACGATAGCCCAGTAAAAACAAAAACTAAACGGGTCCGGAGGAGCTGGAAGCAAAATAGTTGGAGCAACGACGAACAAGCCCAGAATAATACGAAGTTTTGCAGGGCAACAACGGCAGATCCCAGAATATCGGACAACTCGGCGCTGAGCCTATTCTTCGTGTGTCCCGATAACGGCCGAGGAGACGATGATACGGAGTGCTATAGCTGTTCGATACGTTCCAAAACGTTCGCGGACGTCGTGCCCGAAGAAGAAGATCCAGTTGTTAGAAAATTTCTTGTGCATTCGATCTTCGAACTGGCAAGGATGTTGTCGATATATGAGAACGAAACCGACAGGGATAAGAGGCGGTGCCTGATGAGGACACCCTCGTATGTATACGTTACCATCCCGGGAGTCGAAAGAGCGTATGCGTTTTATAAGAAACACTGCGAACATGTTCGCAAAGTGTTGCTGTTTCATGATGGAAGCCCAATTGCGATGGCGGCTGCAAATGTCGACTTGGATATCACCTTGCTGAATGATCTCGCTAACGCAGGGATCAGATTCGCGCATACGAACTCATGGGATGATATATCCGAGCAGCGAGCGGTCCATAGAGTTCTAGTCTGCCTGCCGTCCGGATTCCGCGGCTATGAAAGAGTAATATCGGTTTGCGAAAGAACGACTGTGGCCATTTATAGAAACCTGAGGGACATCGTTAATCACCTGAAGAATGCAACCGCCGTAAAGACAGTGATTTTTGTTACGCCGACTTCGGACGATGCTTATACCGTCGAAGACTGGCAAGGCCTGTCCATGGCACTGATAGGAGCAGCGCGATCGGGAGCGAAATTGTACGCGCTAAGTGGGCCCCGTGGAGAGCAAGCGTGGCAGACCCATCGCAGAGACACTAAGAAGATGTTCAACATCATCAGGGAATCAGCGGCGGCTAATCAGGGCAGCGTAGTAACGCTTTATAGCGAAGTGCCGTCTATCAACGAGCCCTTCGCCTGCCTAGGGGAGAATAGTCGGCCGTACCCTGGTGCCGTATACCCAGCTAAGGCAGTGAAATCGTTCTTGGCGGCGGTACAGACCTATGTCGCGCCCTATGTACAAGAAAACTTGTACAAGTTTCGAGAGGAGCCGTTAGGACGTAAAGCCGCATATAGGGACAAGAGACGCAGAATGCAGGAAGAGGAGCGCGAAGCGAGGAACCTTGGGTGGCGACACGAGGACGGAGGAGCTCGAGGTGGTCCAAGAAGTCGCGAGAACAACAATCGGATGCAGCATAGGAGAGGAAGCCGTGGCCGTTTTGCGCCGTATTCAAAGTATTACCACAAGTTTTGTTGATCTTTTATGATGTGAGTAAAATAGGTTGTTGTTTTTGTTCTGTTTAGTTCGTTGTTTTCATCGACAGGGACGTCGACTATAGGAAGGGGGGAGATTTCCAGATCTGCCACCGCGCCGGCTGTTGACCGCCCGGTGCATGGCTGTAGGTGGTCAGCGCGCCGGGATTCTGACCGGGTAGGGCTGTGGTCGTTCGATTTGGGCGCGAAACAAAGTGGATAAATAGCGGAACAAGATGGGCGCAGCGTATTCCGTCCCCTGCTGTTGCGATTATTCTCTATTTCTACTGTATTCTT
>OX377201.1:106303337-106556239 GCA_947396885.1 Heligmosomoides polygyrus polygyrus
GACACCTTTTTTGAAAGGATATATATATATATATATAAATAAATATATAAATTTTGCTTATATATATAAGCATTTTTTGCACAAGTGGCAGGATACTTTCCTTACAACCTAATATTTTGAGGAGATTTTGTCGTCCTTGTTCGTCGCTCGATGAAATCGTCTGACGTTTTTCCGCTGAACTCGGCTAAACGTAAACAACTTCTAAGTGCGACTCACAATTAATCTTGGCATGGATCTGCTAAGATGAATGGTGGTGTTTAGCTTCGGCCAAGATTGCTATATATTTATTCCTGACGGCTGACGTTTCGGCGTTGGGCCTGGAAGAATCGAAAGGAATTTATGAAGCTATCCCTCCAAACCCCATTTCATATCTCAAAGCAGGTTCACAAAGCGAATATGGCTAAAACGACACCTCAAACCAATAGAATGGACAGCTTTAGAACTGAGAGTCATGCACCGTCGACGGCTGCTGGATATGAGAGAGTGAGTAGTAAACTCTTGTTATCACTAAATGTTAAAGATTACTGCGATACCTGCAACCGATCGCAATCCACACATGTCGGCGAATGGTGCAAGATCTTGAGCAGTTGCAACGCACTCTCTCCTTTTGTTAATTCTAGGTGTCCTAGCCGCAATATATAGCGCTTCGAGGGTGCGTCGCGCTGAGATATCAGACTCACGCGCTAGGACCTTTACCACCACATCAAAACACCTGTTTCCATAATAGTTAACCTGTGATCACCTAAGGAGTGGACGTTCAAGATCTACGTAGTCCGTCAATGTGCTCCTTTATTCTTACGCACAAGGGTCTTCCAACATACTCTTTCCTGCGGTCAGATCATGTTATAAGGTATACTACACCCGATGTGCAGTCTCCTGCATTCCCAAACGGGCAGATGACGCAAGAGGGTGTAGTGGACATACGATCGCACATGCGATTTCATACTAACTGCGCTTTCAAGTTGGTAGGGGGTATCTCAATAACCTGTCCTGAATGTCAGATGCGTAGGCAACCCCGAATTGCTGCCGTCACACTGTCAGAAATGAATGGTGCGCAGAGCATCGCCTTCGACTGTTCGCTCTCAAGCTTTCTGATAGCTGTTGGTCGTCGTCTTGGTCCGCTGATCCAGCTTATATTAGCGTATCTGCCTGGCTTCGCAATACAGTGAGCCTTGTCCAACGAATAAGGCGCATCCTCGCCTTCAGGTGAAACTGTGCGAGCCGTGCGAAACATATTTCCGATACCAGCTCTCTTACACCTCGATGGATATGCTGATGCGCAATGGATAGTGATATTCCTCATTGCTGGTTTCTGATACCATCTGGTCCTGTAGGATCCGCCAAAAGAAGTACTTGCATGTTGAGCAATGCGAACCAGTTCGCAGCTGGCTTTTCACGCTCTAGAGGAACCGTTGTACATAGGTATAGGCGCCCTTCCATGTAAACAACTTCAGTTTGAACACATTCTCACTCATTTACAATGCATGTACTTCTGTCAATGTGCTCCATTGTGGTGTATTCCAATATTTGCGTGTTCATCGTATGAAAAGCCTCGAAAACACTCCGTGCCCTCAATTCTATGCCCACCCTTGTTGCCGCCCACGCAGGACTGCAAACCATAAGTACGAACGCGTTACATGAAAACACCGAACTGTACCCGAATAAAAGCTCAACGAGCAATAGCTGTTATCGCTTCCTCTTATTGCAATTCAATACCAACACGATCGCCATTTTCCGTTTCGCTGCCTGACACAGCGCTGCTCATATTTCGTAGATCCTGGAAATCACCATGGCACTTCTGCGTCTGGCTTGCTGAACCAATATCATGATCACCACCTCTGGTTGCCTAAATTTACGCGTAGAACTTTCTTCCCGGAGCCGGATTCATCAAAGACTTACGTAACTTTAACGGAGAATTGTAGGCTTATCAAGCGATATGGTGAACGATAAGCGCGTTATCTGAGCTTTTAACGCGGCTTATTGCTCACCATAATATCGCTTGATAAGCTTACAGTTCTCCGTTAAAATTACGTAAGTCGTTGACAAATCCGGCCCCAGAATTAATGCTCTGAGGTGAACCTAAAAATCGGGCATACAAGTTATTAGGTCGCATATGAAATGGCCGATTTTAACTGAAAATTTTGACAGATTATAACTTTACTTGGACACAGTTTTATTAATTGAAATAAGCACTATTACAATTAGCACACTTTTCCCAACGCGACAATAGATTAGACGTTCCATCTTTGTGAAAATCAGAACAACGAGAATTAATAAAACATAGGAAATCATTTTCGACATCATCTTGATGCTGAATTGTTTATCCACCACACGACGATCTAAATGCTTAAAAAAATAATAATCGGTAGGGCACAGATCTGGTGAATATGCTGGATGTGGCAGAGTTTCGTATCCCAATTCGTCCACTTTCTGGACAACAATTTTTGAGATGTGCGGACACGTGTTGTCATGCAGTAGGCTTGGCCTCTTCGGTTGACCAAAATCGGCTGTTTTCAGTCAACTTCAGATGTGTCACTTCAACGTCAGCACAATACTTCTTCGCTGTGGTAGTCTCTCCAGTCTTCAAGAGCTTTTAATGGGCCATATCAGCCACTGTACACCATGCAGTCACCATGGTCTTCTTCGGATGAGGACTTGGTTCCGGCATCTGCTTGGAACTCTCATTCTTGTCCAGCCATTGTGCAGAACGACGACGATTGTCGTAAAGGGTCCATTTTTTGTCGCATGTTACAATCCTCTCCAAAAAAGGCTCACTTATATTGCGCAGCTTCAACGAAACATAGGTATCGTGGTACTCCAGCATCTGTCCGGCGTTCAGTTCGTGCGGAATCCATTTATCCAACTTCTTTGCCTTTCCGATCGCATTTAAGTGGTGAATAATTTTCCTTGGAGTTTTGGGTCACTTACCCATTAGGTGAACACATTGCTCTAAATTTTATAATTCCTATTTTTTTTTTGGGATAAACACTGGTTTAATGCTTGTTTAGAAGAGCAGGAAGACGCAGCCATGCTGTGATAGGTTTCTCCCAGTTTGGCACTGACCTATTTCCACCACGGCTTTGAGTTGGTCGTCGTTAAGGAGTGATGGCAGCCTTTCTCAGTCTTCGTCTTCAAGACTTTCATTTCCTGGGCCCGGATTCATCAACGACGCAACTTGTAACCGAGAATTGTATGCGAAAAGCAAGTTACGTAAGTCGTCAGTGAATCCGGCCACAGATCGAAGCCTTTCGAACCAGTGGCGAATTGTGCGTTCCTTAGCGAAATCCATGCCCAAATGCAGCGTTGATGTCACGAGCTGCGGCCGTGGCGTTGTGTCCACTTTCCCTTAATATAAATGGAGGACCCGAATACCACGTTGATTCATACTGTAAAAATGAATTCAAAATCTCGGCAAGAAGCGATTGTCTCGAAGACTACAAAAGGTAAGAAAGCGGAGATTCTGCGCTTTCAGAAATTACATACATTGCCTGAAAACGGAACATTCGTAGCCACGAAAAAGGATAAGGATAAAGGACGGCGTTACTCAATCCCTTTTGGGATGCGCCAGCGCATTCTACTTCTGCGGGATGTCGAGGAGGCGAGTTGAATGCGTATTTGGCCATACAATGACTTGCGGTGGCCAGCCGATGAGCAAGTCAGCGCTTTATCCTTCCCAGACGAGTCTGGTACCAATTCACCGACCCCGGAGGGATGGAAGGCTTGGTTGGCCTAGGCGGGAAATCCGAACCAGGAACCTGGTATCGGGTGCATGCGACAGTCGCGCCTCCTCCGACTGCGCCACACGCGCCCTGCCACGAAAAAAAAAGACCAGAAATTGAGGTAGCAAAATCGGCCATTTCACATGCGTCGACCTAATAAAATGAGTCTTATGGGGTTAGACCTAATTCGTTTACATGTGAAGCAAGTTCAGTACTTTTTTATTTTTTTTATATTTTTATTTTATTTCTCTTCGAAAAATGAAGCATTCTTGAATACTCCTGCTTTTCATCCTTCGGCCAACCTCGGAGAGGATCGATCGTGTCTGTGTGTAAGAAACATTCAAGAAACAGAAACAGTTGCAGATGATGATTGTCTATCTTCTCCTAGTTATTCCCGCCTTCGTCTCTGCAGCTAAAAGTAAGTACAATGCCTTCATCATAAAAGGATAAGGATAAAGGACGGTGTTATTCAATCCCCTTTGGGATGCGCCACGCATTCCATTTCTACGGGATGTCGTGAAGGCGAGTTGAATGCGTATTTGGCCATACAATGACTTGCGGTGGCCAGCCGATGAACAAGTCAGCGCTTTATCGTTCCCAGACAAGTCTGGTACCAATTCACCAACCCCTGAGGGATGGAAGGTTTGGCTGGCCTGGGCGGGAAATCCGAACCAGGAACCTGGTATCGGGTTCAGGCGACAGTCGGCGCCTCCTCCGACTGCGCTCCACGCGTCCGGCTCAATCATATGTAATACCATTTCCACGTCAAAGAGTACACCTTTCCAAATAGTTCTAACGCTTTTGAAATCAAACTGAACATCTCTCCTGAGCAAAACGAGTTTCTTCCACACTAAACTAGCGACTTGCAAAAAGGTTAGAATAATATTTTGTGCAAGGAAGACATAAGTATAATTTTCTTTGAAGTTTCAATTCACTTACCCAGTAAGTGAACACGTAGCTCGAATTATAAAATATTATCTTCTAAATCCTTTTTGGGGAAAACACCGGTTTAAAGTTTAGAAGAGCACCAAGACGCGATCATTTTTCAGTATTGGAACAGAGGAGATTGCGCCACGCCTCGTCCAAGACGTAGCGATTTTTATTCAATTGATAGGCAAATCTCTGTTCGCATGGAGTTTCAAGCCTGCGAACGATACAACAAAAATAATTGCAAAAAACTCACATACATATCTCATGCAAACAGCATTTACACTATCAATCAGACAAAAAACGCACTCAAAACAAGCTTTTTGAGTGCGTGGCGCGATCTCATATTTTATTTCGTTGACGCTGTTTTATTGCGCTTTAAAAAGCAAATCTTGTTATTTTCAAACAAAAATCTAACATTATTCGGTACATGTCGCGAAGGTGAGCAGCATTGGTAGAGCGGGCAAGCCAATAATAACCAAGCAGAGCACAGACCGAACACATGCCAGCCGATCAGGGTGCTTCATCTGTACACTCCCTCTCTGAATGGCAGATCTACTCAATGCGGGCTGATTGGATGGGGCGTTCCTATTTCCAATGCTGCCCGTCTTCGCGACATATAACAATTATTCCTCTTTTAATGCACTAAATTATTTCTGCATTATTGCGTTTTGAAACAATTTTTAATTGTTCTTCTTGAAATTTTCAAAATAAAATTATGTCACTCATTCGAGCAGCTGAGCCATAATAAAAAATATTTTAAAAAAGTTATACTAAATTTTCCTTAAGCAAAATGTTGTTCTTATTCTAAACGTCGTGGAGATTAGTTTAACTTACAAAAAGAAAAAAAAAATGAATTCGGAAACATCAGTTTAAAATGGTGCACGAATTAATTTTAACACTTAACATTCAGTACGAATACCCAAGTGATGCAGCTGGCAAACCAAGATTAGTATAAATCCTTTATTCCGGCCAACGTTTCGGCGTGGTCGGGTTTTCTTCAAAGCCTCAAACTTGGGTAATTAAACCAGCATGTCGTAACACATTTGTACAAGCCCGGAGCGGCTGGTGGAGAAACTACATGTTGTTATAGGATGTTTTGTTGCAATCAAAACTCATGCACCAGACGGGATTCGAACCCGCATCGTCTACTTCCCGGGCAGCGATGCTACGCCTTACACCACCGGCGCTGTTTGAGTTTTGATCGCAACGAAACATCCTGTAACACAGTATATTACTTAAATAATTCAGTTTCTAGATCGCTGTAAAACTTTGAGACTCTCAGAGGAGATTTCATTCAGAATGCGACCCACCAAAACCGAAATACTTCGTCACACTTGGCTATGACCAATATCCTGACAAGAATGGACAGTACCCCAATGGCACAACAGTGTATACTGCTTGCAAAGGTGGAACGACCATACGTGAAGGGTAAGTTTCATCACTGTTTTATGTCAAATACTATAACGTCCAAAATGATGTGTGTTATGATGTTTCAGGGCTGACCATGCCGTGTGCTACGATGGTCAATGGGCACCAGAACTTGGACGTTGTCCATGTATGTCATCTATGCTATAAGGCCGGGGGCATGCTTCCATCGCCGCGATGCCATCGCGGCGCTCAGTTCATGGCCAATCCGCCGCACGCGGTCGAATAGTCAAAGGAAACTTCGCCGCGGCCGCCGCAACAGTGGCGGTCAGCATGCGAGATGGCTTCCCGCGCCCATCGCGGGCATGGCATACTTTTTTGCGCCGCGCGCGGCGTTTAGCGTTGGTCCTGGACAGATCGCCGTCGCGCTCCCTTGCAGAACGATGAGCGATGCGAAGGGCGCTAAGAAGTTCAAATTCTTTCGCGTCGCTCTGCAAAACTCATCGCCGCGATTCCGTCGCGGCGACGGGAGGTATGCACGAGGCCTAAAGCAACATTAAATCTATGTTGCTGAATTTTCGTTGATTGCTAAAAAAGCCTCGTCGATTATTTAGTCACTAGGATGTGAACTATCGTTGTTTTCAGATCATTGTTCGATGAAGGATCTCATCGAAAAGAAAGGGTATAGTAACGCCGAAGGATACAAACCAGAACCGGATCCAAAGGTGGATGTGGAAAACAACTGGAGGAAGGACGGAACAGGAGCATATGCCTGTTGCCTTAGGCCTACTGTGTGTAAGTGCTCAGTCTCTGCTAACAACTGGATTCGCCGCGTGATGGTAAATTCGTTGCAGGGGGTAGCTATATTGCTGACTGGCACTACTACAATTGCGTGGATGGAGGATGGCAACCGTATTATCCTACCAAGTACAACAAATGCCGATGAAGCATTGATGTCTGTGAATAAACGGCTGTATTTCTATATCTTTCCAGTTCTATTTTGTTTAATCTTATAAGCCGAGACATGTTCGATCAGTAGCATTTTTATCGTTTTCATGGCCTACGCCGGATTCCTCGACGACTTACAGAGGTATCACAGAGAAATTACAGCCGAAAACCCAGACAATGCGACTTAACAGCAATTCGTTGTGGTGAAATATCTGTGAAATTCGCTGTAAAAGATACGACGTACGAAGCTCGGTAGCTCTGTAAGTGCTGCAGCGTTTGCGCTCTACGGCTAAATTCTGACCTAGTAGTAAAGAATTGGGCACGTTGCCAAGGTTGGGGCCTGTTCATACTTCGCGCCTGAGCGACTCGTCGCCCGTGAAATACATGCATATCGATTAAAACCGAGCGCACGCCCCCGAAAAGTGTTCATACTCAAGCGCTGGCGCTGTCGCTCCAGTCGCTCCAGTCCTGCTGTCGCCTGTTCATACTTCCGCGTTCTGCGCATGCCACGCGCGCTGCGCTGTTGTCGCTCCCTTCGCCCGTGCAAAACATGCAAATCGAACGCGCGCCGCTGAAAAGTGTTCACACTCGAGCGCCAATGCTGTCGCTCCAGTCGCTCTTGTCGCTCTAGTCGCTCCAGTCGCTGCTGTCGCCTGTTCAAACTTCCGCTCGCTGCTCACGCCGCGCACGCTGCGCACGCTGCGCACGTCACGCTCTCGTCGCTCTTGTTGCTGCTGTCGCGAAGTATGAACAGCCCCTTAGTAGGATTGTTATTTCTTGACAACCTTCAACCGCTCGACCTCTATGCGTTCCAGGCTTCAGTGTTACAGGAAACAGGAGTGAACTGGGTCGGAGAGTGAGACTCGACCGCTCCAGGTGCGTCGATGGGTCGCTAATGGGAAAAGCCTGCGACGACTGTTTGTGCGATAACGTGGTCAGTTGCGCTCTTGTCGTCGAATACTAGACTCCGTAACTTTCACAGCGCGTTTGATGAATCAGAATACGCGGTACTTTCTCTGTAAGACCGCTGTACTGTGAATACGCTGTGAGATTTTACCGCTGCAACGTTGTTGAATCTCATCCCTGGATCCAGGAAACACCGAATTCAAGAAAGTTTATTCACAAACAAACAGGAAGATAGCACAAGGAGGGTGATAGCCTTGGCAGTAGGCTGGTCTATAGAGGGGCAGGCGGAGCTAGACAAAGACCTGTCGAAGCGATGGCCAGGAGACGATCCTCGACGAGCTAGAATCTCCCTGAACAAACGGCGTTTGTTCTCGGGTGCCCTCAGTACCATCTGTCAAACAACGCTCTCAAAGGCCACACACGATCAGATATTGTAGAAAACAACGACGTTATATCTGATCAGCATGTATTTAGAAGAAGATTAAGAAAACCTCGATGCTTGTGCCCCTTGAAAAATAGACAAATGCACTTGAGCAAAACTTAAATATTGACGTCATTTTCTTCCGAAGCAACTTTCTCACCGGCAGATCTTTCCAAGCCAAGACCGATCACTCTCTTCGTCTGCCTATACAGACACAAGCGGAGTACCTCAAGGTGAGGCTTTATCTCCTGTATTCTTCATTATATACACATCTGATTTACCGATTTCGATAAGATCGTTTAGTATCTCCTGCCAAATGTTCGCTGACGATATCGAACTCTGTAAGAATATTGAAAAAGCTGACGACCGTGTGGCACTCCAGCCATTGCAGCCGTTGCTCATCGGTCTGCTTTTTGAAAGCTTTTCCTCTCTAGGCCTAAGACGAAGTCTCTTGACCACGAAAGCGTGAAAGATGTTTTAAATAAGTGGTGTGTTCCCACTCACCGGGATAGTCGATTGGCAAAGGCTTGCCAGAATAGCGGGAAATTGATCAAAGAGTACAAGTAGCCCTGGATCCTTACCAGCTCCTTAATTCGTGTAGTCAAAATGAGTAAATCCGACCCCATCTCCTAATGTTGGTTGGTATACACACCACGTAACTCGCGCGATCACGAGTTCGCTGCCACAGTCAAAAGTACACCAGAGAATCAAACAATGGCTAAGGCGACATCAGAATTAGATCAAATGATTGGGTTGCTTAACTTTTTCTTACTACCTCCGTGAAAATCAGGTAAATAAAACCAATAAATATCGTGACTAAGGATGCATTTTGGACGTTGAACTCATATTTATCAAACATTGCGAAGTAATAGCAAGCCAGACAGAGAGAGCCATTCACAGTGTATTCATACGCTTGTGCACAGATTGGCTTACATCTCTCATCTCTCATGTTTTTAAGTCGGCCTCGGTCAGTCGCGGTGAGCGGTTGTGTCGGCTGGCGCTCCGCGTCTTCTTCGTGTTTGTCTGTTCTCATGGCCTCTTGGCCGAACTGTCGATTTCCTACTCGTACTGCCGCCGACTGTGTGGCCGTTCGTGGTGTTCCTGGTGCTATTCGGTCTGGAGCTGGGCTCGTGCTCCGGTTTAATCTCGAGCATCGGTTATCTTGGACTCCCAGGCGTCGATTGTGTGCGACCCGCAATCAATTCTGATCAGAAATAGTAGGTCGCAAGGAAAGGTCCTTTGTTTCGAATTCGTTCCTGATATAGTTGGCTACAATGCGAACTCGTTCTTCCACATCTGTTAAGGGTTCGACGCAGAAGGACTCCTCAGAGTCAACGCCACTGAGTGACGAGAAATCGGAAGAACTGATAATGGCCATGGAGGAGGTCACTCGATCGAAGGCTGTGCCGCTCTGTGTGAAAAAGGCGCTGGGTCTGGTGACGCGTCAGCTGAGTCTTCTCCTGGAGGAAAAAACAACACAATCAGAGATCTTCGAAGCCAAAACGAAAAACTTCGTCAAACAATCACGCGGTTAGAGGCTAAGAATTCTTCTGCTGTTTTCGTGGATGAATTTGATCAGACTGTTCGTTCTGAGTCGATGGTAAAGAAATTTTCCGAGGATGAGTCAGAACGTAGGAGGTCAATTATAATTGGTCGTTTGCCAGAGGTTAGAAATGTTCGGATTCGTGATCGTGTCTGTCAGGATTTTGAGAATGTTTGTAATATTTTATACTTTTTGGGTGTCGAATGCTATCCGGTTGCAGTCTATCGGCTTGGTAGACCTATTATGGATGGCAATAGGCTCCTTAAGGTGATTTTGCCTTGTTCTAAGTTTCAAAGATTTGCGGTCGAGCGAGCGAGTCGATTGCGCTTCTTCCCTTTGAAGGGCATTTACATTAGACCCTCCCTCAGTTTCGAGGAGCGGAATCGTCAACGCAACTCTGGAGCTGCTCGTGAGCCTGTTCTATCGCAATCTCCCAACGCGGCGGTGGGGTCAGGCTCACAGTGTTCCTTGGTCGCGTCGAACGACCTCTCCAACTCTAGCCATTCAACTCAAGCCATGAGTGCTTTAAACTAGGAGCTTCTTCGCAGAAATTTTACAGGCAGTTGTCATGTTTTTACTCGAATGTCCGCTCTATTGTTAAAAATGCGCATCATGTGGATCTAGTTCTGAGCTCGAATTTTGATATATTCATGTTTACGGAAACTTGGTTGAAGTCTCAACATGTTTTGTCAACTTTGTTGATGAATATGAATGTTGATGAATTGGCTTGGATTATTTTGCCATACGCTGCGATAGGAAGAAAAAGGTGGGAGGAGGTGTAGCCATCTTACTTAAAAAAGGTATTGGCGCGGTGGAGGTTTTCTCACTATCGGTTGCAGGCGCTTACGAACTTCTCGCAGTGGACGTGATTCTTGAGTCATGTAAAAGTTAGATTCATTGTAGTGTATCGCGCTCCATCGTGTAAATCGGAGCAGAATAGACAATTATCTACGTCTGTTAGTGACCTTTTGGAGTGTGACCACCCAACAGTTTTATTGGGTGATTTTAATTACCTTGATATTGACTGGGGGGCTCCGCTGGCGTCGGCGTCTGCTGATGGCAATATCTTTGCAGAAATGGTAAGGAGCCACAATTTGGAGCAATTGGTGAAAAAGCCTACAAGGGGCAGCCATGTACTTGATCTCTTGTTTTCTTCGGAAAAATCATTTGTCGATGAAGCTTCTGTTGGTCCCCCGGTGGGATTGAGCGACCATAAATGTGTGAAGTTCAAGTTATGCTGCTCTTATGTGGAGCCTTCGTACACATATTGTCGGCAATTCAGTAAATGTGATTATAATAAGGTCTGCCGCTTCCTTGCTTTGATCCCATGGAGAGAGACTTTTGATTCGGTCTCTAGCATTAATGAAAAATATGCATTCTTTATTAAGGTTCTTTCTTTTGTGGTGGATAGCTTTGTTCCTTGGGGGCGTGTAGAGGCTAGACATTCTGTTTTGCCTCCATATTTGCAGAGTATGCTTGATCATAGGGACTATTTGTTTAGAGTAGCCAATGAGAACCGTAGAGCCGAGGATTGGGCAAAATTTGATGGTTATAATAAGAAATTTCGGAAAGCCCTGTTAAAGTATAACAGTAATACGGAAAGGAGGTTGCTGGAATCGGGCCGGAGGAATAAGTTCTATAAATATTTGAGTAAGAGGCTGAGAGTAAATGGTTCGGTGGGTTGTCTGTGTAAAGATGGTTGGATAGCGAGCACGGACAAGGACAAGGCGGAAGTACTGGCTGACAAATTCTGTGAAGTTTATCAGGAGGACGATTTTGAACTGCCTAACTATAATCCGGATGTTCGTGAGCCTATGCTCTCATTTCCGTGGTTTGATGCGAAACAGCTTTATGAAGTCATTTGCAACTGTTCAGATTCATCTTCTCTTACTCCAGATGGGATTCCTACTTCATTTTTTAAAAACACTGCTCATGTGGTGGCTGGTTCACTAGCGTACATTTTCTACCAATCACTAATGAGTGGTGAGGTACCGCAGCGTTGGAAGCACTCGTATGTAACTCCTATTTTAAAGAAGAGCCCAGCGAGTGATGCTAGTAATTACAGACCGATCAGCATCACGTCCTTTCCATGCCGTATTTTTGAAAAAGTAATTAAATCTCATCTATTTGACTACTTGTCCCGAAATGGAGTAACTCCTGATTGTCAGCATGGGTTCGTGCCTGGAAAATCAGTTGAGACAAATATGCTTGAATGTCTAGATGATTGGACAGCTTGTCTTGATTTGAAAAGAGGGTGCGACATAATATACTTGGATTTTTCAAAAGCGTTTGACCGGATAAGTCATTTGAAGCTGGTATATAAATTAAAACAGCTAAAGGTGCACCCGGTTATCTGTAATTGGATAAATGAGTTTCTGACCAATAGGACATTCTAAGTAAGAGTGGGTACGTCCTTCTCCACTATTAGACATGCTAAAAGTGGGGTTCCTCAAGGGGGAGTCTTGTCGCCACTATTGTTTGCTGTTTACACCTCAGATATTGCCAAACAATTGGAGGACATCGGGGTAGTGGTTAAGCAGTTTGCGGACGACATTAAAATTTATCGGGAGGTGAACAACCTGAATGACTGGTGCATACTTCAGAAAGGTATTGATTTTATGGAACTGTGGTCCCGTACTTGGCGGCTCCCGCTAGCTCCTGAAAAAACGTTGTATATGAGACTAGATACGTCGGAAGCGGCTGGGGACTATCTTATTGAAGGGCACCTTATTTCCAGAGTAAAGTCTGTTAAGGACCTGGGTTTTGTTTATGATGATAAGCTTGACTTTTCAGAACATGTACGAATGATCTATAGGAAAGGATTAATGAAACTGTTTCAAATTTTCAAAGGATTGTCAACTAAGGATACAAAAGTGATGACGATGGCATATAAGGTGTATGTCAGGCCAATTCTTGAATTTGGATCTGCAGTCTTTTCTCCTGGTAAAAAGAAAAATGTTGTGATGCTCGAAGTGATCCTACTAGCTACTTAGGTCTACATACTCTGGAATCACGTCGCAAGCTTCGAGATGCTTGTATCGTCTTCAAATTGCTGAATGGCATAAAGAGTAGTATCTCGAAATCCTTTCCCGTGTTCCCATCCGTAACTCGTGGTGGCGCAATTAAGCTATCCTTTGCGAGGCCCAGGTCTAACCTTCGTGCATTGTTCTTCGCGTGTAGAGCGCCAGCAGCCTTTTGTAAGCTTAAGATTGGAGTACCTGCCTCCTCGCAGTCATTTGTTGCGTTCAGGAGTATGGCAAAACGCAATCTGCTGAAGTACTAGTTTTAGCTAAGGTGTGTTAGAGTTGCTTGTTGTTTGGTATGTTGGTTTCTTTTTAAGTTCTCCTTGTGTTTGTTCGTATATTCTCTGACGTGTGTCTTATATGCACGTAGAAATAAATAAATAAATATACTCGAACATGACACGTCGCCAGTCCATCTGCCAAGCGCAACCAAGCCAGGCTAGAAACGGTGCACAATGTTTTCACTCGAAAGCTTTAGATACGGCTTTACGGTTACGATTACACTGTCATTCGATCCTCTAATTTTCACGGCAAAATTTTAAATCTTTCTTCTCTATCAGTTAGTAGAAAGAGAAACGATTTCCGCTTAATTTACAAAATGATTAAAGTATGCCAACGTCTCTACAAATTTCACACAGCGTCCTCTTCGAACATGCGTGGTTGTAGAATCAAAACTCAAGGACCGTTTGCGATGGATTTGCTTCCACGAAGGTCTTCAAATTGTAGTCCTGGATTGCCTATGGTTTGCCGCTGCTCCTTGAAGGTTGAAATCTTTTGATCTCTTTCAAGGTTGAACCAGCACTACATGATCCTTTCTGCAAGACTGTTTGGGCCCCACACATGGTTCATTTCAAGAACTGTTTCGGTGGCGCGTTTAAAATTGAAATGAAATATCGTTCGGAATCGCTTTTTCGATATACTTCAATAAGTCTTCGAAGAAAATCAATTGTTAAGCATAAGTGGAACACAAATTATTCCGTCAGATGGAGCGATGAATTCCATATTAGACGTTATATGAAAGTGCGAAGAAAGCAATATGGATTCAGTAGTAATGGAACTACAAGCGCTTGCATAAATCAGCCAGAACTTTCCGGCCAGCATAGCACTTATGCAATGTTATGGCTGGAAATTTTTTTTGGGCAAGGTGTTCATCTTTGTATGAGTAACTCTTTATTGCATTACAAATAGCCTTGGTCTTTCGAATGTGGTTAAATTAGCCAGAACTTTCCGGCCAGCATAGCTCCGCTTGTTTGTCAACCTTGCTGGTTGTCCTCTTCTGGTGGTCGCGCCCGTGGCCATCGATGCACTGTCCTCGGTGAGGCGAATCCTAAGCGGGTAGGGCTGACGAGTGATGAAGGTATAGCAAACTATTTCCAGCGCCTTATATAGATGTACAGACAGTTCGAGAAAGATTAGTCGTCGGGTAGTTCACGGGAATTTGAATAATGACTGCATTGGCGAGCTCGTTATGTTAAGCAATACTTGGGATTTCAGTGGGTGTCTAATCCCAGCTGATGCATCCTGATACCGTAGTTCATGGATTTTCCTACAGATGCCGGTACTCTAAAAAAAAAGAAAAAACGCGATTTCTTCTAGAGAACTCCTCTGTTTATAGAAGCCACTTCCTCAATTACCCTACTGTTTATTTGCATGTGATACGTGTGCCACATGAAGTATTTCAATAAAAAAAAACGGAAATGCAAATACCTCTTCGTTCGCTTCATGGCACTGTTTGTGGGTGTTTAGCAAAATGTTAATAAGTGTTCATGACCTCCATAATCAGTCTTCGGGGTGCGTCTCAGTTTAAAGAGGCCTTCGAGATACAGAGCCGCCCAAGGTTTACTTAAGGCCCCCACAGAGTTCTGCGGCAGCGCCGCGGCCCTATGCTAAACCATAGGGCAGAGACGCAGAGCTCGCCGCCTGCGGCGCCCCTGCCCTATCCTTAGGCCTATGGTATACTCCCGCGTCGCTCAGGCGACGGGCGCGGGGCAACTGTCAACGGCGCGTCTTCGCTGCAGTGGCGGACGGCGCAGTGGGGCGCGGTTGTCAGTTGACGCGCCACCGCTCCCGCGATGCGTCGCAGAGGGGTGTTATACCTTCGCGTCGCGGGAGTGAAACATACTCCCGTGCGATGGCCGTCGCAGCCCGTCGCTCGTCGCAGTGCACTGCACTGCGACGAGCGACGGGGAGCGATGGTCGCGGAGGGGGAGCGCTTGTCGTGCACTATTCTATGCATTACCGCTCACTTATTTCGACACTTCCTTGGTTCGTGACCATGCCAGAGCAATTTCAACACATGTTTGGTGATGTTGGGTGGTCGTTTGATGTCTCCGCTGTTCTCCTCGTAGGGTTTTCGTCTTGGCTAGACTCATTTTGGGTTTTTTCGACGGTTTTTTCGAAATATGTAGCTATCTAAATTGGAGGAGGGCACTAGTTAAAAGTTCCGACTCCACCGACAAGACTTTGGTCGAGAACATTTTTTTCGCTGAAACTTTGCCCTGGGGGGTTATTTGGGGTGCTGATCACGAATCTGACATCCGTTTTTCACGATTCGGTCGGAGACCACCCATACCGTTAACATGGGTGGTCTCCGACCGAATCGTAAAAAACGAATGTCAGATTCGTGATCAGCACCCCAAATAACCCCCATGGACAAAGTTTCAGCAAAAAAATTTTCTCGACCGAAGTCTTGTCGGTGGAGTCGGAACTTTTAACTAGTGCCTTGGAGGAGTTATGATCATGCGACGTTTTGCGACGGATTAGTCCATCGCAACCCTTTTTTTGAACCGTGCGACCGTAGCAGTATTGCATCTCATGCGGGGTTAGGGTTTTGCGACTCTGCCACTGCTTTTGCTTTCTGTGCTCTAATACGGGTTGTCTCGAAAAAACTCATGCGCTCTCTGTGAGGTCAAATAATCTTGTTCTCTTACATGAAAAATCTACGTAATTTCGTTTTGGGAAAGGAAAGACTCGTAGGTTGGGTGTCCGACGGCGATTAAGGCATTTGATTCTTTTTCCTATATCTTCTGCTCCTCCGCTGCATTTGTCTAAACATTCCTGCAGCGCAATGTTCTCAGTTAGTCTAACTGCGCTCTTCAGCGAATTCACGACAAGACTCACGGTGGATGTGATGGACAAAGCGCGATTTGGTCACTGCACTGGATCAGCTGATTCGCTAGAATTCTGCAAAAGTCTCCGTCTGCAGAACTGTGTGAACTATGTCAGCCTCAGCGATGGCGACGGCTCGCGACGCGCATCGCGAGCCGCCGCTGTGCACTCCCGCGTCGCTGCAGCGGACGGGAGTATACCATAGGCCTTAACCATAGCGGCGAGCGGCGTTGCCACACAACTCTGTGGGGGCCTTTAGTCAACGTCGTCGCCCTGCTGGGATGGCAGGTGAACACGTTCGCTTAGGGAATTTTATTTCCATCCACTCGCGGCCAAGACCAAGTCATGTGAATGACTCGCCACCGGAGACTGCCTTATATTGAAGGCGGGCTACCGTAGCGCGATCAACGAAATACAACACACAACGGGCACCAGGCAGTCAATGCTAGGCATGGGACATCAGTATTACAACACCTTTTACACGGAGTTGATCATGATCATTCCTCAACAACTGCGTATTCTGCCTACTGGTAGTAGTATCGTGACACATCTGCTAATGTACATACCGATGGTCAGCTCAGCTCCGTCAAGACGATCAGAATGCTCTGAGTCAGAAAACGCTCAAGCTCGTCAGTCCTACTGCCACGAAATCGGACAGAAAATTGGGTGAGCTGCAGCCGGCTCTGGTCAACAAAAGAAGTCCCATTCTTCTACACGACAACTACCACCCTTACGTTTCGTAAATCACCATGTGAAAATTAAACGAGCTAGAAGTTGAAGTTCCGCCTCACCCACCATACTCACCAGACCACCGACTACCGCATTTTTAAGCACATGAGAACTTCCTCGCTGATAGAACCTTCACAAATCATGGCCACGCCAGCGCTAGCCCTTCTAGGGCAGACAAAACTCCAACGCCGCGCGTACACGCCTCCCCCTGGCGTGGCGCACCGTCGCGACGAAATTGGGCGAATTCTCGCTGTCCGACTGCTTCCAGCAGGGATGGCTAGTGACGTCATACGCGCGCGGTAGTCGCGTCTTGCTGCTGGGCGTGATAGAGCGCAAAAGTGTGTGCTGGGGACAGTGGACTGCGTTTTTCGCGCAGCAGAAGGGAAGTAGTTGGATTGGACACGTCTGATGTCTTCTGGTTGGGAATTCTATGGTTGTCTAAATGAGATTACATGCTTACTGTTATTCCATTGTTCTATAGAGTCGGCTGATGCTAGCTGACAGCAACGGAACGCTCGCTGAGGGATCTGGCAACGATGCTCTCATCTTATTCACTGCATTAATAGCAAGCGCTATAGCTTGTGCTGTGACCTATTTCATAAGAAAGCCTGCACTCGCTCAAAGTCATCCCGATTTGGCCTGTGACGATCTGCCACTTCCCCGTTTGTATATTCCAATTAGCCACTGGTGTTAGCAAACCCAGCGCCCTTCACTGTACTTCATCTTCATCAAACAAGTCTCAATTGACTCTGAATCCAAATCCTCCAAGAACCAGGGTATTTCCTCGGAAATACTCGCAGCAAACAAAGCGGAAGTATTGTTCCCACTGACGGTACTTTCCTTGGTGGCCTTCGTACTCCTTACAGGCCGCTTAGCCTAGCTAATGTATCCAGAAGTACGACAGAACAAATAAAGAAGAAATTGGGTCTTGCCAGCGCCCGAGTCAGCACGTCTTTTTGCAGCATCTTTATATACCTGCGGGTTGGCATATCTGCATGAAGTCGTTACAATTAGGGCATAGAACGTTGCGAGCAAGCTCATCCTTCTAAGCCATTTGTGGGTTTTCGGCTGCGTCCACGCTCAGATCCTCAAACATGTCCTTCAACTTCAAGTCTCGAAGCTCTTCTTGGCGGCGGCTGCGGAACAATGCCTGAAGCCTCATGATGCCTACATTGCTGTCTCGCAATTAAGCCTGCGCCTATCGAAGAGTCTCCCGCAAACTTGCTCACACTATGAGGCTATCGCTGCTGGACCGTTTGCACGCTGTGCTACTGCCGCATTTGGGGAGGGGGCAGACATAACTCCAACGCCGCGCGAACCCCTTCTGGCGTCGCGCGTGGTGCGTGACGAAACTGGACCAGCGGTCCTACTGCTTCCGAGAGGAACGGCTAGGGACCGTCAAACGCGCGCGGTAGTTGCGTTTTGCTGCTGAGGGCAAAAATGTTCCGGCACTGTCGAACGCGTTTTTTGCGTATAAGACGAAAAGTAGCTGTATCCCACTCCTGGCCTCCTGGTAGCGAATTCTACGCATATCTGCTAAAGGTTACGTACTTATTGTTATACCATTGTTCTACAAAGTTGTGCTCATGCTAGGTGACAATGGCACGTTCGTTAAAGGATTTGGCAACGACGCTCTCATTTTATTCATTTTATATCCAGCGCTATAGCCTATGCTGTGAACTATTTCATAAGGAACTCTGTTCGCACAAATTCATCCCGATTTGGCTGGTGACGTGCAGGGATTTCGAGACTCATTTACGCTTGTTCAAAGAGGACGAGTGGATGAAGCTAGACGGTTAGAGGCCAGGTGGCTCGACGCTGTTCATACTTGTCCCACACGCTACAACAACGCCCTGTTTCCAGTGCTTACAAACTGTGGACGTGAAAAAAACTAGTATAGAAGCTTAAACACTGACAAAATTTCGTCCTTCGCTACTGGCCATGCGTCATCGAGCGCATGTCCTTGTTTCCGCGCAGCGGCGTCGCATGCGGCAGGCGTGACGTCGCGTAGGAGTTACGCCCGGCAGCCGCCTTCCTAGAACTTATCTCATCTCGACCACCCAGTTCTTCCTCTGATGGAGTTAAGTCAAATAGGTATCGCGTTGGAAAAAGCGTGCGGATTCGAATGGTGCTTACATCGTCGGAATGCAGTGAGTCTGAAGACAGATTTGATCGCACGAATTCGAGCAGTCAAAGCGGCCAGAATTTCCGGCCAACCTAATCGATCAATTTAGTCGACGTTGTTGACATTCTTGCCCTTTTAAACTTCATTCTCATGTACACAGCACTACTCAATCGCTATACATGTACCTCTATTAATGCACTTCATTGTATAGAAGGTATCCCAATGTTTACTAGCGGGTCATATGGAAATCCTGGAGTACACTATTAGCCCTCCGTTCTGAGTCCAATTTATTGTCGTCCACGTTGACATTGGTAAGTGCAAAATTGTGAAGTAGATGAACTCGGGACCAGTCGTATAAAAGTTGAATAATAACGTACATTTTCACTTCTTCTTCCTGTCGATGGTCTACCATCACCGTTCCTCTCTTTCAATTTACTAGCCTACACAGCACTACTTATATCGAATCCTAGTCGGAATGGGTTACAGTACTAAAATTATGTAACAAATTGACTTGAAACTTACAGAGCAGCTTTAAGAAGGCAAAATAGGACCTAACATGAAAAAATTCACGAAAAATGGATTTGGTTTCGCTGCCTTTGTAAACAGCAAAGTTATGTGCTCCCTCTATAATGGAATTCTGTTAATACAAAAACAGTTTACTGGTATGTACATCTAACATTGTTCTCAAGAATCTTCTTCTTAGACTCACTGGTATTAGTTTGTAACGAATTAAATGGCACTGGCTCGCGCCATTTTTTGGCGCGTCTTTACGCGTTTGATCAAGAACAAACCGTAACATGTGGCATATCATTTAGAAGCGCAAACTTTGCTCTACCGGCGAGTACCAAATTTTCTATGTAAAAGTGGGAAACTTTTGAGTTTTATTGACTTTTTTGCAGGTGGACAAAAGGGTAATCCGAGGCATTTACTTGTATGAATTCAAGCTGGGCACTACAGCTAAGGAGGCGGACGAGAAGATCAACGCTGCATTCGGTCAAGGATGTTCCACAATTCGGACGGCGTATCGTTGGTATCAGAAGTTCCGGAATGGAGATGAGAGCTTTTAAGAACATGAAGTTCGTGGGAGGCATAGTGATGTTGATGAGGACAAGCTGAGAGATGTGGTAGAGGAGGATCCACACAAGGGTACCAGGGAGATAGCGAAGGTTCTTGGCGTCAGTCACAACACAGCTACCCGGCATCTGAAGGAAATTGGAAAGACCAAAAAGCTGGAAAGATGGGTGCCTCACGAGCTGTCTGAGGAGCGAAGAAACCGACGATATGAGATCTCGTCCGCACTGCTTCTACGGAACGAAACGGACCCATTCCTTGATCGCATCGTAACCTGTGACGAGAAATGGATAATGTACGACAACAGGCGACGATCGGCACAGTGGGTGGACAGCGATGAGAGCCCCAAGGTTTTTGCGAAGCCGGAATTGCACCAAAAGAAAGTAATGGTGACAGTATGGTGGTGTTCGCTGGGAATTATTCACCACAGCTTCCTCCCTCCCGGTGAATCCATCACGGCAAAGAAGTACTGCATTGAAATTGAAGAAATGATGAAAAAGTTGAAGGATATCCGGCCGACCTTGGTAAACCGAAGGCGAGTTCTCCTTCTGCACGACAATGCTATGTAGCACGAATGACGTTGCAGAAATTGAATGAGCTGAGCATCGAAACTCTACCACATCCTCCGTTTTCTCCCGACCTCTCCCCTACAGACCACCATTTCTTCAAGCATCTTGGCGACTTCTTGGTAGGGAAAATATTCAAATACCGACAGGATGCCGAAAGTGCTTTCGAAGATTTCGTCAATTCCAGAACTTCTGGTTTTTATGCTACTGGGATAAAAAAGCTTGCGTCACGTTGGCAAATATGTGAAGAATCAGACAGTTTTTATTTCGATTAATAAACTTGCCTACAAGCCGAGATATTAACTGTTTAAATTTACAGTGGTTCAGTGCCATTTGTTTCGTTACAATCTAATATATTGACATCTATCTCGCGTATCATATCTCGCATTCATGACAGGCCGGAACGTTGCGGCAGTCACGTCAAAATCGAGCGTGTCGTGAAAGGTTTAAAATATGCTCCTCTTCTTCCTTGAATAAACGCGGAAACCAAGACCTACCTTAAGACGGTGGCGACACCAATCTTTTTTCTTTCGTAATCACGTTTTCTATTACTCCTCTATGAAACTCAATTTTATTTTATTTAGGAGCGTGCATTAGGTTCTTACTAGGTGATCTCTAAATCGCGATGGAGTTTATACAATAGATAGGTGAGCGCTACGTAATCTTTGAAAATTGAGATATTTTTAGGTGATGATCATCCACCTTCTCCTTATCATTCCCGTCGCCTTTGGAGCTCAAAGTAAGTACACAGTCTTCAAGTGGTGCAACTATTCTCGGCAAATTCTCAATCACTTAAGACATTGCTTAATTGACACCACCCTTCTCACCTTTCTGACGCGTGTGGTGCCGAAGAAGCATGCTAACGTTTGCTAAAGAAGGAGAATGCACGGACTTGTGGTGGTGTATCTCACAGCTTGTTCTCAAGGAGGAGCACACTTGTGAGGCAGGCCAGGCTTGGGTAAGGAAAAAGGAGCACGTGGATTGACTTTACAGGTGCAGGCGTGCAGCATTGTTAGGAGAACACAGGCTGAGAAGTCATGCTGGCGCCATGTTTGAGATGGCGGTGACAGTCCTAGCTCGCGACGTAGACATCACAGTGCACAAAACTCTTGAAGTGCTGTGGTTTGCCTCAAGGAGCCCCGTAATGAATAGTGAGAGGAACGCGTGATGACACCTCAGGAGATCGCCACGTTTGCTGATTTTTGCGGTCTCACGCCAGATAGTAATGGAGGGAGGGTCGTTAAGGGGTTGCGACAAGGGGAGAGATCGCTCGATTCACATCATTATTGCCGCCGCCGCTATTTTGCCGCCCAAGCGTTCTGGCTGTCTGCGTTCTAGCCGACCGCGGCAGAGATCCGCTGGGGCACAGACAGAAGGCGGGAAAGCGAGTTGGGTGTGCGTGAGGAGCGCGCTTCACAGGTTTGCCGCCAGCCGCTTGCCGCAAATGTGTGCGTGGGCCTTTAGGCGCCTTTTATACTTCCACGGCCGCGCGGCGCGGCGCTATGGTTGGCATAGCTATCGATTTTCGCCGCATCTTGCTACTTGCCCCACCGATTGAAAACACCACATTTGTAGGAATTTTGGATTACGGTGTTCGGCGGATCGCGCCTGTGAAGGAAAGGGAGCGGCGCGGCGCGATCAGCCGCGGCAGGCTCACCATAGACTTGCGGAACGGCAAGATCCAATTCCGAAAAGGCCTGGTAATAGGAATTTTTCAGCTTTCTCTTCCTTTCAACGTTACATCACACTTCTAACACTTTGTTCACGAAATAATTCAAGGAACGCTTGTTTTGAAATCACCAATTGGAGGAGACAAAATAGGATATTATCCACTCGGCTAAGGGCACTCGTTGATGTTGTTCAATTCCTTCGTGGAGAGCGGCTATGCGGCCTTCTTCTACACGATACACTGATGCTAAATGTTACAAACTGCGGTACCAGTGCGCCAACTTTGTGAGGATGGAAGGATTGAATGATTGATCTAACTGGGATCATAACCTTGAACCAGCCGGGTGCGCAAGTGCCGACGCCTCCTCCAATTGTCAAGGCTCAAGTTTTTCCTGCACAGCATGGGTAGTCAGTGTGATAGCCCTTCTGTCACACAGAGTAGTTATCCTCAGCCTATGTATATCAGATTCGGGACTACCCACAATTCAGTCAGAGACAATCAGACTTATTCTATCAGATGTGGGAGTTCAACACCATAAATATTTCGTCAAGCTACGCAACCGAGGTGTCTCACTCTTGGGTGGGCGGTGTACGTCCATGACCGTCAACCCGTGAAGAAATGCTATGTTGCTCAAATGCTCCGTACTAAGCTGGAGCTGATCGTTTCGTGTTAAGGAGCATGTTCAAGGGTAGTTCTTCGTCGTCGGACCGTCTCCATCATCATCTTCGGCGTACAGTTGTACACAGAAGCTTGTGAACGCGCATCGCTGAAGCTTCCCTTTCGAACTGCAATTGCGCGGCGACGCGTCAAATTCGGAGTACGGCGCGGCCAGTCGCGTCGCTCGGCGAGTTGACGCGCCGCGCCGCGGCGGAAGCATAGAAGCCGCCTCAAGCTCTCCGCACACTTCTGCGGCAACGGGGCAGCCCTATCCTAAAGCATGGGGCAGAGACGCTGGTCGCCGCGGGGTGTTCTATTCTTCGGATCTAGATTATATGATACCAGACGTTCAACGGCCTGCCGGCCGCCAAAGGTCTGGTTGGCGGCCGGCAGGCCGTTGAACGTCTGGAATCATATAATCTAGATCCGAAGAATAGAACACCTCGAACGTCTTCTTCTCCTCTTTAGGCCTTCTCTCATTCGTTTAAAAAAACTGGTTTTGCTTTATAGAACGGTATAGCGGAATAGGGCAAAACAGGTCCATCACCTTCACTGGACCCCCCTTAACTGGCCCCTTGTCACTGGTTCCTCTTCATTGTCAGCCCTTTTCCGGTTCACTCTTCACTGGTTCCTCATCCCCCTTCGTCGGTTCCTACTACTGCTCCCACCCTCACTGGACCTCTCTTTACTGATCCCCTCTTCGCTGGTCATCCTATCCTTCACCGATCCCCATTACTGGTCCCACCCTCACTGGTCCCCTTTTATTCATCAACCCTTTTCCAGTCCCCCTTCACTAGACCCCTTCCCCCCATTCACTGGTCTAAATTACTGGTCCCTTCCTCACCGGTCTCCCCTTCACCTGGTCCCCTCATCACTGGTCAACATTCTGCCGGTCCACCCTTCACTGGACCCCTCTCCCCTCCTTCTCCGGTTCCCCCTTCACTGGATCCCCTCACAGGTCCCCATTGCTGGTCCCACCTTCACTAGTCCCTCCTTTATTGGTCAAGCCTTTACCGGTCCCCCTTACTGAAACCCCATCCTTCACCGATCCCCCATTACTGGTCCCACCTTCATTGGTAACACGTCGTCTGAATCCGGAATTCTCGCGCGACATCGGTGACACGGCGTCTGAATCTGGAAGGCCTTTCGCGGCATCGGTGACACCTCTTCTGAACCCAGGCACCAGATGAACGACGTCGGTGACGTCTTCCCAAGCCGGACCTGCTTTGCGCGACATCAGTGACACGTCGTCTGAATCCGAACACCCCTTGCGCGACATCGGTGACACCTCTTCTCAACCTTAACGTTCTTTGCGCGACATTGGTGACATGTCGTCTGAACATGGACGAATGTCGACAACTACAGCAGTTGACAACTGGTGACAACTACAACCCCCCCCCCCCTTCCCCATACTTCCTACCAACACTCCTTCAGCACTTCTAACACAAACACACACACCCACACACACACACGCACCCACTCACCCACAGATAAACGACCGTTCTCGTTTATATATAGTAGGATCTTACCAGGGAACGAAAAGCTTAGCAGAAAGCGGGCCTTTTCAAATTTTGCTTCTTAGAATAGATGACGTCAGGTTGAAGATGTTGATACGTTAAAATGAATTAGATTTTGCAGCATCGGATAATATCGATTTAATTTTGAGAAAACGAGATTAAATCCCCTTAGAACATCCAATTTTCCAATCAGTTTTCATACAGAATGCGATCCTCCGATACGAAAGTACGCCATTGCACTTGGCTATAATCAATATCCCGATCGAAATAGGTAGTACCCTAACGGCACAACAGTGTACGCTTCTTGCAAAGGAGGAACTACTATTCGTGAAGGGTAGGCTTCCTTTTTCTTTGTGTAGAACATTATAATATCCAAAATTAATAGTTTTATGTTGTTCAAGGGCCGACCAATCCATGTGCTTCGACGGACACTGGGCACCTGAACTTGGACGTTGCCCATGTATGTCATCGCGTTTTCTCCCAATTTCCTAATGGAACCACGAAAAAATTATAAAGCAAAAAAGAATTTTTATAAAAGAACAGCAAGACAACAATGTGATTCTAACTTCTAACAAGTGAATTGGCGCTGCTTTTAGACCATTGCTCCATGAAGGAATTCACTGAAAAGAGAGGATACAGTGACGCCGCAGGATACAAACCTGAACCGTATCCAAAAGTGGACTTAGGCAATAACTGGAGGCTGGACGGCACCGGAGCGTATGCCTACTGCATTCATCGTACTTCGTGTAAGTGCAAAATGGTGTAGTTTTGTAGTTAACCTTGAAAAGTTTCGCTACTCGCAGAGATTCAGGGGGCGTCTACATAAACGAGTGGCACTACTGGGAATGCAAAGATGGAGGATGGCACTCGAGTTATCCCAAAAATATCAAGGAATGCAAATAAAATTTTCGTGAATAAATGACAGTGACTATTGTGTTTGTGACACTGTGTTAACAGGAATAACCTAAATAAGTAACGGCTGCTAACGAAGTCGTACATTCTCCACCCGATCCCTCTCGTTGCCTACTTTCCACTCTTCCATCCCATCTTATTTGGACGAGTTTGTGACGCGCAAAGACTGCACCGCGGTTTGCCGATGCGCTAAATGACGTGACGTTGCCTAAAAACATGAACAACCTCAGATACTATTGGGGCGCGTTATCCTGAGGTAGCCTCTATGTAAAGCGGCTTTCACACTGCCGTTGCTGCTGTTGCGCAACCGATACCGTAATGATGAAGCATACCGCAGAGACGCAGAGGAGCAACCACAGCAACGAGGTGGCTTTCACACTGCTGTTGCCGCAACCCGCATCAGCAACACCCGCATCGGTTGCGCAACGGTTGCGCGAGCTCAGCAACATGGAATGATCGCCAACATTCCTTGTTGCAGATGCTCGTCAACGGGGGCATATCACAGGTCTTATCTCATTATCTTATCTCACGCGTTGCGGCTGCAGCAAGCATCGAACTCCACCCCTTTTTCGTTGCTCGCTGCTGCAACAGCAGCAACGTCAGTGTGAAAGCCGTTTAAAGCGGCTTTCACACCACCACTGCTGCTGCTGCAGCAACTAGCAACGAAAAAGGGGTGGAGTTCGATGCTTACTGCAGCCGCAACGCGTAGATAAGATAATGAGATGAGACCTGTGATATGCCTCCGTTGACGAGCGTCGGCAACAAGAAATTCTATGTGATCATGATCATTCTATGTTGCTGAGCCCGCGCAACCGTTGTGCAACCGATGCCGGTGCTGATGATGCGAGTTTGCGGCAACAGCAGTGTGAAAGCCCCCCTCGTTGCACTTGTTGCTCCTCTGCGTCTCTGCGATTGGTTTAACATTACGGCTTCGGTTGCGCAACAGCGGCAACTGCAGTGTGAAAGCCGCTTAGCTTCTTCCTTCACTTTGTGCGCTCGGTCAAGAGCTATTCCTACAATAGGAAACCAACTTCAGCTGAAAAAAAACCGGCAGAAAGGCAGACGAACACCGGATGCACACGAGCACTTGCATGCTAAAACATCACTTCAAAACTTTCTCTTAAACCAATAGGACTGTTCGAGCTGTGAAGCCAAGATTGTTAACCACACTTTATTCGGCTGACGTTTCGGCGTAACAGCCTTCTTCAGAGCCTTATGGAAGCAGCCAAGAGACTGGTGCGTCACCCTCGGATGGAGGCAGTTTGGGTGACGCACCAGTCTCTTGGCTGCTTCCATAAGGCTCTGAAGAAGGCGGTTACGCCGAAACGTCAGCCGAATAAAGTGTGGTTAACAGTCTTGGCTCTACAGCTCGAACAGTCCTATTGGTATCATCGTCATGCCAAGATTCAACGACAGTCGATCATGGAATATTTCTCTTAAACTTCGTGCTAGCAAATACTGAATCTTCAGGCCTTGTGGGCTATGATCCAACGGTTTTAATGACCAATACCCTTCAATTCACAGAAAAAAGTACTCGCAATTATTCAGATTATTTTATTTGCAATCGAGGGACGAGATGGATTCGAGACTTGCCGGCTGATGTGTTAAACTCACAAGGGAAGGGTACTAGGTGACCATGGAACTTTGACATGACACATATATCACTGGATGCGGCTTCGAACGCTAATTCCAAATATATGTTCAGTTTCTGCTGTGCGCATCTGCATACGGAGTTATGGACCATTTTCGTGTCAGGCTCCTTTACCCTCCATGTCCACGCAGAGCGGGCCAGTCACAAGAGAGCGAGCTCAAGTAGAGTTGAAACAGCGCTGCCGGCCGAGCAGTGGTGGCGCAGGGGGTAGAGGGGCGGCGTGGTGAGCTTCGTGGTTTATGGTTCGAGACCTCTGTGGTGCGGGATTTTTGCTCTTCCTAAAAAAGATCTGCCACGATTAACCAGAGATCTCCATGTCAAATTGCAACGGAAAAGGTCACCAGAAAGGACTTGTCTTCATACTGACAACTTCATACTGGCACGAAGATATAATTTATCCTGAATAGTTGCTAAAAACATGGTGAGAAGACAAACAATGCGTTACACTAGCTGCTGTGAAATAACACTACGAAATGTTCAAAACATAACAGCTGATGGCAATGCCCGCAGCAGATAAAAACATCAGTGCAGCCGCTGTAAGAGCAGTGCTCTACGATGTCAGTAGGGAAACAATGTTGAATTGGTGTATCATACGTCCAGGATGACTGCAGGTATACTGCAGCGTACCATGAATACGTGAGAAAAGTTCTGAATCTTGGGGCAGAAAATTGAGTGGGGCAGCGTGGTGAGACGGGGTGGTTTATGGTTCGAGTCCCCTGTGGTGCGGGATTTTTGCACTTCCTAAAAAGATCTGCCACAATCAACCAAAGCTCTCTATGCCTTTTCTGCATTTTGCAGATACAAGTGAAGTAATTCATCACATTCAGCTTTCAATGGCATTACAGTCAACTGCGGCAAACATACAACTGGTGATCTGCAACGACATATCACTATCATTTCGCGACCATCAAAACAACGTATATAAGCACCACGAATCGTTCCGGCAAATTTGCTGGAGAGGACGTCGATTCGAAGAACGCTTTATTGACCGAACAAGAACAAGAATGAAACTCCGGAATGATTCGTGGTGCTTATATACGTTGTTTTGATGGCCGCGAAATGATAGTGCTATGTCGTTGCAGATCACCAGTTGTATGTTTGCCGCAGTTGACTGTAATGCCACTGAAAGCTGAATGTGATGAATTACTTCACTCGTATCTGCAGAATGCAGAAAAATGTCAAATGACGACGTTTGGGCGAAATCGATTACCATGATTCCACCAACCATACTTACAAGTGAGTGATCAGTGCCTTAAATAACCCCTTGGGCGAATTCTTTTTCGACACACTATGTTGGTTATGACAATACTGCCGACTTGTCCGACAGTATCTCCCAAAGTGTGTTATCACCAGCAGTTGTGTTGGCATGCCTTTTGGAGGAGTTCGGTCCTACCATACTTCACGCATTCCTACTAGGCAAGAGAAGAAAATGGCCAGTAGTTTCGCATCCATCTTGTGAAATACGCAATGCGGGAGCATCGAGATAGAGGATGAATAAGGTAGCAGTGCGGAATCAGAAGAGGATCAGAAGAGAAGGAGGTATCACCGGCACCCAAACGTTGCTCTTGGTCGACGGCTGGAAGCCATTCAAGGATCACGAAAACATTTCATCAGTTTTTATAGATCCCACTAGAGGGAAAGTGATGAAGTTCCGTTAGGAACAACATCAGAAATATAACCATTAGACGTACATTTTTTTTTGCCATTCAAAAGTATGTACAAACATTCCACCTCTCATGCATTGACACACGGTATAAAGTTCTCACTTCACTCCTGATTTACACTCAGTTTTCTGCCCCAAGATTCAGAATTTTTCTCACGTATTCATGGTACGCTGCGGTATACCTGCACAGTCATCCTGGGACGTATGATACATCAATTCAATAGTTCAATTTTCAATTTCAATTGTTTCCCTATTGACATCGTAGAGCACTGCTCTTACAGCGGCTGCACTGATGTATTTTTTATCCGCTGTGGGCATTGCCGTCAGCTGTTATGTTTTGAGGATTTCGTAGTGTTATTTCACAGTCGTTAGTGTAACGCATTGTTTGTCTTCTCACCATGTTTTTATTCAGGATAAATTGTATCTTCGTGCCAGTATGAAGTTGTCAGTATGAAGACAAGTCCTTTCTGGTGACCTTTTCCGTTGCAGTTTGACATGGAGAGCTTTGGTTGATCGTAGCAGATCTTTTTTAGGAAGTGCAAAAGTCCTGCAGCACAGGGGACTCAAACCATAGTCCATCCCGTCTCATCACACTGCCCTCTACCCCCTGCGCCACCACTGCTCGGCCGGCAGCGCAGTTTCAACTCTACTTAAGCTCGCTCTCTTGTGACTAGCCCGCTCTGCGTGGACATGGAGGGTAAAGGAGCCTGACACGAAAATGGTCCACAACTCCGTATGCAGATGCGCACAACAGACACGGAACACATATTTGGAATCAGCGTTAGAAGCCGCATCCAGTGATATACGTCTCATCTCAAAGCGCCATGGTCTCCCAGTATCCTTCCCTTGTCAGAAAACAGCAAAACGTTCAAAGAATGGATGAACAGAATTAACGCTTAGCATATTTTAGGAATCTCCACTTAACATAAGCGATATATCAGGCTATCATCATTCGTAAACATAGCGCTGCTCCACTAACTAGTGCATTGCCACAAAAATACCGTTTTTCTTCGTCTCAATTTATTCACGTGTTTAAAGTGTGTTGCTATTTAGGGAGCCACACAAAAATCATGCTCATGCTCTGCAGTCACAAATCATTCTTATCTGATCACCGGTCTGGCTTCTACATCGAATTCGTCTTTTCGTCTGCTCAAATTCACTCTTTTCAGTTTGTTTGTATTTTAGATTTTTTTTTTGGAAAAGAAGCGAACTTCCTTGGGAATACACCTCGTTTTTGAATTTATTTATTTATTTATTGCACTCAAAGGTGCGCATAACCTGCTACACACCACCATGCAAGTCAAAAGGCAGATCAGCACTGAAAAAAAACAAATGAAAAACAGCAATAAGTAAACATCCTTCTAAAAACATCATACTATGTAATGACCCGCTAAGCGATGAGTCACACTGTCGATCAACGCGATGAGTCATAAAATAAGGGAAATTACGGGGCACAAATTAAGGCAAGAAAATAGCGGAAAATACCAAGACGCCTTCTACGTGCCTGGCGACTCGGTAGACGTGCCGAACACGTCGGCGACCGTGCATGGCGAGCCGTAGACGTGCCGAACACGTCGCCAACTTCAGCCCTAGGAGTAATCGAGATCGCTGAACACGACTATGAAGTTCGTTTTTGAAGTGTAGATCACCATCGATCGATATCGATCAAATTATCGATTTTTTAGGGATGTCGCAAGCGGTCCGAAAGTTTAGCCCTGGGGTAGTCGAGGTCGCTGAACACGATTATGAAGTTCGTTTTTAAAGTGTAGATCACCATCGATCGATATAGATCAAATTATCGTGGATATCGTCCAAGAAGTCCGAAACTTCAGCCCTAGAGGTAATCGAGGTCGCTGAACATGATTGTGAACTTCGTTTTTAAAGCGTAGATTACTATCAATCGATATAGATCGATAGTATCGATTTTTGCGGATGTCGTTCAACCGGCACGAAACTTCAGCCCTGGGGCTAATCGAGGTACTGACCGGAGGCTTTCTCCAAGATTTAACTGATCGCGCTGGAGAGGGGGTGGGCAGTGGGAGACACTTCGGTGGTTTTCTCCCAGTTTTAACTGATCGGGGTTTTAGTTTTAACTGATCGTCGTTTTAACTGATCAGTTTTAACTGATCGCCGCTCTGCAGAACTTCTCAGCGATCGTCGCATCCCTCATCGCTCTGCAAGGGAACGCGACGGCGATCCGTCCAGGACCAGCGCTAAACACCGCGCGCGGCGCGAAAAAGTATGCCATGCCCGCGATGGGCACGGGAAGCCATAGCGCACGCCGACTGCAACTGTTGCGGTGGCCGCGGCGAAGTTTCCTTTTACTATTCGACCACGTGCGGCGGAGTGGCCATGAACTGAACGCCGCCATGGCATCGCGGCGATTGAAGTATGCCCCCGGCCATACAGGTGATTTGTTGATTGGTGGTTTCTAGAGTTTTACTTCTAGCACTTCCTTGACTATTTTCTCCACTGGGTTAGCCAGGTTTTTATAGAGCACGGATATCCGCGATTGCTGCGGTGCGTCACGCATGTGTCTCAGGGTGCGGTGCTTCAACAATGGATTGTTCGGATAGCTCTGATGGTTACGTAAAGCTCTTAGGTGCTCATCCATTCTGATCCACAGTGTTCTCAATGCTTCACCTATGTAAAATTCTTAGCAGCACACAAAAAGCTCTTTCTAGACTCACATACTCACGCGTTGTTGCCACGTTTCATCACTCACTTGTTGCCTCCTTCGCAGGGCATGTGAGAGGAGTTCGGAATCATCCACCCGACTTAGCCAATCTCCGGCCAAGAGTAACTGGTGAATTAACTTGATCTCTAGAGTTAAGGTTATAGTTGTTGGTTCCAATGTCCTCTTGCTTCTCGGCTTCGTGTTTAATTAGAAATTAGGTTTTGAAGGACCAAATGGTGTTTGACTGAATAGCTCCTAAGTGTTTCTTCGCCTTTTCCAGTTTCCGACAAGGAGCAAGAACTTTAAGCAAATAAAGGCCAATGCCATTCTTGTGCAATACTCTAAACCGACTTCATCCTTTCACTGCTAGCAATGGTGATATTTATGGAAAGTTGGACATAGACAGCGCAATATTTCCACTGATGGAAATGAAGACGCAGAATCATTTATTGAAAGAAAAAGCAGCTTCTTCGTTTAGCAACGCTGATATCCTTGATAGTACGGCTGCCATGATCCATCCTTGCATTCCAAATAGTGCCGCTCGTACCGCTCATATACTGCAATAAATCTACGTCACCAAGAAAAGTGGCGTTACATACCGACATATTCTGATTACCGCCGAAATAGCCCTGGATCGAGCGGAGACAAAAGGCATAAGCTCCCGTTCCGTCCTGCCGCCACTCCTTGTTGTCAGCATCTGGGTAGGGTATGGGCCCGAGCTTTTTAGTGTATCCCTTCTTCTCGGTTAAATCTTTGAGTGAGCAATGATCTGAAAGTTGCTCCCTTGAATTAGTTTTACTCTTCAATCTTGTGTTTTGTTTTATTTTGTTTAATCGTTGTTTTTTCCAATAAGGAATTGCTTAAAAACGCAACGAATGTGACCTTTACCATATTGATCCACTGGAATATTGTAACGTATTGCTCAATTTTAACTGGTCTATCTAACTAATCATAATATCTCCGGTACAATGATAGGTTTTGTAGAACATAATGTAACCTACACGGGCAGCGTCCAAGCTCCGGTACAAAGGTTCCATTTCTGCATGTTGCTACTGAACTTCTTAAAAAGATGTCATTTAGTAGCTTGGGCATGAACTTTTTTAATCGAAAATGCAGATATTACCCTTCACGAATGTTCTCTCCTTCCCTGCAATGGGCATAGACATTAGTGCCCTCAGGATACTTTCCATTTACAGGGTGTTTGTCGTAGCTTAGCGTGACGAAATACTTTGGCGTCGGTGGATCGCAGTCTGAATAAGATCTATAAAGTATGAAACCTCTATGTAAATGAGATGTTCTTTCTGATAGGAAAGTCAAACACGTGAAGCGTTCTACTCCTATCTAGCAGTCTATTTGATTGTTGTTCTTGAGATCGAAATCGTTCCGTATAAAACGATGTACTAAGCGTACGTGCGCCTGTTTGTCTCGAAGATAGAAAATGACTGTTTGAACTTCCCGCTTCCCTGAAAGGGCACTTTCCGCAGCTAGGGTCCAGCTAAGAATGTACTGCCAGCGAATCAAACGTGGTTGTTTGTGGACCTAATTTTTTATCTTTCGCAGATTTCGTCGACCAGGAAAACCCTTATACGACACTTGCGCCTTCGCGTCCTCTTTGCTCTCGACGAGTTTCAATCTCTTTCTCCGAGTAGTGCTCGCAGGACTTCAGGATAGGAGTTCCCGCCCACGCTTTTCTTTGTTAAGCTCCTTCGCACTTAGATGTATTTTTCTTACTCAGGTGAAAGTGCCGCGAGACACGCGATAGAGAAGAGCCTGGCACGTCCAAAACTTTATTCATTTCGAGATTGAGCCACCTAGCCCGCCAAAACAAGGAGCGTGTTTTATCGAAGGTTTTGGGAAGTTGATGAGCATGATTCAGCCGGCTAGGACGACATAATTTTTAGGCGTGAGAAAATTCGCCGTGAGCTGCGGACTGCATTTTGAACGATGCTACTCTTGAACCGATCTAGAGAGTGACTACTTTGCTCGTAGACTCGCTTGTGCATGAGGCCCCGTGTGCATGGACCGTAACGTGCCGGGGCCGCGTTTAACCACACGCCTCTTCGGTACAGTACCATTTTCCCTTTTGGTCATGAGGCCCGTGGGCAGGGCCTTCTTATAAGAAGTGATCTCTTATTGTAGGGCTAAGTGGATTGTTAGGCAGAATTTCTTTGCTTCTTAGGTATATGCTATACTTCTGCGGTTCGGCACCGACTGCGCAGGAACTCCTGCATTACGGGAGAGAGAGTGCGCGTGCACTTTGTTTCCTTCACGACGGGAAGTATTACACCCTGCGGCGCTTCTTCCGTGGTCCATCGGCGACGCTGTCGGCAACGACGCAGTGAACGGTGTTACGCGAGTTGCTTCTTATTATCAAATACGCAGATGATATCCAGTTTCACGAGTTACAAGGAGAGCCTCCGGAGTGGCGGTGAGCTTTTGCGATGCAATTTTTACAGGATGAAGGATCCTGTGTGGGAGTCCAAAACCATAGTTACTTTTTTCGGAATGCTCTTTTGTGGTCGAAAAAAAAACCCGTGTTGACGCGTGAGCGCGAAGTTCATGGAGCCCTGCTGCCACCCACCCCAATGTGGTCGGTTGGCGTAGTGGTAGCGGGCTCGCCTCTCAGGCGTACCGAGCGGGTTTGATGGCTCGGTTCCTGGTGTCGCCAACCTTTTGAACACATCGGGTCGTTATTGTTATGGGCTTGCGTGACCACAAGAATCAATTTGCACACGATTAATGTTTTTAGTATTTAAACCTGGCCGTTTTGGGCTTTTATTTGAGTTACCTCTCAATGAACGGTATTTGCACTGTGTCATTCTATTGGATCGCTAACACAAAAATTTCTTGCTCATATGAAGTAACTGTGTTTATTGCTGTCAATGATAATTAACAATTATGATGTAGAACTACGAAACATTTAAAACATAATCGCTTATCACACCAGCAGCATCTTACAAACGCATCTTAAATTGACGGTCTTACTTAAAGTTAACCAAATGCTCCAGGGAGATGGGATGATTTTCGGGATACTGTAGTGCGTGTCTGGTGCTCGAAGAGCGCACAACCCATCTCTGATGTCCCCCTCAGCGACAAAAGCAGTCTCGGCACGAGCCGCGTGGATGGCCCACACCCCGGAGTCCCTTTCCTAGCCGAGTTGTGCGCTCGAAGAGCGCACAACCCATCTCCGATGTCCCCCTCAGCGACGAAAGCATTGATGTGCAAGTTTGCGTGGTACTCCAGCAGGAGCTGGCATATTGCCAGCGGAGCAAGTGGTTAGTTCTAATGGCTATCTAAATTGACTCCTGTGATCACGCAAGCTCGTAATATTATTATTAATAATAAGGACCCGATGGGTGCGAGAACGTTGGCGACACCGAGGACCGAACCACCAAATCCGCTCGGTGCGCCCGAGAGGCGACCCCGCTACCACTACGCCAACGGGCTACATCGAGCTGGGTGGCAGCAGGGCCATGGACTTCGCGCTCATGCGTCCATACGATTTTTTTCGACCACAGAAGAGCATTTCGAAAAAGGTAACTATGGTTTTGAACTCCCCACACGGGACCCTACATCGTGTAAGAATCGCATCGCAAGAGCCCACCGCCACTCTGGAGGCTCTCCTTGTTAGCTTGCACAAGATATAGCAATGCGAAGTGAATAGTGACGTGCTACTTGTTGCAACTTTCTGTCGGAACTGGTGGATATTTTTTGATGCCGGCCTCATCACGAGAGTAGTTTTTTTTTTGCACCTTCCCGCATTGACTCAGTTAAATTGGCCATGAGAGTTTCTCACTTACTTTGCTCATGACCTCAGTCCCTTTCTTGTACTTTGTTGTCATTTTCTTTCAGCCTTTACGTTTTGTTTTTGCAATGCCGGTTTTCGTGGCTCTTTTGTCTCCCATTAGTTATCTTATGACTGCACTGGCACGAATAAACAAATAAATAAATAAATAAAACGGCTGGTGTATGAGCACTTATCTACGCCTGCTGCAACGATGGGAAGTAGAGTTAAGAAAAGGTGGATGAACATCGCCTGTAATTCGTCAAACCGACAGCACCGTACCTTGCTTCAACGCGTGCCTAAAGGTCTATTGGCTTTGCCTTGAATTTGGACACGAAACCACAGTAATAAGATTGCAGACTGTGAAAATGCACGGAAGAAATATAAAACATGTATTCAACTGTGTTCTTCAAAGTCGTAGGTGGTCACAACAACAGCTCTCTGGAAATCAGTCGATAGCTCTCAACGAGATTGACTGATTTACATCCGGCTCCTAATATGCGTGACGCAGAAAAAAAAACCGTTCGGTCGTTATTTCTGCCGCTCCAAAAATTACTGGAAGGACTACACATGCTACAGTAGACGGCTCTTGACTTGGGTATTTGGATTAGGTTATCTTGGTTATCTCAAGCTGTAAGTCAAGAAGATGAAGACTGATAGGAGAACTATTCAAGACCTCAACAAAGCCAACATACCCAAACAGGATACTTTACGAGAGTTGGCGCTGATGGGTTTCACCACAAAGTGAGAATGACTCCTGGGGCTGCTCATCCAGCTTTTATTCGGTGATGGATGTTATGCCACGCACATACTATCCTTCCATATGAACTTTCACACATGCTTTCAAGTCCAATGTGGGCGAACAAAGGCGGGAATGGCTAATCGCTTGATCATAGCGTTTGGCACAATACGTTCGTTCAGTAGTAAGCAAAGTTTATCACACCTGTGCACTTTGTCGACGAATACATGAACTTTTTCCAAGAAAGCAGATGGTACGTATTCGATTCTAGCGGAGGGCGTGCAGTCATTACACAACCCAACCCGTCGACCACTCTTCACTCCTTCTCGCTTCTTCACTCTCACTTGGGTGAACTGGAAACCGCGCCGCGGGTTGAAGAATCGTTTCTTGGAGTGACGTCACCTAAAAACTGAAGCAATGCCTGTTTCATAAAGTCATCAACTAACGAACGAGAACAGGGATGAGGTAGAGTTTTGAAGCCCGGGCGACGGGTAACAGATAGTTTTAGAACAGGTGTTTTCTAATCCACGTCTGGGAAATAGTACGTGGAAAATATTGTGGAATAAGTGAACTTTCAAAGGAAACGAGAAAATTTGGCATACTGGTAATGTATTCTACCTTGGTCCACCCATGTTGTTGTTTTCGTTTAGATAAACAGATAAGAAAAACAGACAGAAACAGACATATGTATAGATATACATAGAACAGCAGTGTTTCGTTTTGAGTTTACATTACCGTAAATCACACATTGACAACACAACACATGCTAGCAATAGCACTCTAGGGACCACATCCCTGTGCGTTCACTAATCTCGTCCGGCATGGTCACTCGATGTGCAATTTGCCCTGTCCCCTCTTTAAAGGGACTCCTTCTCTCGAACCTTCACTTCCACATCGTCGATCCAGAGCCATGCCTAGTTGTCGACTTTGCATCGTCCGGGTTTCGTGATGTCGAGTTCCAACCTTCAGTTTGGCGCATCGCCTCGGTTGCTGTCTCCTCCAAGGTCGTGACTGTCGGTGACTGTACGCAAGAAATCACAGCTCTTCGAGTCGCCGCCACTTGATTCTTGCACCGCATCGCTCGAACTGCTTCTGTCTCGGAGGGGCGACTATTAAAGTGCAGATCAGCGGTCGATGCTGTGGAGTGACCGTCTCATACGGTACCATTTCGGCATCCGTGACACGACATCGGTTGCGATCTTCACAAGAACAAAGTCTGTCTGAGACCTAGAACTCCCATTATAGTATGACGTAAGGTAGGAGTCGCGTTTTTGGAAGCCGGTGCTCATAATGATGCGAGCGCTTTGGAGTACTGCCTACAGTGCATTCGAGAACATGTCCATTATCACGACAAAATGCAATATCCGATGCAGTATGCGTATCCAACCTTTCTTGGAAAGAGTACATCTGTCGCGTCCGTGATACCAGGTCGCTGTCGCAATCGGGAGGCGGGACGGCGACAGCGATGTCCGAAGCGCCGTCCCTCTCGAACGTTATGCAGGAGCTCCCTCGCTGTCGGCGTCAGGTTGTCTGCGAAATATAACACACACCTTAGAGGTAAAGAAATTTTGCCTTACAATCCACTCAGCTCTACAATAAGAGATCAGTTCTTAAGAGGGTTCACTTCAGTTGCGTCAAGAAATTTCTACACATTGGTCCAGTCGAAGACTAGAGGGGCAGATACAGGCTTGCGACTCAGGCTTCTTGCCTTAATACCATGTTAAAGTTTTTCTCAAATAGAGTTGGCTTCGCTTTCAGCACCTTAATTGCTCAGGGTTGTCTAGGTATGAAACTCAGTACTTTTAAGAATTTCCTAAGAAAGCTGGTTCTTCCGCAGTAAGGCTCCTAATCTCTTGGTTTTAGCTTTTGATTTTAGCTCAACGACGGTCGTTGTTGCTGAGTCTGAGTCTTTTTGTCGAGCTGTGTGTTTACTGGTTATTGGCTATCGCTTTATCGATTGTTTGTTTGTTGTTTTATCGTTTGTTGGTTCTGTTTTAGTATTGTGTAGTTATTCGCGCCCACCATTTGGTAGACGCCTATAGATAAGTATAAAGATTAAGAGCAAATCAAGTAGGTGCAAAGGAACGTAGCAGCGTAGAGCGCGGACGAGATCTCCAATCCTAAGGCCGGGGACATACTTCCATCGCCGCGATGCCATCGCGGCTCTCAGTTCATGGCCATTCCGCCGCACGCGGTCGAATAATCAAAGGAAACTTCGCCGCGGCCGCCGCAACAGTGGCGGTCGGCACGAGCGATGGCTTCCGGCGCTCATCGCGGTATGGCATACTTTTTCGCGCCGCGCGCGGTATTTAGCGTTGGTCCTGGACGGATCGCCGTCGCGCTCCCTTGCAGAGCGACAGAAAAATTCAAATTCTTTCTCGTCGCTCTGAAAAACTCATCGCCGCGATTCCATCGTGGCTACGGGAAGTATGCACGAGGCCTAATGCTCTGCGGGCACAACTCGGAGAAAACGAGAACGTCCCGCAGAGTAAAGAGGATGCATGCATGCGGCCTTTCCCGGTGGACAGAATCTGCAAATCACAAAATTTAGGCCTCCCAACTACCGCTTTTCAGATCAAGTAGGGTAAAGGAGCACTTGGATGGCCTAAGGAAGTCCAAAGTGTCGACCCCTTTGGGAGAGCACAGGGTCCGAAGCCATGGTGGCGCAATGGTTGAGGTGGCTGTAACGATCTTGGCACGCGAGCGCGACATCTCGGCACGCAGAAAACTCGAAGCGTTTTGAATCGCTGCCCAAAATCCAAAAATCAACCGCAAGGAGGAGTGCATCGCGGTGACGTAAGAGCTGACGCCCTTTGTCGACCTCTGCGGGTTTGACCTAAGTGGTCGTGCTCAAGGGGGTCCCGGGGCAGGTGGTCCGTAAATATAAGCTCGCCCACCCATCTGAGTTAGCCCACCTCCAGCTTAGGCCTATGTTGTACTTCGGCGACGCGTCGGCAACAGCGTCGCCGAAGTATAGCATAGGCCTTAGGGTGACTGGTGGATCATCTCGACCTCCACCGTAAAGGTTAGCGTTGCTGGTTTCTATTACATCGCTCCTTGTCTCCTCGTTTCCTTAGTAATTAGTTTCTTTAAGATGAAATGGTGTTTGGGCGAATCATTTCCAAATATTACTTCGACTCTTCCAGGCTCTGACGTAGGCGACATCGCCGAAACGTTAGCCAGAATAAAGGTCGATACCAATCTTGGTCACTTTATATTATCAGTGCTAACAATGCCAAGATTTATGGAAAGTCGGACGTGGACAGTATCGCTTTACATTTGCAGACAGTACATTCTCAACGGATCCCTAGCGAGGAAGCGTTCTTATAGGGAAGTGGGTAGTTCAAACAGATATTTTCTACCTTCGAGACAAAAATGCACACTTACGGTTAGTACATTATTCCATACGGCCGAATCTTCGATCTCAAGAACAACGATCAAAAGACTGCTAGACAAGAGCAGAAGTAAACCGCACGGTTGACTTCTCTTCTCAGCGCCCGTCGCATCCCTCATCGCTCTGCAAGGAAACGCGACGGCGATCCGTCCAGGACCAACGCTAAACACCGCGCACGGCGCGAAAAAGTATAACATGCCCGAGATGGGCGCGGGAAGCCATCGCGCACGCCGACTGCAACTGTTGCGGCGGCTGCGTGCGGCGGAATGGCCATGAGCTGAGCGCCGCGATATTGAAGTATGTCCCCGGCTATACAGGTAATTTGTTGAGTGGTGGTTTGTAGAGTTTTACTTCTAGCACTTCCTTGTCTATTTTCTCCATTGGG
This sequence comes from Heligmosomoides polygyrus polygyrus, assembly GCA_947396885.1. Classification (NCBI taxonomy): domain Eukaryota; kingdom Metazoa; phylum Nematoda; class Chromadorea; order Rhabditida; family Heligmosomidae; genus Heligmosomoides; species Heligmosomoides polygyrus. The sequence continues at coordinate 106,342,840 of OX377201.1, forward strand.
TTAGCCAGGTTTTTATGGAGCACGGATATCCGCGATTGCACCGTTGCGTCACGCATGTGTCTCAGGGTGCGGTGCTTCAAAAATGGATTGTTCGGATAGCTCTGATGGTTACGTAAAGCTCTTAGGTGCTCATTCATTCTGATCCACAGTGTTCTCAATGCTTCACCTATGTAAAATTTTTAGCAGCACACAAAAACCTCTTTCTAGACCCACACACTCACGCGTTGTTGCCACGTTTCATTGCTCACAAGTTGTTGCCTCCTTCGCAGATCATGTGAGAGGTAGAGTTCGGAACCACCCACCCGACTAAGCCAATCTCCGGCCAAGAGTAACTGGTGAATTAACTCGATCTCCAGAGTTAAGGTTATAGTTGTTGGTTCCAATATCCTCTTGCTTTTCGGCTTCGTATTTAATTAGAAATTAGGTTCTGAATGACCAAATGGTGTTTGACCGAATAGCTCCTAAGTGTTTCTTCACCTTTTACAGATTCCGAAAATGAGCAACAACTTTAGGCAAATAAAGGCGAATGCCATTCTTGTGCAATACTCTAAATCGACTTCATCCTTTCACTGCTAGCAATGGTGATATTTATGGAAAGTTGGACATGGACAGCGCAATATTTCCACTGATAGAATGATGGAAATGAAGACGCAGAATCATTTATTGAAAGAAAAGAGCAGCTTCTTCGTTTAGCAACGCTGGGCTCTTTGGTTGTACAGCTGCCATTTTCCATCCTTGCATTCCAAATATTGCCGCTCGTACCGCTCATATACTGCAATAAATCTACATCACCAAGAAAAGTGGCGTTACATACCGACATATTCTGATTACTTTTGAAATAGCCCTGGATCGAGCGGACACAAAAGGCATAAGCTCCCGTTCCGTCCAGCCGCCACTCCTTGTTGTCAGCGTATGGGTACGGTATGGGCTTCAATTTTGTACTGTATCTCATCTTCTCGGTTAAATCTTTGAGTGAGCAATGGTCTGAAAGTTGCTCCCTTGAATCAATTTTACTCTTCAATCTTGTTCTTTGTTTTATTTTTGTTTAATCGTTGTTTTTTCCAAAGCGGAGTTGCTTAAAAACGCAACGAATGTGACCTTTACCATATTGATCCACTGGAATATTGTAAGTATTGCTCAATTTTAACTGGTCTATCTAACTAATCTTAATATCTCCGGTACAATGATAGGTTTTGTAGAACATATTGTAGCCTACACGGGCAGCGTCCAAGCTCCGGTACAAAGGTTCCATTTCTGCATGTTGCTGCTGAACTTCTTAGAAAGATGTCATTTAGTAGCTTGGGCATGAACTTTTTTAATCGAAAATGCAGCTATTACCCTTCACGAATACTCATTCCTTCCATGCATTGGGCATAAACATTAACGCCCTCAGGATACTTTCCATTTACAGGGTGTTTGTCGTAGCTTAGCGTGACGAAATACTTTGGCGTCGGTGGATCGCAGTCTGAACAAGATCTATAAAGTATGAAACCTCTATGTAAATGAGATGTTCTTTCTGAAAGGAAAGTCAAACACGTGAAGTGTTCTACTCCTATCTAGCAGTCTATTTGATTGTTGTTCTTGAGGTCGGAATCGTGCCGTATAAAATAATGTACTAACCCTTAGTGTGTCTGTTTGTTCTGAAAGTAGAGAATGACTGTTTGAAATTTCCGCTTCCCAATAAGAACCCTTCACACCGCTACGGATCCGTTAAGAGTTTACTGTCTACGAATCAAACATGATAGTTTGGAAGCATATATTTTGTTCTCCTCTAGATTTCTCTACCAGGAAAGGCCGCGCGCTTGCTTCCTCTTTGCAGGTTTTCATCCAGTTCTCCGCGTAGTGTCCGCAGAACTTCAGGATAGGAGTTTCCGCCCACGCTTTCCTTTGCTAAGCTCCTTTGCACTTGTATTTTTCTACTCAGGTGAATGTGCCGCGAGACACGCGGCAGGGAAGAGCCTGGCACGCCCAAAACTTTATTCGTTTCGAGTCTGAGCCCACCTTGCCGGTCAAAACAAGGGGCTGGTCTTATCGAAGGTTTTGGGAATATTGATGAGCATGATTCGGCCGGCTAGGAAGACATAATTTCTAGGCGTGAGAAAATTCGCCTAGCGGACGTGAGCTGCGGACTGCATTTTGAACGACGCTACTCTTGAACCGGTCTAGAGAGTGACTAGTTTGCTCATAGACTCGCTTGTGGCTGAGGCCCGTTTGCATGGACCGTAACGTGCCGAGGCCGCGTTTAACCATACGCCTCTTCGGTACAGTACCATTTTCTCTTTTGGTCATGAGGCCCGTGGGCACGGGCCTTCTTATAAGAAGTGATCTCTTATTGTAGGGCTAAGTGGATTGTTAGGTAGAATTTCTTTGTTTCTTAGATATATGCTATACTTCTGCGCCCCGGCACCGACTGCGCTGGAACCCCTGCATTACGGGAGAGAGAGTACGCGTGCACTCTGTTTCCTTCACGACGTGAAGTATAACACACTCTGCGGCGCTTCTTCCGTGGTCCATCGGCGATGCTGTCGGCGGCGGAGCAATGAATGGTGTTACGCGAGTTGCTTCTTGTTATCAAACACGCAGATGATATCCAGTTTCACGCCTTACAAGGAGAGCCTCCGGAGTGGCGGTGAGCTTTTGAGATGCAATTTTTACAGGATGAAGGATCCTGTGTGGGGAGTCCAAAACCATAGTTACTTTTTTCGGAATGCTCTTATGTGGTCGAAAAAAGGCGTACGAAGTCGTGAGCGCGAAGTTCATTGCGCTCTTCATCACTCCGCCTAACCCGATCGGTTTGCATAGTGGTAGCAGGGGCACCGAGCGGGTTTGGTGGCTCGGTTCCTGGTGTCGCCAACGTTTTTGGACACATCGAGTTGTCATTATTATGGACTTGCGTGATCACAGGAGTACCACTACGCCAACCGGCCACATCGAGCTGGGTGGCAGCAGGGCGCTATGAACTTCGCGCTCATGCGTCCACACGATTTTTTTCGACCACAGAAGAGCATCCCGAAAAAAGTGACTATGGTTTTGGACTCCCCACACGGGCCCCTACATCCTGTAAAAATTGCATCGCAAGAGCTCACCGCTACTCTGGAGGCTCTCATTGTTAGCTTGCACAAGATATAGCAATTCTTTCTTTCTTTCTTTATTACATGAACATGCCATGCGAACCAGAAAAGCAAAAATGAAAAAATCAAGAAAACTAACAACTCGACAGTGCAAAAAACTGTGACCTAACACAAAACCACAACAATTCAAGGATTCAAATAACTGCGCAACAATTTAATGAAACCTTTGGTATAATAAGGAACACATGCTTTCCTGCTCATCTTTACAAAGTCGGAACCCGCACGGTGCGCAAAAAATGGTACCGAAATCTGGTTCTGGTTTTAGGAAACACTAATTTGCGTGAACTACCGCGAGTAGTGGAATCCCTTACCTCTCCAAGGGGAGATAAAGACAGACCACACTTGCCATGGAGGATTTTATGAAACAATATAAGGTCATACTTCTTCCTTCTATATTCCAGGGTGTCCAAGCCTAGAATGATATTACGATCCTTAGAAGAGGGGATTTGATCATATGAGAAACCATGACTAAGAATCATTACTTTTCTAGTAAAACTATTCTGGATTGATTCAATCTTCTTTACTAGTTTTCTCTTGTGTGGGTTAAAGACAGCTGTTCCATATTCAAGCAATGGTCGGACATAGGTTTTAAAAGCACGAACTAGGATACGGGAATCTTTTGTTGTCAAGGCTCTGAAGAGATTTTAGACCAACCTAGAGGCTTTCAGAGCTATCATTTCACAATGCTTGTCAAACGTAAGATCTTGGTTTACTAAGAAGCCCAGATCTTGAACGCTACCAACTTTATCGATCAAAGACCCATCAAGAACGTAACTGCATTCTAGTCTCGACGGTCCAATGCGTAAGAACTTGGTTTTAGAGCTGGACAGTGGGAGATCCCAGTCATTGGCCCATTGCAGTGCGACATTTCGAAGTGAATAGTGACGTGCTACTTGCTGCAACTTTCTGTCGGAACTGGTGGATATTTTTTGATGTCGGCCTCATCACGGGAGTAGTTTTTTCTGCACCTTCCTTCATTGACTCAGTTAAGTTGGCCATGAGAGTGCTATAATTCCCACTCTTTCTCACTTACTTTGCTCATGACCTCAGTCCCTTTCTTGTACTTTGTTGTCATTTTCTTTCAGCCTTTACGTTTTGTTTTCGCAATGCCGGTTTTCGTGGCTCTTTTGTCTCCCATTTGTTATCTTATGGCTGCACTGGCACCAATAAATAATTAAATAAATGAATAAATAAAACTGTTGGTGTATGAGCACTTACCTACGCCTGCTGCAACGATTGGAAGTAGAGTTAAGAAAAGGTGGATGAACATCGTCTGTAATTCGTCAAACCGACAGCACCGTACCTTGCTTCAACGCGTGCCTAAAGGTCTATTGACTTTGCCTTGAATTTGGACACGAAACCACAGTAATGGGATTGCAGACTGTGAAAATGCACGGAAGACATATAAAACATGTATTCAACTGTGTTCTTCAAGGTCGTAGTAGGTCACAACAACGGCTCTCTGGCGCGCTAGATTCCCCAAATAGTGGAAATCAGTCAATTTCGTCGATAGCTCTCAACGAAATTGACTGATTTACATCCGGCTCCTAATGTGCGCGACGCAGAAAAAAAACCATTCGGTCGTTATTTCTGCCGCTCCAAAAATTACTGGAAGGACTACACATGCTACAGTAGACGGCTCTTGATCTGGGTATTTGGATTAGGTTATCTTGGTTATCTCAAGTAGTAAGTCAAGAAGAGGAAGACTGATTAGGAGAACTATTCAAGATCTCAACAAAGCCAACATATCTAAACAGGATACTTTACGAGGGTTGGCGCTGCTGGGTTTCACCACAAAGTGAGAATGACTCCTGGGGCTGCTCATCCAGCTTTTATTCGGTGATGGATGTTATGCCACGCACATACTATCCTTCCATATGAACTTTCACACATGCTTTCAAGTCCAATGTGGGCGAACAAAGGCGGGAATGGCTAATCGCTTGATCATAGCGTTTGGCACAATACGTTCGTTCAGTAGTAAGCAAAGTGTATCACACCTGTGCACTTTGTCGACGAATACATGAACTTTTTCCAAGAAAGCAGATAGTACGTGTTCGATTCTGGCGGAGGGCGTGCAATCATTAGACAATTCAAGCCGTCGACCACTGTCCACCCCTCCTCTTCCCCACTCTCACTTCGGTGAGATGGAGGCGGCGCAAACCGCGCCACGGGTTGCAGAATCGCTTCTTGGAGTGACGTCATCTAAAAACCGAAACAAAACCTGTGTCCAATTCGTCAGCAAAAAGTTCATATCAGTAGCGATGAGCTGTGCAAACCAAGCTTTCTAAATTGTGTTTTTTCTTTGTTATATAGTAGAAGAAGAAAGGCTGATCTCACCATGATGTTCAAACTCAGAGGCTCTCCATAAATCCGCTTTCGTTTCTCGGTCTACCGTTGACTAGATCTGTAAGAGGTAAACTACGGCTTAACGTCGCCGTTGCAAAGACAAAGATTAGGACTAATTTCTTACCAATGGGAACCTCAGCCAATTCAAGACGTTACTAAGTGATGACAAAATGTCGTTAGGGTTGTTTGTCCAGGCCTTCCGTGAACTTATTGAGAAGTGGCCTATTATTGTCAATTCTTAGACTTTTTCCTGGAACATGTCCCTGATTGTACCGTTTTGGTTACATTTAGCAAACATCACTTTGCAGTTATTTGCTCATTGCTTGTCCAGACGTTACAGTGCAGTTATTTGTTTATGTTTATTTTCATTCGGTTTCTTAATGTTACACGCGTGATCACATTCCACGTCTTCAAATAAATAAATAAATAAACTGCTCTTGATGAACAACTCTCGCAGAAATCAAGACACTGGATCTTCAATTAGCTGAAATAAGTGAACTTTCAAGGAAAATAAGAGAATTCAGCATACTGGTAATGTTCTCTACCTGGATCCACACTACTTTGTTGTTTTCGTGTAGATAATATAGGACAGCAGTGTTTCGTTTTGAGTTCACCTCCCCATAAATCACACACTGAGGCAGAAGTCAACACATGCTACCAATGGCTCTCTGAGGAACACATTCCTGCGCGTTCCGCAATCTGGTCCGGCATGACAACTCGATGCGCAATTTGACCTGTCCTCTCTTCAAATCGACTCCTTCTCCCGAACCTTCGCCTCCGCATCGTTCGTCCACAGCCATGCCTAGTTGTCAACTTTGCGTCGTCCAGGCTTCGTGATGCCGAGTTTTAACCTTTGGCGTGTCGCTTCGGTTGCTGTTCTTCCAAGTTTCATCGACAGTCATGATTGTCGGATTGCTTATGTCGGATCCATGATCCCGGGTCGCTGCCGCAATCGGGAGGCGGCACGGCAACAGCGACGTCCGACGCACCGCCTTCTAGCATCAGGACTCTACCACTATATGTGATTAAGGAAACCGTTAGTTCATAAACCTCATAGACAATGAACCTCTAACATACCAGAGGTGCGCACATATCTTTGGTGCATAGGCTTTCACGAACTATAGGTGTAGTCCGTTCGCCATTTTCTGCTCATAGCCGAACTGACAAGCTAGGAGCGAAACCAGGTTTTACCCTTAACCTTGCCGAGTTCCTTCATAGAAGAAGCACACCCCGCTGTATACCTAATCAGCATGACTCCTCACTTTTACAAGTCGAATCTAAAGAGGGTCAAGACCAACTTAACGTCCTAAAAAGTGACGTTTCGAGCATTGGCAGACCAACTGCGCCATCAATCAGGAGGAGGCAACACTTCTTATGCTATGCGGTTCACACCGCGTTCTCATACTGTCAGAAGGAGCCCTCTTCCACAGCAGACCTGTCGAGTGGAAAACTAAAAACAACGAGGCTGACGAAGACATGTGACCGATTTTGTACTGTAGTGCAGCAAACTATCAATAAGCTGTCTCAGCTGGCAGAAAGGTAGACGAACAGCAAAAGCTTTGGAGATCGTCTTGAATATGATGTTCTAGCATACAAGTGCTTGTGTGCATTTGGTATTCGTCTGCCTTTCTGCCAGCTTCTGCTGAGCTAAAGTTGATTTTCTATTGTAGGAATAGCTCTTGGCCACGAGCACAAAGTGAAGAGAAAGCAATCTAGATATCGATCTCGTAGACCTTCTTAATAAGCCCACTAATCATATATTCTAGTCAATCTAGTCATCTAAAATAAAGGGATAAAGGAAAAAAATTTAGTCAACTAAGATACAGCCAATAATGAAAGCGTGATTATGCAAAATAAGCTTCACAAGGGACAAATACATACTGCTCCACGCAGGATGCTCCAGCGCAACTGACAATGTCAATCCAGCGGTGGTGTATAGTAGCACTGCTCTAAGCTGAATACGTGCGTTAGGCACTGGCCCTGAGGAAGCTGCTGCACTGGATAAAAAGGGAATACTCCACTTTACAAAGTGCTGCTGTGCCAAAGTACCATTAAACGCTAAACTCGTGTATCATCCTAAAGGCCCAAGATCACGGCTTAGCCAAATACTACAATACGCAGATGCAGTAAACTGGCTGGATAGTCAAAATGGAAATATGAACTCAAAACAGGAAATGCGTTCAATGGTCCTCAGGTAGCTGGGGATGCTGTGGAGAAACAAGGAGAAGAGGGCACTAGAGAGTGTCTGCTAAAGCAACAGCAAAATGATCTCGTCGACATTGGTAGGATACCAGTGCTTGTATTTGAAGGAATTTCCAGCTATATCGGTAGGGGATGGTCACCGTGATCTAAAACATAAACTAGATTTACACAACCTACTGTACAGCAACATCATCAATTCCAAGTAATTGAGAAAGATCTCCGTTATTCAATATCCTCTTAAATGTATTGTTCGAGTCGTCAACCACGAAGTTAAAAGGTAGTTGTTGGAGCCATCTTGCGCCACGATTGAAAACGATGTTATATCTCCGATGGTGTATCCTAGGATAATGCAAATTATAAGAAGGTCGTCTCATGCTACATAAGTGAAAAACCCAGAACTTGCTGGCGCGCGACTTCACTTCACCACGTAGAATACGTAAACAGAAAGCCAGCTCGAAAACAATCCGCCTGCGCTGCAAAGAATGAAGTGAGAATGAATGAGGTGGTCACTATAGGAAGGCAAACAAGATTTCTCATAAGAGGAATTCCTCCGGTGCAACAGGCGAGTCGTTGAACTTTTTCTATGTGCTTGATTTTTTTTCTCGAATACTGGACTCCATATGACGGCGGAGTACTCAAGTTGTGGTAACACGTACGTCTTCTAAAGTCGGATAAGGATGTTTGGATCGGAGCAGCGGACGGCTCGAAAAATCGCAAACATCACTCTAAAAGCTTTCTTGACTATGGTTCAATGTGATCGGAGAATCTTAGCTTTGAATCCAAAATTACGTCAAGACCCTTTTTAGATTCACTTACCGTAACGCAGATCTGGTTGATGTAATATTCTCGATGATTGGCATGATTACCAAGCCGCATGACGGTCCACTTGACAGGGTTGAGAGAAATCCCGCCATTGTTGTGTCCAGGATACCAGATTATCAACCGATTTCTGGAGATTTTCGCTGACCTAAGGATAGTTTGTGTCATCGAATGCGACGTATAATTTGAGGTCATCTGAATGCATGAGGACCTTAATGTGAGGAGCAGTTTGGGAATAGCGGGCAGCTTCAACGTATACAATATAAAGAGAAACGGAAAGGGCGCACCTCCTTGCGGTACACCACTCTCACATAGATAGAAAAACTGTCGCCAACTCTAACTGTCATGTACCGCTCGAATAGGAAGGAGCTGATCCAAACAAGCAAAGAGCCACAGATGCCTAGAGACCGAAGCTTTAAAGAGTAATTTATTATGAATCCCTTTATCGAAAGCTTTCGAAAAATCAAAGAATATTATATAAACTGTCTTGCCAAAACTACGAGCCAAATTTAAGTCATGGAGTGCCGCAGCTAGGTTAGTAGTAGTCGATGCACCCGGGAAATACGCGTGCTGCTCATCAGGCAAAATTTGCCGCCTTCTCGTAAAACATTGTATTTACTGCATCATGTGGAACATTTCAATGATTTTTAACTAATCCTAATTTTATAACAATAATGTGGATTCGTTCGGCACTCCCTGGTAAAGGGGTAAACACGTGGCCGACAGAAGTTGACATTTTTCTCGTTATTAAAATTTTGTACACGATAAAAAAATGATTGCCTTTTATTTAAAGGATAATTGGGCTCGACAGGCAGTGCTGATATTTCGATCATACGGATGCCATCCTCCGTCCTTGCATTCCTGGCATGATTCCGACGGAGTAAGGAAATCACTTTCGAGCAGCTAGACAGACGGAAGCACCAAGAAGTCCGTTCTTAATTCCGGTCGTACCTAGACCTTTATTTATTTATTTATTTATGCGCCCATGGCGGGCAAGCTAAATTTAAGTGATCCGTGGCTCAACAAAAAGAGAAAGAACGCAATGAGACAAAACGAGGGAAACGATTAAACTAGTTAGAACAAACAAAGCGACCAAGCAAAATAAACGACTACAATCGTGGAATGTTAAGATAATGTTAGTCATACGCTTAAAACAAGTACTAGTTGGCAGATGAAGAAGATCACTAGCCAAATTGACCAAATCGGTTTACGTGTCTTAATGCGACCACCTTTAGCTACGATTTTTTTTTCGTGGTTTCCCATGAACGAGGTTAGAATATCCTCCATGATTTGACAAAACGTCCCTGTCGTGTAAGCTGAGTCCAGGCAAAAGGTAGTCGGAAAGAAAGAAAAGAAAAAACGTCAGACCGGCAACAACCCGTGATGGCCGAAAATCGAACCGTGCATAGCAACAGGTGAAGCAATCCCCTTGGTAGAGGCTCCTAGTGCATGATCAGGCTTAAGCACAGGTGCAGGCAAGGCGTATTCAAGACAACGTCTACTGCTCTTCCAAAAGCTAGATATTCGTCAGAAAGCTGAAGAGATTTGCCGTACCATTTAGAAGCTGTAGGAGAGCCGCCTAGGCCAAAGAAGCATGAATCGCAATAGGTGAAGCCCTCCCCACCAGAAGAGGCTCCTAGTTGGGACTCTACCTGGTTGTGACACAGGATGAGACCGATCAGTGGCGTGACCCTTGCAGGGACGCAGTCTAGAAAAAGCCACGTTTGGGAACTGGGTTTACTTCAGTCAGCATGGCAAGAAAATGGAAAATGGAGTATAAGCAGGCCACGCTCACGGAAAAGCCACGAGTTTAGAGGATAAAAAATTATACGACCCGGATCAGTTGGGCGTTTTATCTGAACAAGTCTACAAGAGTACTAGAAAACATCTGGAATCCCAAGAGACTTGTTTGAAATGAGAAGATTTTTCGCAAGACAGAACTGACACGGGCAGACTTTTAAGCCATTTCGTAGTACGAACAAAGAACGAGTTTATACGTAGCTTTTTTAAAATGGACCCAGCTTGTATACGTTAAAACGACTTTTCCTGCCATTCTATGGACGGAATGTTTAATATTTTGACGGGCTTAGGCAAAGCTCCCCTCTGAAGATCTTGAAGAAGTAGGTCTGAAACAGTTCTACAATAGAAAAGACTTTTCATATTGAGATCTTTAAGCCTCACCGTATACTCAGGAATGCTCGACTCACTACGCTCATTGGCAAACGCTCTGTTGTACAACAGCCTAGTGAAGGTCTTTTGGACTCTTTCTAGCGCTTGAATATCTTTAGCCAGATGGGGACTCCAAACAGGACTACAGTAATCAACTACTGGGAGAACGTAGGTTTTATACAACTTCAACCAAATGCTTACATCAAAACAGTGGATGTTTCAGAATAATAGATGAACTAGCCTAAGTCCCCTTTTAGCAACTTCCTGAACTTGATTTGGCCAACAAAGGCCTTTTGGAAGGAGCACGCCAGGTCCACCACCTGATGCAGGGGAAAGAAAAGTGCCATCTGGAAATTTTATTTCTAACAGGGAGGAGTTAAGCGAGAAAATATGACTTTTCTTTGTATTTAAAGGCAATGACCATTCCTTGAACCAGGTGCTCATCTTCGACACCGCTTCATTCAACAAGCGTGTAGCCTCCTCTGACTCACTGCTCTCGTATGAAATGTAGACCTTAACGTCATCGGCGAAAGCAGCGACCGAAATTCCGGAATCAGTCTTAAGATAGCTTGGCAAATCTTATGTGTAAATGAGAAACAGGATAGGTGACAAACTACCGCCTTGGGGAACTTCCGGTGGACAGTTTCTGGGTATTGACAAGTGTTTTCCTACTCGAACGTTCAATTTTCATCCAGAGAGATAAGACTCAAACCATTGCAGCATCTGACCACGAACTCCCACACGGTCTAGCTTAGCAAGGAGGCGATCATGGTCTTCTTTGTCAAATGCCTTGCTAAAGTAAAAGTAGATGATATCCACTTTCCTGCCATTGTTAATAGACTGAATCCACGAATTAGTACAGTTTACCGGCTGAGTACACGTGGACCCTCTGGAAAGGAATCCGTGCTGTTCTACGGGTATGCACTTGATCTTGATGATCCACTCTAGCAATCTTTTCTTGACAATTTTTTATTTTTTATTTTTTTTTAATTTTCAAGGGGTAGAGAGTAGACTAAAGGGGTGGAAGCCGGAGATATTCGAAGCACCGCTAGTTTTAGGGATGCAAGTAATAAATGCATACTTACATACTTCAGAGACTTCTGCAAACATTAGAGAAATGTTAAATATGTGCAAAAGAGGTGTAGCAAAGTGCTTAGCAAACCTCTTCTAGAATAATTGAGGGATTTCATCCGAAGTTAATGACTGTGAAAGTTTCAATGCACGTAACTGTTTGAGCACTTCATGGAAAGTGACAGTCGGAACATACATAGCATCCTCCGTTTGAGAGAATGAGAGAGGGCCAGGTTCATTACGCTTCCGTACGAGGCTGCTTCCATAGTAACTGAAATAACCAAACCAAAGTACATTGTATCAATGTCAAAAATTAATCTGTACATACATTAATATAAAGAAAGTCTAAATGTAAGATTAGTGGATTGCATAGGCTCCTCTGTACTTAAGCTTTGAATAACCGCCGCCGACGTCGAGCACAAAGCACAAAGCAGGCATAACGACTCACTAAGTATGACTAAAAAACATACAACACAAAGAAGGTATAAGATCATAGTAACTATCACATTTCAGGAAACTTGCAACCAAGCACATGCTGACGGAGAGATAGATCTGCAGTCAATTGAACAATGCTAAAACCGGAATGACGATAGCCTAGAAAATTCAGAGTTAGCAAAATGCCGGAAGTTTAGTAATCACAAAGATAGTAAGATCTAACCTCATAATTCTTCTTTTGAGAGCTTTAGCTGAGTTCGCCTAAAATAGTTCAACAGGAAGAAGACTCATTTCCATTTAGCACATTGATAGAAAAAGAATGAAACACAGTTGTGTAATGTCTTCGATTTATTCTAGTGTAATAAAAATTTAGGCTTTTTATTCTAGGGCTAATAGGCCTATAGACCCAGTATTTGCTCGAAAGAAGCTTGACCTCTCTCCTTAGAATATGGTAGCAAAATACCATGTCGGCCATGTTATTTCGCTACTGCTTAATTACTCTGCTTGGCGGTGATTTGTTGGTTATATCCGTCAATAGTGATTTTTTATATTTAATAAACGGTTGATTTACCCTTGCTTAAGGTTGCTCATCAACGCCACCACAGGGCACTGAGATTGGATGAGCAGATTTGTGTAAGCTCCTCAACAACGTCCACTTTTCCACGTCCACTTTTATTGAGAAAATTTTATTTATACATTTGCATAAGAATTTGTTGTAAAGATAATTCTATATAAATAATAAACGCTTTGATTGCCCAATTTTGAGGTTAAGTGCTTGTAGTCGATTTATTGCGTATGTCCGTCAATGATAATTTCATATATTTAACCCTTTGACGACCGCGCGGGTCAATTTTGACCCGCACCTTTTCGGTAGCGCGGGACGCGCGGGCCGATTTCGGCCCGGGGTTAAAGAACTGTTCGCTGCGGCCCATTTCTCAATTTTTCATAGCTTACTACTATTCATTAGGTATATTGGACCCTACCAATGCTACCTGCACAGTGGTCCAAGAGTCATTTACTTCTAACGAAAGCTTTGAGTAAAAAAATCAACACTACACACTATTCAAGCTTGACAAAAATCGATACCATTCGCATACAGCTCCCCCTTTCTTAAAAAATGGTCACGCACAAAACACCTAGTCACATTTCTTGTAAAAATTTTGAAAACAATCTGGACAAAAATTACAAACACTTGCTACATCGTGTGGTCACCTCCTCGCATGGTTCACAGCAAACTTGCACCCTTTTTCTTTGCATCCTTCATATAGCAGCAAAAACATGCTCTAGGCTCTGCTTTCGATCCTGTTCTGACCTTCTCCAATATTTGGATAATCCATTAAGAGAGAGAGAGTTTCACTTGGAATATCGTGAAGTAGCGATTTCACGAGATTGGCGCGTCCGTGCGGTCCCTTCGCGCGGTCCCACGCGGCAGATAAGCGATTTCATGCGCGGTCAATGGGTTAATAAACGGTTTAGTAGCTCAAGTTTGAAGTTAACCAGGTCAACGGGCACTGGCGAGCAAATTTGGGAGCAGATCCACAACAATGCATTCCGCGTCTTTTTTGTTGAGAATATTGCGTTTTATTTATTCATTTCACACCGTAAACATATTCTCTTTTCCCGTAACAAGAATACCCATCGAAAACTATTTCGACATTCACCGTATTATTTTCTACCGTTTCGAGAAAAAGTTCGAATGTTGCGTACTTATTTCGCTCAATTAGGCATCGATGCCCGATGCATTTTGGTTATTGCGTAGTGATACATGGAAATGTTTTGAATGAAATTCACTAATTTCTCCACACAGTTGATTTCAATATTAGCCACAATTGCTCTCGCCCACACGGCTATTGTGAATGTGTGTGTTTGCACGAAAGTTTCCAAACCGATATCCCTAGCAGAATAAAAGCTGGACAAACAGTTCTAGCTTACATTACAGACGCAGTACTCCAATTCCCACCTAATTTTTCCAAGTTTTCTCGTTTTTTTAAAAACAAGTTTTTTCCCCGAGTCCAACATCGGAGACAGCCTTGTTGCTCAATGTGCCTCAAATAAAGGAATCTTTACAACCTCCGTAGGATCTAGTGCCTGAGTGGGTAGGCTGGAGGAGGTACTTGCTTCACAACAGCTTCAACATTAAAAGTTACCAATTTTTATAAAGATGACGCAGTGAACTTTCCTATTTTTTTGCAGTGTCCTAGCAAGTAGAGGCTACCGTGTTTGTTTCGTTTTTCTGCCGGTGCGTTCCGACTAGGACAGACCCCCTTTGTAATTTACGACGCAAGAAGACTAGCGATAATCTAACAGTATAATCTCTTGCAGATGTTGCTAGTTCATCTCCTTTTCACTACACTCGACATCATCGCAGCAGTTGATAGTAAGTGCATGGCTTGTATGCAGCAGAGATTATGCTCTTGTTGGTTCTCTTGTCTGAGCTTTGTTCGACTTTTTACTGCATCATTTTTTCTCCGACAATGATGAGAGACGTAAAAACTGCGGTTGGGGAGAGTTCATGCGAACAAAACTGCTTCTTTAACCAAATCAGGAATTTTGGTAGTTACTGACCGGAGATGGACGGAAACTTTGAAAGTTCTGTCAAAAAACAGAAAAACAGAAAGCCGAAACCTTGTCCTTGACGCTTGCACAGAACGCTCCTCCCACGAAGTCCGCCTTCAACTCACAAAATCACAATGAACGGAGAATACTGCCCCTGTAGAATCCGGGTGCGTTACATTAGGCAGCTCCCTGGGTTACGGTAGCGGGCCGCGCCGCGCGCCACCGCCCCCGATCATGGTAGCGTGGCGTGTTGTTGAGCCCGCCTCGGACGGACGGGTCCGATTGCTGCCGACAGGGACGGCTAGTGACGTCATACGCGTCTAATCAATGGGCGCGTTAGAGCAAGAAGTTATGCACCACTGACTGTTGGCTACGCTCTTTCGGCTTGGTAGAAAAGGAAGACAGTGAAATACCTCCGCTTCAGCTGGTATGTTGGAGAAATACGAAGGTTTCTGAGTGTTTGCTAAAAGGGTACCTGCGAACGACATGACACTTAAACCATCACACGCGAGTTGGTGAAGTGTAACGAGGAAGTGACGAGCGAAATTACAATCAAAAGGAAAGTTACGGATTAATGCTCCAATGAACAGCTTTTGAAGCCTAGCAAAGGTCCCATGTCTCAGCAATCCCTCAAAAATTTCTCAAGGCCGAGATTCAAAGAAAAATGTGTAGGGATGTTAATACTGTTATGCCGAACGAGGTTGTAAGGTGTATGCGTGTGGTGTATTGAGCAGCTCAATAAATATCCACCTTACAACCTCGTTCGGCACAGCAATATTGACATAATAAGAAAATACCGAGGTTTTACGAAGAGAGAACTTGAAGAATGTATAGAGAATTTCGGGAACCGTCTCCCAAACACCTGTGAAAGTTCATGAAAGTGTCTGGCAACAGTAACCATCCTATTACAACGGACAATATATTAGAGCGGAAAGCAGTGGTCTTCAAGAACAGTGACACGATAGAGAATCTGAGGAAAAGACGCCGTAAACATTAGATATTCTCTTGGGTGGTTATCTCACCGCATTGTCTGAAGTATTATTACCCAGCTTTTTCAAAATATATACTCCTTACACCTTCCAGCTTTTCCTCTGTTCATGCTATAGTTCGAGTTTTATACCATTTCCAAACGGTTTACATATGCCCCGGTTTTTCTTTCTCGTTGAAATAATCCATTATTAATCCAGAGAATCGGGAATAAGCTCAAGCTTCTACTCCACTGTATCCCCTGCCCCGATAAAAGTGTGGATGTTTTGTTGTTATTAATTTGCAGTTTGCAGTTTCCACTTTGTTCTGAAACTTCTAAATAATAGCCACCACAATCCTTTTTCGAATGCTCCTGACAACGTGGCTTGCCATTTCTCTTCAGTCATATGAAGCAGATCTCATTCAACTCGAACGTAACAAACGCTCACACTTCCTCAGTCTACCAAAAGAAGTCAAATGTTCCACCAACATTGTGTACCATTTAACTGTTTCCCTTCTTCTGCGCTAGTAGAAGGAACGCAGTCGAAGGCAGTCGGCACACCCTTTCGCGCCCTAGCGCGCCCTGCAGACTAGGCGACCGCCCGCGTATGACGTCACTAGCCGTCCCTGTCGGCAGCAGTCGGACCCGTCCGTCCGAGGCGCTACCGTGATCGGGGGCGGTGGCGCGCGGCGCGGCCCGCTACCGTAACCCAGGGAGCTGCCTAACGTACGAACCCGTAGAATCCATCTCCTGTGGACCCGCGCTCATGTAGAACCCTCCCCCCCCCATAAAACATTGTCCTTGACGCATCGCCCACGAAGCCTTGCCTTCAAAGTTGCTCCTCTAACGCTCCGCCCTCAAAACCCCACTGAGAGGGTTCCGCCCACAAATCCCACTGACAAGTAGAGTTTCTAAAGTGGCGGTGAGCTTTCGTGATGCAATTTTTACAGGATGTAGGGTCCCGTGTGTTGAGTCCGAAACCGGAGTTAATTTCTTCGGAATGATCTTCTGTGGTTGGAAAAAGGCGTGTGGAAGCGTGCCTGCGAAGTTCATCACGCTCTGCGATCACCTAACCCAACGTCGTCGGTGTAGCGCAATGGGTAGTGATGTCGTCTCTTGGCCGCACCGAATGGGTTTTACGGTTCGACCCCCGGCGTCGCCATAACTTTTGCACACACCGGATCGTTATGATCATGTGCTTGCGTGGCCGCAGGAGTTAATTTTTACACGATTAATGCTTTTAGTAAATAGACGTAGCTCTTTTCTGCTTTAATTTGAGTATTTGCAGCGTATCAGATCAACAACGGTGCCGTAAATGCACACAAACACATACACTCCACGGGATAGGTCATGAATTTGCTTTAGTATCGGTAAATGCTTAACACTTCCTAAAAGCAACATTCGTGTACAAATTAACTCCTGTGATCACGCAAGCACATAATAATAACGACTCGGTGTGTGCAAAAGCTATGGCGACGGCGGGGGTCGAACCGTAACACCTATGCGGTGCGGCCGAGAGACGACACCACTACCTATTGTGCCACACCTACCACATTGGGTTGTGTGGCCGCGCGGCGTGATGATCTTCGCAGACAAGTTTGCACACGCCTTTTTCAACCACAGAGGAGCATTCCGAAGAAATTAACTGCGGTTTCCGACTCACCACACGGGATGCTATATCCTGCAAAAATAGCATCGCAAAAGCTCACCACCACTTTGTAGGCTCTCCTTATAAGAAACAGTGACCTTTCCCTTCAAAAAGCTCAAAAAGCTTAAATGAATGCTGTCACCCGTCGTTTGTACCAAGAACGTGTTGGAGATGAGGATAGGAGGTCCCACCGATGAGAATTCGCAAAAGTTGCAAAAAGTACGCTGTGCCGCCATCGTAGCTGTTAGCTTTAGATTGGACGAAGAGATGACAAAAGCCGTCAAAACTGCTAGGGAGAAACTGATGCACACCAGAAAAACGTCATCTTTGAATCTGAATTTTTTACATCTATTTCCCCTGATTTTATGATATGGTTTGAATTCCGACAGTCCAGACTTCTGTGCAGTGCTGTCTTCTGCTCTCGGTCTTTGTAATTCAATTAATAAATCAAATGACTGAAGAAAAAATCTGTACAGGACACGTTCACCAAGTTACAAGCTGTTATGACGCGTATTTGCTTCTCCAGGGCCAGTACCCAGCGTACGTATTTAGCTTAATGAGGTGCCACCATGCGCCCGCGTTGGAATGACATTGTCAGTTGCGCTGGATAACCACTGCTGTAGGACTGCTGCGGGACAGCTTGTGTGTTGTGGACGTGATTGTACATGATTGGATCGAAATGTGAAGTTACTGACCAGAGCCGAGTTAGCCTAGTAGTTAGTAGTGTAGTTTCATGCACAAAGGGTCACAGGTTCGACTCCCGGCTCCGGCACGCCATGCCCTGCAGAAAAATGCAAAAATGGCAACGGTTCCAGCGTCAGGCCCAGGTTGACAGGCCGGCTGATGGAGAGACCTCGTCACAAGACCATGATCACAAGTCGCAATAGAATCAGTGTGAAGGCTAGGACGTCACCCGGAAGTGGCGCACAGAACGCCCGCCCGAGTTCTGTGGTCAGTATGCGAGGGCTACCGAGGGTCGAACGACCTCGGCTAAAGAAGCTAGTTCGACTGGGGACTCTGAATGTGGGAACGCTGACCGGAAGATCTAGGGAAGTGGCTGACCTGATGAAGCGCAGAAGGATACAAGTCCTGTGTCTGCAGGAAACGCGATGGAAAGGGGCGAAAGCCGGGAGATCGGAGAAGGGGTCAAGCTGAAGTTACTGACCCCACTTACGTGCAATTAGCCTCCGGGCTAGTCCTGGACATTATAGCTCATAAGAAACACATTTTTGGTATTCTTTAGTGGGTATCTAGTAATAACAGTGAGCTTACGATGGGTTTGTGGTGGTTACATACTTAGTGTATTAATATCTGTGTGTCCTTTGAGTTTGTATTTTTTGTCTTCGATTGAATTTCTAGCCAAACTGTGTTAATTCTTACATTTGTAATTGATCCTTTTAATATTAGTGTTTCGGCACACCTTCGCTGTATTGAGAGCAGTGTGTGTGTGCGTGCGTGCGTTCGTGTTTCCGTCACAACTGGAGTGGGGGTACTGAGAAGCCGAACACGTTGGCAACCGTGCATGGCTAGCCGGAGAGATGCCGAACACGTCGGTAACCATGCTTAGGCATTTAGGTGATCAACGACAGAAGGCCTTCACAGCAGGGCAATCGATGTCGATCGATAATATCGATTTTTTGTGTGGATGTCGTTCAAACGGCAAGAAACTTCAGGCGCGGGGTTAATCGAGGTCGATGAACACGAATCTGGAGTCGACCAATCGATATCGATCGATATTATCGATTTTTCGTGTGGATGTCGTTTAAACGGCACGAAACTTCAGCCTGAGGGTCATCGAGGTCGCTGAACACGAATCCGAAGTTCGTTTTTGAACTGTCGATCGCCATCAATCGATATTGGGCAAATAAGCGTTTTTGTGGATGTCGTCCATTTTTTCATTTTTTTCTAACTTGCCCTAATCGACGTAGTTAAGATGTTGTTCCTAAGGAAACCATGACAGGTGGCAGGAACAACTGATGATGAGAAGTTATTGCCACGGCGAAGCCGTCAAAAAGCCGTCGGTGCGGCCGAGAGGCCGCACGGACGGCTGGTAAATAAATAAATAAATAAATAAATAAGACAGCAGAGAGCAGAAATTCCGCCGATTACTGGAGCTGACCTCTTTATCAGTAATATAGCAAACCAGACTCGATCCCATATGGAAGCTTCACACGCTTACAATCTTCTTCATTTAGAATGCGATCCATCTAAGCCGAAATATGGCGTCAAGCTGAGCTACGACCGGAAGCCTGAAGCTGGAAAGTTTCCAAGTGGTACAAGCGTGTTTGCTAGCTGTGATCACGGAAAAAACATCCGTGAAGGGTAGGCTGAATTGTTTTTATTATTGTTAATCATTTCGTTTTTGTATTTTCATATCTATTTATTGCACCTACTAAATCTGGCTTTTATCATTACCTTCAACGCTACTTTTTTCTTTTAAGATTTTTTCATGCGTTAGCATAGCAATGTTTTTGGCTGCTTTATTTCATACTCTCTGTTGTGTACTAACTACGATAAATAAGTAGATAAACAAGTAATTGAAAGTTGAGATTCGTGGAAGCACAATGTTGGCGAAGAGTACAAAATTTTATGAAGTACAATCGTCGGTAAACAGCTAATGTCAAAATTTCTTCTTGGCATAGCTTTCTTGCAGAAGCTCTCGTGCTACATGCAAAGACGGAAAATGGGAACCAGAACTTGGACGCTGTCCATGTAAGAGAATTTGACTAAAAGAGTGAAGCTCTTGAGTAGATTCTGCTTTCAGATCACTGTTCGCTTAAGGATCTCATCGACGTGAAAGGATACAGCGGTAAGGAAGGACACACACCAGAGCCAGACCCGTATGAAGACGTGAATAACAACTGGAGACTAGACGGAACAGGAGCTTATGCGTATTGTCTCTATAATTCCGTTTTCCGTAAGTGCTCAGGCTTTGCTACTGTTTTCGGTCGTTCTGATTTGAAGAGCAAAAACTCATTGCAGTCGGGGCATACTACGATTGGCACTATTGGAACTGCAAGGATGGAGGATGGCAACCGTACGATACAAGATATCAGCACTGCTAGTCAAGCAAGATTATTCTTTGAATAAACGGCTACCATTCATGCACAATATTTTGTTAGCGACGGCCATATTCGCTTGAGCATGGGACATGTTAAGCATTTGCCCTAACCTTTGCGGCAAAACGCATCCGGCCTTTTTCCACTGCCAATGAGGAACAAGGAAACGAGACAACGGTTTGAAGGAATAAGAACTCCTCTACCAGGTACTAGGACTTTAGGCATTGGGACAGACCCCGATTTTTCGGATAATCGCGTGATTCGGATAGGTCATTTTAACAAATCTCGGAAAAAATTTCCGAATGAACCAGATAAGGTAATTTTGAAGATCTCGGATTTTAGGATGATTAAGATAAACAATTTTTCTTCGGGCCGGATATCGGATATCCAGTACGGATAACACCTGATAATGCTGTATTATAATAGTAGAGGCAGATAGTTTTTCTAGTATGGAGTAAATTAGAAGAGTACATTAGTTATAAGAGCCTTTAAGAAGACATCGTCAATGAAAACTAACAAACTCTTCAAAACCTAAATGAGTAGGAAATAGCCGAGCATGAAGGTGCAACGTGATTAAACCTGCGTGAGATACGCCTCATCGAGCCTCGCGTGAAGTTTACCGCGCTGTAGGTGATGAGGCGAGTCTCACACTCAGGGAAGTAGGCCTACGACTTAGAGCCTGTGAGCCATATTGAGACAGCCGCAGCCTTTAAATTTAAGTCTTGAGTCCTCCGTTTTGAGCTGTTTCTCAAATGACTTTGCGTTTTATGGGATTTATACAATTTTCACGTCAGATCAAATTAGACACGGTTCAGGCCAAACTGCTAAGAAAGGTGTCCAATTTGACGTTGTTTTTGTTGTGAACTCGTTTGTCGGATTTATGTTTTCTTAATCGTTCTTCCTCATTTGATGTTCTTATTCGTGTTTCCGTGCTCGTTTTTGTTGCTTCATTCTTTTTATTCGTGTTAACCTCCTGGTTTTCGTTGTTGCTTCGGATTTGTTGGTGTTTGCTTGATCGTTTTTATTGTTGCTTTGGTTCCGTTCGTGTTTCTATTTCCGTTTTAAGTGCGTACTCGGTTTTCTTTGTGTTTTCCCTTTCTCGTTCCTGCCGGCAAAAGAACTCAGTATTGCGTACAGTAATCTTAGCGGTGCGGCACCAATCCCGCCGTTGTCATGGCGGATTCGCGGCATCCGCGAGATCTGCTGCCGGCCTTAGGCGTGTCGGAGCACTTTTATCGTCGTTTTATATAATTAATAGACGGTTTAGTCACCCAAGTTTGATGTAACCTGCTTGGTGCCGATTTATTGCGTATTTCCGTCAACGATGATATTTTATATTTAATAAATGGTTTTTTAGGACATATGCATCGAAAATTGTTCCAACATAGACCATGGTACACTCTATCGCTTTGAAAAGTTCGAACGTTGCGGAGCTATTTCGCTTGATTAAGCATCGATGCCGGATGCACTTTGGTTATTGCGTAGTGATGCATGGAAATGTTTTGAATGAAATTCACTAATCTCTCCACACAATAGAATTCAATATTAACCACAGTTGCTCTCGCCCACATGGCCATTGTGAATATGTGTATTTGCATGAGAGATTTCATAACGGACATCCCTAGCGGAATAAAAACTGGAGGAGTAGTTCTAGCTTACACTGTAGACGCATCAGTACTTCAAGGGCCACCTATTTTTCAAGTTTTCTCTTTTTTTTAACAAGTTTTTCTTTACAGTCTAACATCGGAGACTGCTTTTTGCTCAGTGTGCGTCAAATAAAGAGCGAAATATCTTCAACCTTCGTAGGATATATCCTAGTGGGTGTGTAGGGTGGGTGGGTACCTCTCCTCTCCTGCCATCGTGTTTGTGATTGCTTTGCTTTTTTGCTGTGCTCCCTCCGACTAGGATAGATCCTCTTTGTAATTTATGAACCCGGAAGGCAAGCAATAATCTAATGGCGTCATCTATTGCAGATGTTGGTCGTTCATCTCCTTTTCACTACACTCGCCATCGTCGCAGCAGTTGATAGTAAGTACATGTCTTGTATGTAACAGAGGATATGCTCATGTGTGTCTTCTTGTCCAACCTCTACTCCACCTTTCCACTGCATCAATTTTTTTCTGCGACAAAGGCATAGGACGACATGCAGTTTCATTTCATTTCATTTATTGCACAAGTTGTGCGCCTTAAATAAGTAAACAACGGTAGACAGAAACAAAAACAGTGCTGCATGTACATGCTACAGTCTGAGTCTTTTTCGAACCTTTGATCATAAATATCTAGGAATCGTTTATACGATTTTGGATCGTAGCAAACTCATAGCCAGTAACTGGAGAGAGAGGAAATGAATATGGCGGCAGCAGTAGAAAAGAAAAGTAGACAGAAAAAAGAGCTTCGCGTGTTAATGCTTCTGTGCCGTTGCAATCACCATTACACCATCAATAAGCTGAAACGATGTGAGAGAGCGAGGAGAATGTATGAAGTGTTGAGAATAAGGAGATAAGACAATGAGTAATGCCACGAGCTGTGAAATTTAATGACGGTTCGAAAAGCACTCATATAATTGACAGCAACATTACATAATACTACTCTTAAATATCTTTAATGCAAGTTATCTTTACCTGCCGATGTCTTCTTGGAATTTGCGAATGTGAATGTTGCTGATTTAAAAAAAGCAGGAGGCGAGGTAGTAGATCAGAGCAGAATTTGCCGATGCAAAGTCCATGGGAGAAAGATCCACTGATTCACTGGAAAATAGTATGCTAAAAGCAATTCTAATTGAAATTGAGATCGCCCCGAAAGGCAAGATTCACCAACCTGCGTCTGAAAACTGAGCCCAATTGGGCTTGGAAGACTTAAATGGGTAATAGACGGAACCATCTAGAGCACCGATAAAAAACAATATTGAACAGCTTATCTTTGCCAGCGCGTTGGATTCTGCGGTAAGAGATGCAAAGTCTGTTTCGCCTAGAACTAATGGGCCGAAAAACCCAGTACTCGCTCGCTGAGAGGTTCACCTCGTTCCTGATGATGAGGAAGAAAAAGACCAGGTCAGATATTATCATACGGACTTGAAGTGACAGCAGTTTGAAGTGACAGCTTCAGACGATTTTCGGAGAAGGCGATCCGTAGGATTCGAACAACGCTACCATAAAAGTCTTGTAAAGAGCTTCTGTATTTTCTCGATTTTAATCAGTTAGGCACAATTCGTACAAAACAAAGTGCTTGTTTGACCAAAGCGGAGTGTCTAGTAATTACGGACCAGAGATATGTGAAATTTTTGAAAATTCTTTTAAAAAACGGAAAATCGAAACCTGTTCTTGACGCTCCGCCCATAAAGCTCTGCTCACGAAACCTAGCCAATAACGCGCCACCCACAGGACCCCACTAAAAGCTCCGCCCGCAGTACCAGAATAAAGGGAGAACCCTGCCCCTGTAGAACCCCATTCCTGTGGTAATACTCCCATGTAGAATCCTTTTCTGCAAAGTCAATGTAGAACTCTGCCTATAAAACCTTTCTTCAACTCTGCGCCACCAAACGTCGCCTCCAAAGCCTCGACAGCAACACTCCGCCTACTAAAAACCCTACAAAAAGTTTAGCCCATAAGAGTAGAATAAACAAAGAACCCGCTTCTTTAGAACCCCACCCCAGTAGAACCACGCTGATGTAGAATCCTCCCTGCGAAACCGCGCAAATGTAGAACTTCGTCCTTAAAACCTCTCCTTAACGCTGCCCCACAAAACACCGCCTCCTATTCCGCACCAACACTCCGCCCACAAAACCCCACAAAACGCTCCGCCCGCAGCACTACAATAGGCGGAGAACCTCGACTTTGTACAGGATGCACCAAAATTATGGCGACAGGGTATTAAAATCGCGAAAAGCGAAAATACAGCACTTTCAAGAAACCAACAATGCGATAATGTTTATTAGTCTATTGAAAACCATACACAACTATACATAACATTAAAAGCGAAGATAGCTCCATCGCTGTCAATACAGGCTTTGAGGGCTTCGGAAAGACACGGCGACACGCAAGTATGGTCTTTCGAGCGCATTCCATGCCTTCTAGGGTGGGATTCTTCATCGACTTACATAGCATTAGCAGAGAATTCACAGTGAAAAACTTAGATAGCGCGGTTTATCGCTCACCATATCGCTTCATAGGCTGCGCTATCAGGGATTTCGGCCGTAATTTTCTCTGTTAAATTGCTGTAAGTCGTTGATGAATTCGAAGAGTGGGCTGGCCACTCGCGGAAGCTGATGAAGTCCAGGAAGTTGCCTTTGCACCAGTCATGCACCATTCCTGCTCTGTGAACTGGAGCTCCGTTCTGTTGAAAGGTCTAGAAGCCTGTTTTCAAAGCTTCATGTAGGCGTTAATACCCAGCTTATAGAAAATTGTTGTCATCGTCGTTTCCTTGATGTCCATTTCTCGCGACATTCTGCGGGCCGAGCGCGCCAGGTTCCTGCGAAGTCGTCCAACTACATTCCGCAGTTGTCACAATTCGTGTCTTCCTAGTCCGGATCTATCATCCTCGGTTCATAGCACCTGAAGCATTCATATATAACACCTCGATGAACTCCAAAATGGTAGCGAATATTGCGTGCCGAAAAGCCTTCACGATGAAGCTCAAAAATTGAAACATGGTAGCACGAACATCTAAACATCCATAAAAAACAATTTTTATGCTTGGTTGAGATAAGAACAAACAAATTAACGTAATAAAAACAATAAAAGCTCAGAAAGAGCCAAACGCTACGAATAGGAGATCAAATTGTTCGCCCGCGTGCTGTTGCCATAATTTTGGCACACCCTGAAGAACCCTATCCTTGTAGAACACGTCCATGTAGAATCCTCCCTGCGAAACCATGCGAATGCAGGTCTCCGCCCTTAAAACCTCTCCTTGACACTGCGCCACAAAACACCGCCTCCAACGTCCACCACGCCCACAAAACCCCACAAAAAGCTCCGCCCAGAAACCTCACTATGAAACTACCGTATGACCTTTTGCTTTCAAAGGAGTTCAGAAAGTCTGAATGAGAGTTGTTACTCGATGTGACGTAAGGGTAAAATGCCCATTAATGAGAAGTCGCAAGCCGCAAAATACAAATGTTGTTGGGAGTCGAAGCCATGACCTCATTGCTTTGAAGCGAGAACCCTACCACTGCACCGCCGCCGTACCTGTTGGCTTCAGATGCAACAAAACCACATGTCAGTCGAATCCAGACGTCCTCATCGGAGGATTTTATTGCTTAGCAATAGCTTACACAATAAATCAAACAAAATGCGGCACACTCGATGGAGTTCATGGTGGAGCCTGGAACCAAGTATGCGCACCGGACAAAGACCTTAACCTCGAATTTGAATTTCTCACATCTATGTTGCCACGATTTCACGACACGGTTTGAATTTCTGTAGTTGTACATTTCTATGGCAGATTTCTGTGAAATCTTTACTTTACTGCGAATTTTTTTCCTGCTAGTTTTGGCCGAAAAATCAGAAAACAGAAGGCCTATGCCTCTTGCAGACCTGTTTTTGAGTAATGTGGCGTAGAATAAACAAGGAGTTTTCACACGTTTACATTTTCATTCAGAGTGCGATCCACCGGAGGCGAAATACTTCGTCAAGCTAACATCCAGCCAAACACCCGTAGATGGAAAATACCCTAACGGTACACATGTGCATGCTAGCTGCGACAAAGGAAAGAGCATTCGTGAAGGGTAGGTTGAACTGTTATTAGTTTATTGCACATGCTGATATTGGCCTATATCATTATCCTCATTGTTATTTCTACTACATTTTATATTTTTTCCTGCGTCGGCATTACGGTGTGTATAGTTGCTGTATGAAAAACTTTGCAGTGTACTCAATATGATAAATAAACAGATAAATAAGTAATGAAATTAAGAGTCATAGAAAACACATCGCTTGCAGTGCAAAATATCGTAAATTACAATTCTCGACAAATATATGTATAAATATAGAAACTTCTTCCTGATATAGCTGCTTTGCAGAAGCTCCGAGACTACGTGCATCAACGGAAAATGGGAACCTGAACTTGGACGCTGCCCATGTAGGAGACATGAACTATGAGATCAGATTTCTCCGGTAGATCAGAGAGGTGCCTGTGAGGCAAAGCTGGTTTCAGACCACTGTTCGCTCAAGGATCTCATCAACGTGAAAGGATACAGCAGTTTAAAAGGATTCCAACCGTACCCAGACCCCTATGTAGATGTAGATAACGATTGGAGACTAGACGGAACAGGAGCTTACGCGTATTGTGTTTACACATCCACATACCGTAAGTGCTCATACTTTGCAAATGTTTTCGGCCGCACTGACTTGAAGATGTACGTAAAATCATTGCAGTTGGGGGCTACTACTCCACGTGGCACTATTGGAACTGCAAAGATGGAGGATGGCAACCGTACGATACGAGATATCAGAGCTGCTAGTCGAGGGCAACTATTCTCTGAATAAACGGCTACCGTTCATCGTGCACAATATTTTATTAGCGACAGCCGTGCCCGCTGGAGCAGCGCACGTGTTCACCATTCTGCAAAGACCTTTGCTGCAAAACGCATAAGGGCATTTGCCACTGTTCACGTCGCAACATGCGCATGCGCAATGGATCCACATTATTGTCACAAAAATAATTGATTCATTAATTTATTCCATTCACCCGACAAAGAGTTCGTTAAGACGAAAAAGGAATGTTGGAGTACAGGAAAAAAAGTTATCTTCCAAGCAATCATCTCAGGCATCCTTAATAACAAAAATATTTCGTATAAATATGAGCTTCCCAATTCCTTTAAGGAAACACATAAGTTTGTTGATAGTGTATTTCAACAGCACTATAGTTACGATTCTGTTTTTCAGAATATATATCCTGTTTGCCTTCCTATAATTTTGACTTCCTATTTACTCTTCCATAATTTGATCATCTATTTTCTTTTAGGTCACGCCCACTGCACTTTCCCTCAAATATTTTGATCTCGCTTGGTTACAAATAGTAGTCCACATTCTTGCTGATACGCTACCACTCCCCGCCCTACTGATGATCCTCTGGGAGTAATGGTAGCCGGCCTTTGTTTTCAATATCCTGTATAGGGCTAAGAGGTGGAACAGGATATTTCTTACTTTTAGTCCTGTATCTCACTCTGTGTATAATAATCTCTTCTAATTTATTGAAGATATACGTAAAATCATTCCAGTCGGGGGTACTACTACGTATGGCACTATTGGAACTGCGAGGATGGAGAATGGTAACCGTACGATACGAGATATCAGAGCTGCTAGTAGATCACAATTATTCTCTGAATAAACGGCTACCGTTCATCGTGCACATTATTTTATTAACAACAACCGTGCCTGCTGGAGATTACGAGAGAAAATGCCCGAGCCGCGCCGCGTCTGTTTCGGTGCGAGAAAATGCCCGCAACCATGGAAGAAATTGCCCGCGACCAGGGGAGAAAATGCTCGCGACCAGGGGAGAAAATGCTCGCGACCAGGGGAGAAAATGCCCATGACCAGGGGAGAAAATATCTGTGGCCACTTAACGATTTTCGATAGGGTCCACCACAACAACCACTACAAGAAAACACATGGTAATCACGTGGGCAGGGATACGGTATTTTCTCATGCCGTGGAGAAATCGTGGGCGTGACAACTGAAACTGTGGCACCATCATTTGGATTCCCTAGCAGACTTGAGGACCTTACCGTGATAGAGAAGCTTTGAAGAATACGAGGAAAGATTCTCGTTACAACAGGCATGCTCAACTCTTAGATTAGTACCTACGGTGTATTATGTAAAAAGAACACTTGAAAACACTGAAAGGAGCGAAAGAGGCGTTTTCGCCCAGATCTCAATTTCTAGCACGTAAAACTAGAAAAACGGAACCTGGTAACTTAGAATTACTTTTCGAAGCATTGAGCTGCGGAACTGTAGGCCACCTCAATTCCTGAGTTTGTTTTTAAGCCACATGAACGCCACATGGGGTAAACAGTTAGGTACATGCACTTCAAAGTCATGAGAAGTAGAAAATGAAAAAATGGCAAAATTATTTGGGAGATTATTTACAAATTGGTTTTTAGGTTTTACTGAGTTTTCACTGAGTCCTTCTGATGAAGTCTTTATTTTTACCAATCATTTCCTTCTTTACTGAAACAGGATTTGAACATAGATATTACTTTTCAAGTAGTTTTCATACACGGTTGGTATCGTAAATACCTGTTGTGCCCTTTTTTATTAAAGTTTTTCTCAGTATAGGATTTATGTTTTGATTCGCTTTGTCGCTGTTTTTCTAATATTTCCATATATTTGAATAAAGGATTTAAACATCTGAGTGGTTAGATACAACATAGGTTTTACCAAAAGCGTTGCTAAAATGACCAGAACCTACGGTGTAGCACCTCGCCAATAATCCTTCAAGCCACCTTCTCGGAATATAGAGTGTTTTTTGAACATGAAATTTTGCGACCAACTTCTTTTTAGAGCTTTGGTACGAATTAAACGTTACGGAAATAGAGGATTGTATAATAATAACGATACGTCCGGTTAAGGCTCTTCTAATGTACGATTTTTCCACAGCTTCAAACTTTTCTTAGTTTCCTAAGTGGTGATTACTGCTCAAAGTGACTTTCTTTATTACGGCGCTTTTGCTATTCACCACATGGTGTGCTATAGATTCTTCTCGTCGACCCAGGAATTTTCTACCCTGGTCGCGGGCATTTTCTCCCTATTTCGGGCATTTTCTCCGCACGCAACGCGCGCTGTGAGATTCGGGCATTTTCTCCGACCTGCTGGATCAGCGCGTGTGTTAGCCATTTTGCCAAGACCTTTGCTGTAAAACGCATGAAAGCATTTGTCTCTGTTCACACCGCAACATGCGCATGCGCAGTGCCAAGTGGATCCATATTATTGCCATAAAATAATTGATTCATTTATTTACTTCATTCACCCGACAAAAAGTGCGCTAAGACGAAAAACGAGCAGTACAGTCAATGAGGAACAAGGAAACGAGACAGCTGTTCGAAGGAGTAGAGACACCTATACTAGGTACTAGGCATTGGATCCGACGCTATTTTTTCGTATAATCGGATGATTCGGGTAGGTCATTTTTCCAGATTGCCGAGAAAACCCTAGACGGCATCAAATGGCTATTTGGCAAAAGAGGGTCATTTTGTAATGTCGCAATACGCGTAATCAGAAATTTTATGTCGAACAGGCACACTGTATAATTCCGAATGGGGCGCCGGACAAATTCTGAAGTAGGTGGATGTTCATCTGCATGAACCAATTTCGTGTAAATCTCCTCTAGAGCTCTCGAATGAAGGGTGGTAAATACCAAACATAACACCTTCATATGCTGCCACATGTCTTTGAAAGGATTTCCATACGATTTCAATTTTTTGCGATCGTCCTTCTCGCTGTAACCGACAAAGTGACACACGATCTAATATAGTTATAAGTTCTAAAAAGTGTCTGTGGATATTGCTCACTGCTCTACCGTAACCGGAGATGTGCTTGTTGTTGTTTGGCCGTCTCTCATGAGAGCCTGCCGATCTCTTCTAATCCTCATGACTCCTTCACCAGGCCATGACCTGACTGCCCTTCTATGCCTGTCAATAATTCTGTCGTCTCATCATTTTGTGTGGTCTTTCCTGATGCTCCAACTTCTAGGTAGCTGTCTGTAGGAGGAACAGATGACATTGATTCGACTCTTCTCCTCTGGCCATAGTGGTCGGTTCTCCTCTCCACCTCTGTCCCATTGCGTGTTTCCTTCGCTGTGCAGCGACAATAGTGCAACTGGCACTAAATAATTTTGTACTAGTTTTGTCGTGCCTATATAACTATTTCGTGCTGTGCAACCAGATAAAAGTAATACTCAGTACAGTTGTGCAGCAATTAAAAAAGGCACTCCTAGCCACGGACCAAAGAAACCTGTACATCTCCACAGTTTATTGACATAAAAATTTAACAGAGCAGAGGAAATATGTTATGGATAGCACCTTCGCCTTCCACACCCATTGTTTAAGAACCTATATGAATCAGATGCATTTGAAGTACAGCGCTATTTTTGAAATTATATTGAAGGCTAATTGTACTCTAATCAACTTACGTATCAAAGAGTACGAATAGCACAACATTAACGAGCGGGATAAAATAAAAAAAAAACATACACTGCTGGACATAATGATAGATCCACTCAAATTTTTGTGTTTTTTCTTGTTTTTCTTGGAATTGTGAGCCATTTCGAACAAAATTTCACTACAGTTACAATGTCACAGAAAGAGCGAAGATATAGCAGAAAGAACTTCTAAGTTGGAAAAGAACAAACTTTATGAAAACTTTATTTTCTTCACCAAATGTTTTCCTTAAAGAGTCACAACTTCAAACTCACCAAGCAATAGAAGATTCTACATGGTTTACAACAACAAATTTAAACAGGAGCAACAATATCAGTAATCATTAGGGCTTTCCCGACGTTTAATGACTTGAACTAAACGATTGATTGGTCATACTTGAAATCAGCTTATTCACGAGGTTGCCGTCTACGACGTGCCATGCCTCTACAATCGCCTTTTTATAGCTCAGCAGTGGTCTTATAATGATTATTGTTCATGTAGATATACTTACTTTACTTTGATGCTTTGATCGTCTTTTTGTCGGCTGGAGGTCTTCTCAGCGGGGACCACAACTCTTCCAGACCGCTCGATCTCTGGCTGCTTGCATCCAGTGAGGCAGACTCCGCTCTCTGAAAGGCCTTGAGAATGAGTCTGCCCATCGCGTTGGCGGTCGTCCCAGTGGTCTCTTATGGTCTCTCGGGAGCCATTCTGTGACACGGAGACTCCATCTATCGTCCTTTCGTCGAAGCAGGTGTCCGGCCCAGCGATATTTGGACTTCTTCATGTACTGCAGCGGGTCTGCTAATTGCGACTTCTCCCGTAGCTCCGAGCTTCGTAGGCCTTCTTGCCATTGTTGACGAAGGCTTGTCCTCAGAAGACATCTCTCCAGTGCACGATGCGTAGTTTGCATTGCTCTGACGATTGTCTCGTTGTCGGGCCAGGCTTCCGTCGCGTAACACATCGCAGGCAGTGCAGAGGCGTTGAATATCGAGGCCCTGAGGCCGGGATCCTTGACCTGATCGGTGACTTCGCGAATCGAACTGAAGGCTGCCCATGCTGCGCGTCTCCTGCGGGCGATTTCAGGAGCGAGGTCGTTATCCATGTTCAGCTCTCTTCCCAGATAGACGTAGGAGTCGACCTGCTGCAGAGCGACTCCATTTAACCTTACGAGTCCCGTGTCACACCACTGGTTGACCATAAATTGCGTTTTGGACATATTCATGTCCAATCCAATCTTCATACCTGCCACATTGAGCTCGTTCAGCATTTCCTCGACTTCTGCCGTGCTGGCAGAGATGAGAACAATATCGTCGGCGAAGCGAAGGTTGCTGATCCGTTTACCGTCGACAAGATGGCTTTTATTGTGCCAGTTCAAGTCCTTCATGGCATCTTGGAGTGCCGCTGTGAATAGCTTAGGAAAAATCATATCTCCC
Organism: Heligmosomoides polygyrus polygyrus; assembly: GCA_947396885.1. NCBI lineage: Eukaryota > Metazoa > Nematoda > Chromadorea > Rhabditida > Heligmosomidae > Heligmosomoides > Heligmosomoides polygyrus. Next base: position 106,374,808 of record OX377201.1, read on the forward strand.
TGCCGTACTTCTTTCCCGATAGGAATCTTGAGCTTTCGATCGAACAACTGGATGGTGGTCGATGTGTTCGAGAAGCATTCATCGAGAGGTTGGATGTAGAGCGATGGTATACCAGCATGCAGAAGCGCTGTCAGAATGCCGTTGATTTCCACAGAGTCGAACGCTTTCCAATAATCCACGAAGACAAGGACAAGTGGGATGTGGTATTCGCTTCTACTTTCGATGAGTTGTGACATAGTCTGAATATGGTCCATGCAGGAGAAATCCTTGCGAATTTGGTGAATGCCGCACAAATTGATTTCTCGATTTATTGGGTTGACGCGCAATTGTTGATCTTGTCGTCAAATAGACCGATTTCAGATTTTTTGTTCTAATTATTAGTAGACAGATCACAGCGGAATGTCATTGGAATGTTGTCCGCATGTTGTATCTTGCGGTGGAAAAGAAACAAAGAGAGATTCCTCATTATTAAAAGCAGCAATGCATCGGGGGAAATTAAGTTTTTTTCCCAATTGACACTTTCTTTTAGGTGTATTTCTATCACCTTTTGCAAGATTGATTTATTGTCGATGTCGATTTATTGCGTATGTCCGTTAAGGACAATTTTATACAATTAATAAATGGCTTAATTACCCAAGTTTGAGGTTACGTCTTGGTGTCGATTAATGCGTATGTCCGTTAAAGATAATTTCATATATTTACTAAAAGGTTTAGTTACCCGAGTTTGAGGTTAACCAGTGAGACCCTGCGTGGCACTGGCGAGCAAATTTGGTAACAGATCCTCAAGAATGCGTTTCCACGTTTTTTTATTGAAAATTTTTTATTTATATATTTTGCATAAGAAACATATTCCTCTTCCTGTAACAAGGAAACGTATCGAAATCTATTCCAACATAGACCATGTCACACTCTACCGTTTTGAAAATGTTCGAAAGTTACAGACTTTGCTCAATTAAGCTTCGGTGCCCGATGTACTTTGGTTATTGCGTAGTGATACACCGAAATGCTTTTGAATGAAATTCACTAATTTCTCCACTTAGTTGGTTTCAATAGTAACCATAATTGCTCACGCCCAATTGTTAATGTGTGGGCTTGCATGAAAGATTTCGGACATCCCAAGCGGAACATAAGCTGGACGAGCAGTTCTAGCTCACATTACAGAAGCAGTACTTCGAGCCCCACCTAATCTTTTCAAGTTTTCTTGTTTTTCAAAATAAGTCTTCTTCCTGAGTCTAACATCGAAAACTTCTTTGTTGCTCAGTGTACCTCAAATAAAGACGAAAATCTCTTCAATCTTCGTAGGATATATCCTTGTGGGTGGATGGGGTAAGGGAGGGGGTCTTTTCCTCTTCTTGTTTCACAACAGCGCCAAAATTAAAAGTAATAAATTCTTGTAAAGCTGACACTCTGAAATGTCCTACGAGTCTATCTTTTTTGCAATCTCCTAGCCAGGACACGCCACCGTGTTTGTAATTGCTTTGCTTTTTTGGCGGTGCTCCCTCCGACTAGGATGGATCCTGTTTGTAATTTACGAAGCATCAAGGCTGGCGAAAATCTGGTTGTATCATCTATTGCAGATGTTGACCGTTCATCTCCTTTTCACTATGCTCACCATCGTTGAAGCAGTTCATCGTAAGTATTCGTCTCGTATGTAACAGACGTGTTTTTTATCAACCTTTGCTCCATTTCCGCTGAATCAAATTTTTCTCCGACAAAAACATAAGACGTAAAAAAACTGCGTTGGGGACAATTCGTGCAAAACAAGATGCTTGTTTGACCAAGGCGGGCTGTCTAGTAGCTACTGACCATAAATGGGCAAAAAATTTGAAAATTCATTCAAAAACGGAAAATCGAAACCTGTCCTTGACGCTCCGCCCATGAAGCTTCGCTCATGCCCGCTCTAACGCGCACCCACAGAGCCCCACTAGGAGCTCCACCTTACTTAGACTTAGACTTAGTTCCTCCCATGCCATTGGGTATATCGGGCGACGAGACTTTTCCATTGATACCTGTCTTGTGCCAACTCTTTACCTTCGTCTCTGGTAATATTTAGTAGTTTAAGGTCCTTTTCGAACGTTCGCCTCCATGTGTTTCTCGGATGACCGCGCGCTCTGCCACCATCTTCAGGAATCCAATACATGGCTACTCGAGGAAATCGGTACTGGGGCATTCGCATTACGTGTCCTGCGAGGCGTAGACGTCTTTCTGCGATTAGTGCAGAAAGACTACTTGAACCGCTCCGGTTTATGACTTCACAGTTAGTCAAACGGTCTGTATATCGTACTCTCAATATCCGTCGAAGACATCTCTGGTGGAAGGCGTTTAGCTTTTTGGCGCACTTCATAGACATGTCCCATATTTCTCTCTTTCTGGAGCTCCACCTACAGTACCAGAATAAATGGAGAACACCGCCTCTGTGGAACCCCGCCCCTGTATAACCACGCCCATTAGAGTCCTTTCTGCGAAACCACGCGAACTCCGCCCAAAAACCCTTTTCTCGATGCTGCGCCACAAAACGCCGCCTCCAAAGTCCCGCCACTAACGCTCCGCTCACAAAATTTTACAAAAGCTCCGTCCACAATACCAGAATAAACGGAGGACCCCGTCTCTGCAGAACTGCACCCCTGTGGAACCACGCCCATGTAGAATCATTCCCTGCGAAGCCACGCGAACGTAGAACTCCGCCCACAAAACCCCACTGAGAAAGGTCCGCCCTCTAACCTAACCATGTGGCAATGACCTTTTGCTTTCAAAAGAGCTCAGAATGTCTAAATGAGTGTTGTTGCTCGTTGCTTGTTAAAATGTGCTAGAAATGAGAATAAAATCTCCCACTGACGAGAAGTCGGAAGCCGCAAAATGAAAAAAATTGTTGGGAGTCGAAGCCATGACCTCATTACTTCGAAGCAAAAATCCTTCCACTGCACCGCCACCGTAGCTGCTGGCTTCAGATGCAACATAACCACATGCCATACGAAACCGGACGTCAAAACTGATATGGAGGAACTGATTGCTTGGCAATAGCTCGCACACCATCAACCAAATAAAATGCGGCACCCTCGGTGAAGTGCACGGTGGCACTTGGAACCAAGTAAACGCACCAGGAAAAAGCGTCATCTTTGTCTTTGAATTTTTCACATTTATTTTGCCGCGATTTCATGATATGATTTGAATTTCTGTACTTGCAGATTTCTATAGCAATATTTCAGTGAAATGCTCAGCTTTTCAGGTTCAGACGAATTTTTTCCAGAAAATCAGAAAATAGAAGGCCTATCCCTTTTGCAGACCTGTTTTTCCACTAATATAACGTAGAGTTGTCTTAACACTCTTCATTCAGAATGCGATCCACCGAAGCCGAAATATGGCGTCAAGCTGAGCTTCGATCAGAAGCCTGAAGCTGGAAAGTACCCCAATGGTACAAAGGTGCTTGCTAGCTGTGATCGCGGAAGGAACATTCGTCAAGGGTATGTTGAATTGTGTTTTTATTATTATTATTCATTACGATTTATGTGACTGCTCGAAGCTCGAAGTTGATGTTTATTGGTGACAACAGTTTGGGCATAAACCCTTCTTCAGGTCTGAATACAATAACGCTACTTAGCACATACACACAGTAAAGCGGCAAAAACCGGCACACAGTAGAGCGGCGGACCTGGGATCCACGACTGATTAAAAGGGGAGAGAGGGGCCAAGGTCTTCTTGGACGTTGGTAGGCCAGAAATGAAGTGCAGCGGGTGCACGGACTCTTTATATATGGTCGAGTCGTGACTAGTCATTTATATGTCACGATGGTCTTCAGCGGTCACGTCGCTAGCCCCTATAGAGTGATAAGACTCTTCGCATACTTCATTTCTTCCCTACTGTTAATCGGTGGCTCCCAGCGTTTTATTTCTAGCGCTTCCTTGGTCTTCCTCTCCACTGGGTCTGCCAGGTTTTTATGGAGCACGGATATCCGCGATTACTGCGATGCGTCACGCATGTGTCTCAGGGTGCAGTGCTTTGAGAATGGATTGTCGGGTAGCTCTGAGGGTTACGCAGAGCTCTCAGGTGCTCATCCATTCTCTTCCACAGTGGTCTCGCTGTTTCACCTATATAAAATTCTTTGCGAGACACACATGCCACTTTGTAGACCACACACTTCATCTTACACACGTTGTTGTCTCCTTCGCAGATCATGCAATTCCTTCTTTCACATTGATTCTCGAGTTATTCAACGAGTTGTTCATTTTGTTTATTTTTTGTATTTAAATATCTATTTACATGCTCATGCTGAATATGACCTTTATCATCTACTTTTTTCTACTTTTAGTAACAATTTTATTTAATAATTTTAATAGCAGGTGAGTAGAGCTATCCCGGAACCTCATATGTGATTAGATATAGTTAGCACAATTGAGACTTCCGATATTCTTCATTGGCTAGCTTCCTCTGCTTAGCAGCTTCCTCAGGTCTTCAATAACATTACATATAGTGAATACCAACGTCAAAACATACATTGTTATCGGTAGACATTAAAAGAGCGGGCCTCGCTAACAGAGCTTCACCACAGCGTAAAGCTACTGTAAGCAACATTGTCGCTGATCTTCTTAATCACTGCATGATAAGCCTTATCGCATCGATCTGCTCTTCCCTACTGTTTATTTCGGGGTTCAGCCTCTTTATTGCAAGGGCTTCGATCAGTTGCGTAACACCGCCTCTTACCCTACGAACGGTTTTCGCGACCCCGCACCCTCCATCACACTAATGAAGACCCTCCTGCAATTAAAGGTAACCTATTACAACGCTCACTGATAACCAGCGAGAAAGGAAGCTCCATGAAGCCCTTGCAATACAGAGGCTGAACCCCGAAATTAACAGCAGGGATGAGCAGGCCGATGCGCTGAGGCTTATCATGTAGTGATTAAGAAGATCAGCGGCAATGTTGTCGACAGTAACTTTATTTGTAAAGAGCATCGCTGCGGGTTTCTTTCATCAAGCAACTTAGCTGCACCGTAATCTGTGTGAGTAGTTTCTTGAGACATATCGGAATTGACTGCGTTTCGTTGACCTCGTCGATCGTCGCTAAGTGTTCACTTGTGGAAACACTGCATCGAGTCGGCCAACCATTCTAACCTCAAAAATACGCCAAAAAAAATAGAGCACACTAAGGCGACAGGAAGCAACAGCACCTCACGAAGTGGCAATTAGGAACGAACACCGGAATTTGTCCCCTTGCCACTAGGAACGACAGAGAAATCTATCCGCGATCAGTCGATAGCTCCGCAGTGTTGGACACAGAATCTTTCCCGTCCTCAGAATACCATAGAAGAGCCCAATACCAAAGGATGACGATGGAAGACGACTCCGGTCGAAAAAAATTTGGAGAATAGTTGAGTAGTTGAATAGTTGATCGATTAGGTGGCAACTCAGTGAACGTCCACCCGACCGCTCACGACGGGCGCAAGGGTTGACTGATCGCTGACTCGCATTGGTGACGCTCTGTTAGCGAGGCCCGCTTGGTTAGTGTTTACCTTTATTATTGTGTGTTTTGATGATTGTGTTCACTATATGCAATGCTACTAAAGGCCTAAGGAAGCTGCTAAGCAGCGAAAGCTTGCCAATAAAGAACCTCGGAGGAGTCTAAATTGTGTCAACTATATCTAATTTTAAAAGCATTTCGGTGTGTTTGGCTGCTTTACCTAACTATTCATTGTATTTAGTACGCTATTTGTAGCGTACTAAATACAATGAATAATTAGGTAAAAAATTTAATGAAAATTGGGATTCGTGGAACGCAGAGTGTTGGCAAACAGAGTGCAAATCTCCTAAATTACAATTGTCGATAGGTATAGCAAATATCGCAATTTTATGCCTAACGTACACTTCTTTGCAGAAGCTCTCGTGCTACGTGCACCGACGGAAAATGGGAACCAGAACTTGGACGCTGCCCATGTAAGAGACATGGACTATGAGAGTGGAGCTCTTGAGTAGATTCTGCTTTCAGATCACTGTTCGCTCAAGGATCTCATCACAGTGAAAGGATACACCGGTAGGAAAGGATTCACACCAGAACCGGACCCGTATGAAGATGTAGATAATAATTGGAGACTAGACGGAACAGGAGCTTATGCGTATTGTTTCTATAAAGATTTCCGTGAGTGCTCATGCTTTGCTACTATTTTTGGCCACTCCGATTAGAAGATGTAAACTCATTGCAGTTAATTTGCCATACTACGACTGGCACTATTGGGAATGCAAGGATGGAGGATGGCAACCGCAAAATCCGAAATATCAGCGCTGCTAGTCGAGTACAATTATTCGCTGAATAAACGGCTACCGTTCAGCGTGCACAATATTTTACTAGCGACAACCGTGCCCGTTGGAGCAGCGCACGTGTTCACCATTCTGGTGGAAAATGACTTCAGAGTTCCCCGAGATGCGCTTCCCAATCGTCTCCTATCAGCTGCTAGGTTTCTGGACGACGTCACGCCTATTAACGACGGTTTCGCGCGCAGCAAACTTGTCCAAATAGGGCGGCGCAGACAGTACGGCAAGTGGGCGGCGGGCAGCATAGTGTACCGAACGACTGCCCCCCGGTTGAACAACATCACGCCATGATCTATGGGAAGTCGAACTTAGGCAATCTTTGGAGAGACAGACACACAAGGCTCGCCTGCCATGGCCGAAGTTAATTGCGACCTACGATAGTAGCATCGTAGCTGCCTGCTCAATTTATGAACCGAATTTTCGTCGAAATGGCAAGAGAGTAGTATTTTCCGCACCATGCGTCGGTGCATCGGAAGTTTGCTATGAGACTGCTATACTTTCCCACACCCTCTCCCTTATCGTGCACACTTCTTCCTAAATCTTTTTCTTATTCTTTTTTATTATTTTCTTTCAGCCTTTACGTTTCTCTTATGCCGGTCTTCTTTGCTTTTTTGTTACCCATTTGCTACAAATGAGATGAAAATGTGGAGTCATTTGGCACTGGGGCAGTCGTTCGGTACACCATGCTGCCCGCCGCCCACTTCTCGCCCTGTCTGCGCCGCCCTATTTGGACAAGTTTGCTGCGCGCGAAACCGTCGTTAATTGGCGTGACGGTCGTCCAAAGACCTAGCAGCTGAGAGGAGACGATTGGGAAGCGCATCTCGGGAAACTCTGAAGTCATTTTCCAGCCGGTTCGGTTATGGAGGCAGTTGAGGAAAGGAGAACGTCGCTCTTCTCTCTAGATTTTTTAGTTTTCACCACAATACTCTACGTTTTCGCCTCAACTACAGACTGTGGGTGATTCCGGTCGGGAGCTCTACATTGAAGGTTCTTCCGTAATTGTGCGCAAAACCGGCTCACCGTCCTCTCCTTCCAAGGATCAGACAATCACCCTTGTGTTGAAGAACTCTGTAGTGGATGGTCGCGTTGTTGTCATGACATATCTCGCTAAGATGTTGCTGAACTTGTCGGAAAATGCGGACGACGCCTTAGTACTGAGCAGTGTGGCGGGACCTGAAGAAAGCCTTGGCGCTGCAGCTGAAAACTCTTTTCCTCCAAATATAGATATATATAGATATATATACAAGATATATATACATATAGAGATAATATAGAGATATATATATACAAGTTTCTGACTCTCGTCTCAAGAACGAAATCAGCTCAGGATAGAGCTGCAGGTCAAGTGAAGTGATTAGAAAGGCGACGCCTCCATGTGAAGGCAGGGACCCGGACGTCTTGTCCTTGGCGCGCCCCTCGCCCCGCCCCTTTCTAAGAGCGGTGTATCCAACGACTCTTCGCCTGTTCAACTTACGGTGTGTTCTCGATAAGCTATTGACCAATATTGTTAACGGCTGGGTGGTCGGTGTTACTGGTACTCAACTCGGGTAGTCCCAGTCCCCATAACGCGGATTCACACTGGTTATTTCCAGCTACGGGTGAATGGTGGTCCTCGACGGCAAACACCTGTCAGGTCTGTCGTCCTATGCAAGAATAGCATTATTTAGTTTTCAAGCAGAGCTTCACGCATGTTGATATTGTTTTTTTACGCTTTTGGGGTTTCTCTGCCAAAAAAAAAACAACCCTTATGGCGGGCTGTCTAATTACAGGCGTATTAGTCTCGTTTCTCAATTTACAAAAGCTTTGCAAGACCCTGGGAAAAAGAAACCTTCCACACCTTGATGAGTAACATTGTACACGAACACTTCTGAATATTATTTTCCCTAAGATCTCAAAGCATGCAGTGAAGTAGATTTATGAAGCCGTCAAACAGCAAGGTGTCACTGCTGATTGTGTCATCTACTTAACAAATAGAGCCAATGAAATTGCTTCGGCATATGTGCATAAGCCATACAACCTGCAGCATATGAAGTTCGATTTAAAATCCTTATTCTTTAGAACAGAGAGCAGATCGCTTCAATCTGGCTCTAAATGTCGAGAGGGTCGATTCAATTACCGGTGCTAGGCATCTAAGCCATCCAGCTTATTTATTTATTTATTTATTTATTTATTTATTTATTTATTTATTTATTTAGATCGGTTTCTTGTCAATACGTGAAAGACGGTATAGGTATAGTAAATTAGGCAATAGAACAGGATTAACGGGCGATCCCTTCATGTTGACGAGAGAGTGGATACAGATACTGCAGTAACATTGTCATCTGAAAAGAGAAGCAATCTCTTCAAAACGGCAACACATAGCCGTAGTTCGGCTCATCCGGAGCAGTCCTCTGAAAGTAGTTGGTTATATGAGCGTGGAATGTATAGCATCGCTCCCACCTTAATAAACTTGCGTCAAGTTTACTCCACTGCATTACTGACCCTGCCAGAAAGGATCCAGCGTAGGCAGCGGTAGTAGGTTTTTCAGTTTTTTTTTCGGTAGTAGCACCGGCGACAGGGCGACAAAATATAAAATATTTATTTATTTATCCGTAAGACCGGATGCAGCCCTGGAACGTCGATAATGTCGTCGGATACGGTGTTATCCACCGATATATACATAGATATATGAATATGTATACATATTCAGATGAATGTAGTGTATAGTAGTGGAGAACATAGAGAATATGGACAGTTGCAGCAGTTGCAGTGCCGCACGCAGCATAGAACAAAGCCAATATGTAGAAGACGATTGAAGTGCTGCAAAGCACTTTTTTTAAAGGTAAGTACAAATACAAAGAAAAAAGACACAATCAATGAATAACAATTTTACATATATAAATATAGATATAAAATATTCTATATTAAATATCAAAATATCTAAATATCGAAATATACAAAAACATTGTGAATGAGGAAGATCACAATGCCCTTCAATCTGCAATAAATTCAACTGCTGATTGGTCAGCTAAGTGGAATCTTCCATTATCCGGTCAAAAGTCGAAAGTATTTCACATTGGAGAGCACGTCAATAGAAAGGTCTATCATCTTGATCATCAGCCACTCAGTAGTGCACCTACTGTGCGGGACCTAGGTTTCATTCTAGACACAAAGCTTTCCTTCAGGCGACATGCGAAGATGCGGCTAAGAAAGCTGACAAAATCGTGCATAATATCTTTAAATCATTGAAAACAAATTCGGTCGTTCACATGGTGCTCGCATACAAAACATATGTCAGGCCTGTACTTGAATATGGTGCCACAGTATTTAGTCCTAAATGCAAGCGTGAAATCTCTAGATTGGAATCTGTACAAAATAGCTTTACAAGAAAGCTCTGGATAAGAGTACATGGGTGTAACTATGCAAACATTCCATCGGCTCTTGAGAGAAACAAACTCTTCAATTTACGCACCCGTGATTTTCGTAGGAAACGATATGATCTAATCACCATATATAAGCTGATCAAGGGCAGACTCATTGACAGGCTCATCAGACTTATTGACAGGTATTTCCAGGATGTTCCTTAATAGTTTGCTTCTAACTGTTGCCGCTGTCTGTCGCTTATACCTAGCAGTATATCTTTACTCGTTCTGTTCTGGTTCTTAATGTGCATGTTCTGTTTGTTCTATTTTTTGCGTGGATATCCACGTATAAATAAATAAATATATAGAGAGTAGTATAAAGTGTCTAGTAGTCTATAGAGCACATAGAGAATATAGAAGACCGTAGCACACAGTATAAAACAGAGACAGTAAATGAAGGACCCAATATATGATTGAAGTGTTGCAAAATAATTTTTAAAGGGAAGTAAAAAAATAAAAGCGAAAATACTCAATCCATGAGTAACAATCTTCTATGTCATCATAGTCATCTGCAGAAAATAATAAGATATTGCTTCTCATTGTCTTTTCTGAGGAAAAATGTGATACTCTAGTCATACATGAACTTCTCAATGGCCGTAAAACACAGAAGTACTTCAGAAGTCGGTAACTGCGTAATAGGCTGATAGGTAATACGCCTAATAAGCTTTAATCCCTCGCTTGAAAGAACATCAAACAGCTATTTTACCTGTTAGACGAATTGGATCCCACAAAAATGGAGGCAACCCTAACCTTTGTTTGCTTGAGCTTGAGCACAAGGCTGGATGATGTTCACCGGCTAAGCACGACTAAAGCCCATCACAGTTTTATAGGCGCAATACTTTTAAGGGCGGCGTAGTGTTTACCACTTGTTCTTTAGTATCTCACCATTGAATGGGTAGGACACAAAAGGGGTAGTGATCAACATATGCTGAGCAAGTAAGGAAAATCAAGGATGTGGCCAATATTGACAGAGGTGCGTGCGTGGACCCATTGAGATCGGGACTACTTTATTAGCAGCGAATATAACAGCACACACTGGTGGGTATGTCGGTGGAGGTCGGGTGTGGTCCGTGCCTGGAGGGTCGGTCGTCCTGGGTTGTGGTCGAATGCGATCGTGGGGTCCGTCGTGGCCATCGACGGGCTCCGCTCCTCCGCCGCCGCTCGTCGGCGTCCCGTCTCGTTGCTCTCGCCGTGTCGCCCCGCCATCGCCGGCTGAAATCACAGCAGCTGATCGGAACGCTCGGAGGCATATTATAGAACGCTCAAACACACTTCACTTACACTTGTAGGCGCACGAGTTTTTCTACACGTTTTATGATTAGAAACGGCCTGTAACTAATTATACCTAAAAAGAAAAAAACAGACAATCATTCGAGAGCTCCAGGACATTGCTTCAACGCCCGTGTAATTTCGCGCCTATAATTACCACATGCAAGGCTTTATGCGACAGGAAGGAAGGAACCACCATGGATTTTTTTCATGCTTATGTTTCCTTTATATAAAAATATACACATGTATAGTGCGTAGAGTTATGCTATATTTTTATATTAAGACAATTTACGTCTACAAGATCGGTTTAACCACCTCAGCTCATATAGAAGCAGAATCGAATGGAAGCTCAATGAAGACCTAGGTATGACCGGAATAAGACCGGACTCCTAGGTGCTTCCGTTTCACTAAGCTGCTCGAAAGTGATTCTCCACTCCTTCGGAATCATACCATAGCATCACACCATACTGAGCGCCAAGAAGACCTTTACAATAATTTATGTAGTGGAATTATCTGCGTTTTAATTATTATTCATTGAAAATGACATTTTATTTTTAATCTGTTATTTTAGTTCGTTACTGCAGCCTCGTTGTATTTAAGCTTCTGAATCGCTGCGAAACACTATAGTTTATCAATTGCAGTGCATATTAATTTCTTGTTTTATTTGTTTCGTCAGTGTGCAATGTTAAGTTTATTGTATTGACTATAGCGCACTCTTCTTCATGGCCTAAGAAAGCCGCCGAACTCTATGTTATTCCTTGAAGGGGTGCCGATTCAAGATTCGGACCTGAGTGTGTGTGTGTAGTGGTGAGCTCGTGTGAAATCTAACTCGTACTTATTTCTATGTACCTTTAACGAGTAGTGCTGGAAACGCTTCCGTCTGTACTGAAACACAAAGGAAACCCTCGGGTTTAGCCAAAATCATGCACTTTGGCGCGAAGTACAACAGTCCATTACCAGCAGGATGATAAACACGTTCACCAATTCAGAAGTGCACGGACTCTCGCCAATACAGTAACACAGACAACGATCAACTGTCATTTATTCGAAGAATGTATTTGGGTCCGCTCGCAGTGTTGGAAGCTATTGTGGAGCGGGTGTCATCCTCCACCTTTGCACTCCCAAACGCAACACATGGTAATCATGGATCGCAGAGCCGATGTCGCTCTGTCTCTCCTTACCCTCAGACGTACCCACGGTTGGCTGGATAGCCTTGTCACCAGGGATGAGAAGTGGATACTCTACTCTAATTGTCACCGGCGTGCACAGTGGGTTGACGCAACTGGAGAGGCAGACGACGCTCCGAAACCCGACCTTCACGTGAAAAAGGTGATGCCATGCATTTGGTGGAGCGTTCTTGGCGTAGAATACTGGGAGCTGCTGGTCGAAGGGACAACAGTGGCGGCAGAGGTTTACGTCAACCAACTGAGGAAGTTGAGGGCGCACCTTCAAACCACACGAGGAGAGCAAGTGAAGATGGACCGTTCTTCCACATCCACCTCACTCACCAGAGGCCGGATTCATCAACAATTAACCCGTGGGTATGCGGGTGATAAGGGGTAGCGATAAGATAAGAGTCTGGTAGAGATAAGGCAGGAGTCAGAGACGCAGGCTTCATTGTGGGTATCTCTACCCCTTATACCCGCGGGTTAGTCGTTGATGAATCCGGCCCCAGATCTCGCTCCTTCTGATTATCATTTGTTTTCAAGCCTTCAACGCTATTTGGACGGCCAGCAATTTAGACACCGAGAGGATGTCAAGGAGGCACTGCTCACATTTTTCAAATCACAACCGGCCACGTTTTGGAGAAAAGGCATCCATGACTTACCAGCACGTTGGCGAAAGACAACTGATGTAAAGGGTGGTTACTTCAAATGATTTGATATTGTTGTTCGTGTTTTGTGATAATAAATATTCCATGCCCCAAATGTCCGAGAACGTATGCACCAACCTAATAAATGTCAAGAGAACGACGTGGTTCAAATAGCTCTGATGGATAATGTGCTTTATCCATATGAATACACATGAGCCTCTTACGTCAAAACCCTGAACCCATGTAACCGCGATGAATATCGGCTTGCGACGATGGTGTTTAAATCCCTCTCTGGACGTAAACGGTAAAGGACGATAATCAATCTTCTTCGGTGTGCGCTATACGTACTCTACTTCTACGGGATGGAGAGACAGGTTGAATGCGTATTTGGCCTATACAGTAACTTGCGGGCGTCATCTGCTGAGCAAGGCAGTGTTGTATCCCACTTTCCTACCAGGAGGCATCAGACTTGTCTCATCCTCATCTCATGTCTCCTTCCTTCTTCTGCGCGCTCGACGTCGCCAGCGCTTTTAGCGGTCTAGTTTGAGTCACTTGCCGTCCCGGTCGGAAGCAGTCGGACCGCAACAACTCGTCCAGTTTCGTCGCGCGCCGTACGCGATCTTAGGGGGTTCGCGCGGCGTTGGAGTTCTGCGTTCAGGGACCCTAGCTCCTTGCGCTCAAGGACTTTGCAAAAATCGATCATTCCTTCCTGCTACTTGCAAGGTGTGGATTCTCATAGTGGTATTTGTTTTCGCAGTTCAGACAGCCTGAGTCAGTTCCCTGGGCAGTAGCAAACGGCAGCGGGCAACCCGCTTGGTTCTAGCTGCCTCAGACAGCATCTGACGCGCCTTTTCTGTGCACGAATTGTACAGGTTATTCTCTACAATCCAACCCATTGTCCACTTGATGGCACCCAACACTGACGCCAATTTCCCCCAACGATTGCCCCGGGTCTTTCAGAATCCGAACCTGAGCCTTGTCCACGACTGCCGCAGACACAGACGCATTCCTGCGAATGGGTTTTCCTCGCCTGATTTGCGAAAAGAATCGAAGTATTTCAGCATCCGAACGCCCAGCGCGAATACCTCCGATAATTGAGGCTGTTCGGTTGTGCTCTGCACATATATACAGTCTCGATCGACGTGTCTTATGGCTATATTCTTATGGCTAGCTTCTTATGGCTGGCTGATTCTGATTCTTATGGCTGAACTTTCGAAGGCTTGGTACTGCAGATCTACTAATCATGACAGCTTGATAGTCATGATTATGCTCGTGTCTGTTTTCTGCCTTTTTGATTCAAAATGAACTGCTATTAGGTTGTAACGAATTAAATGGCACTGGCTCGCGCCATTTTTTGGCGCGTCTTTCCGCGTTTGATCAAGAACAGACCGTAACATTTGGCATATCATTTAGAAGCGCAAACTTTGCTCTACCGGAAAGTACCAAATTTTCTATGTAAAAGTGGGAAAACTTTAGAGTTTTATTGACTTTTTTGCAGATGGACAAAAGGATAATCCGAGGCATTTACTTGTATGAATTCAAGCTGGGCACTACAGCTAAGGACGCGGACGAGAAGATCAGCGCCGCATTCGGTCAAGGATGTTCCACAATTCGGACGGCGTATCGTTGGTATCAGAAGTTCCGGAATGGAGATGAGAGCTTGGAAGGATATGAAGGTCGTGGGAGGCATAGTGATGTTGATGAGGACAAGCTGAGAGATGTGGTAGAGGAGGATCCACACAAAGGTACCAGTGAGATAGCGAAGGTTCTTGGCGTCAGTCACAACACAGCTGCCCGGAATCTGAAGGAAATTGGAAACACCAAAAAGCTGGAAAGATGGGTGCCTCACGAGCTGTCTGAGGAGCAAAGAAACCGACGATATGAGATCTCGTCCGCACTGCTTCTACGGAACGAAACGGACCCATTCCTTGATCGCATCGTAACCTGAGACGAGAAATGGATAACGTACGACAACAGGCGACGATCGGCACAGTGGGTGGACAGCGATGAGAGCCCCAAGGTTTTTGCGAAGCCGGAATTGCACCAAAAGAAAGTACTGGTGACAGTATGGTGGTGTTCGCTAGGAATTATTCACCACAGCTTCCTCCCTCCCGGTGAATCCATCACGACAGAGAAGTACTGCATTGAAATTGAAGAAATGATGAAAAAGTTGAAGGATATCCGGCCGGCCTTGGTAAACCGAAGGCGAGTTCTCCTTCTGCACGACAATGCTCGCCCCATGTAGCACGAATGACGTTGCAGAAATTGAATGAGCTGAGCATTGAAACTCTACCACATCCTCCGTTTTCTCCCGACCTCTCCCCAACAGACTACCATTTCTTCAAGCATCTTGGCGAGTTCTTGGTAGGGAAAATATACGAATACCAACAGGATGCCGAAAGTGCCTTCGAAGATTTCGTCAATTCCAGAACTTCTGATTTTTATGCTACTGGGATAAAAAAGCTTGTGTCACGTTGGCAAAGATGTGTGGAATCAGAAGGATTTTATTTCGATTAATAAGCTTGCCTACAAGCCGAGATATTAACTGTTTAAATTTACAGTGGTTCAGTGCCATTTATTTCGTTACAACCTAATATATTGTGTGCTATCGACTAGATGACTGTATTCTGCCTTGTAGAAGTTGAGTTTCCTTCTCCATATGCTCTGCATTTCTTGGTGCCCTCTCTCCGTGTTTTTGTTTGTAGGAGCTGAGAGGATGATGGTGATGCTGTTGGTGAATGAGCGCGATATGAGGTGTCATGGTTGGGTTTGTTAACCACCTATTCTTCTTCATGTTTCACTACGTTTTCCCATCAGGCACCTTGCCGTGGTTCTAATACAATGGGAGTCTAAAGCACCATCACTTTGACATGGTTTATTTACGGCGAACTCTTCAAGTGCCTCAGGATCACTATCATAATAATACAGTCAGTTTCTGACAGCTTGCTTCAGGCATCAGACAAAAGTGCTGTCTCTCATACACATGCAACTGGCCTACGGATAGTCATCTTCCTAAGCACTATATAGCGCTTATTACTAGTTGTTTTCTTCTATACTGATGTGCATTACGACACCATGGTATGCCATGGTCAAGCTGGTCTGATTTTCTGGTGATCATGTTACTTTGGGTTGACTGTCCTACCCTTTCTCTGGTTATTTTTTCCCTTTATAGCGCTGGTTCATAGATGGTGGGCCTTTCCTCAATGCTTTCGATAGATTTCTTTTTAACTTGAGTTCTGAGTTTTTTCCTATTCCTGTTTTTTGGCAAAGTTTTCGCTGCTTTATTACGATCACTGTTGGCACAACCTTATGAATGCATTAATACTGAATAAATAAATAAATAAATAAATAAATAAATAAATAAATGCAACATCGATGACGTTTTGAGGATATGTATGTTTACTAGAGACCTCTCGCTTTCAAGGACGCAAATCGCGACCTCTGGTGGAATTACGGAAATTTAAATCTGAATTTGTCCGGATTTAAGCCCCGCACCGTAATGAATGTATCGTAGATTCATGACATGAGCATCACATATGCCTGAAAGTACAGCGTGGGTTGAAACGAAAGTGGAAATGACCGAAATCCCTTGTTTGTCAAGTTTAGCGGAAAATGTTCAACAAATGATCAGTGTATCACTACGAATATGTAGTATTGAACAAAGTGAAAGTACTTGTGTTCTTTGTCGGCTTCACAAATACGTGCACTCTCTCACAGAAAGCAGAAGGTGTTTAATTCGCGCTTGCCAATCGACAACATGGAGTGCTTTCTATATTACAATCACCGATTAAAGATCCCACTTGCGATGCACTTTGAGTACAGCACCGGACACAACAATGGATTCTCTCTAGCCTCGCTATTGTGAGCAAGGTTTCAATAGAGTCATAGCAGTTACTATCCGGCTAAACACCACCCACGTAGTTTGATTTTCAAAGTGGGTGGGGTTTTT
The DNA here is from genome assembly GCA_947396885.1 of Heligmosomoides polygyrus polygyrus. Taxonomy (NCBI): domain Eukaryota; kingdom Metazoa; phylum Nematoda; class Chromadorea; order Rhabditida; family Heligmosomidae; genus Heligmosomoides; species Heligmosomoides polygyrus. The sequence continues at coordinate 106,391,543 of OX377201.1, forward strand.
TCCACGTGTAAAATAGCAAGGCACAGCAATAAAAGCGTAACGAGTAGTCGTAGCTACCAGTTACTTCTACCGTGATTCTTGGTAATAGCCCCTTCTACAGTTTCTTTGGTCCAATAGCACTGTTATTTTGTTTTCCTGTCATCACTGTTATTGTTCAGACATATAGGATTTCACCTTTGTAACATGCGAGATAGCAAAGTAACCGATGAGAGAAATCAGACTATTGCAGATGCTGATCCTCCATCTTCTCTTTGTCGTCTTCACCGTCGGAGCTGCCCAAAGTAATCGTTTATGCTGTATCAAATTTCATCGTTTTCGGAGATATTTACAAGGGTTAATATACAGGGTGCAGCGCTTGAATGCGACAAATTTAGATTTAAATTTTCCGCCAAACCGTAATTCCGCCAGAGGTCGCGATATGCATCCTTGAAAGCCAGAAGCCTCCAGTAAACAGTAACAACTTCAGAATGGCCTCAATTTGCATATGTGTGCGGAGTACAACCGAATAGCCTCGATGACAGGAAGTATTCGCGCTAGGTGTTATAGAAATGACTCTACCATACGGGCACAATTTCTACACCGTAATCTTTTTAGGCATACGTGCGATCGTTCCATCGCGAATGTTGCTTCTATTAGGCCAATGTTTTACCACCGCTCATCCCGAGCGAAGCGTATTGATAAGCTCCCATATCGATCGTGCGAAGCGATGAGTCGATATAGGAGCCTATCATTAGGCTTCGTTTAGGGTGAGCGATGGTATGACATAGGCCTTTGTAGACGTTCAGAGTTCGCATAACGACGCGAAGCTCATTGTCGGTGCGACATGATCCTCGCGGCGCGCTTCTCTGCGAGAGTGTTGGTGCTGTGGACACCATGCGTTCGAAACGATAGCGTTGTAGCTGATCGACGAGCGATGAGCAAATCGCTCAGCAATGAGCGGCGATATCATCGTCGCGTGGCGATGCTGATAATTGCGTGCGATAGGCCCCGTTAAGGCCCATGCACACTTCTGCGACACCGCGGCGCGGCAGGAGGAGCGGCGGCCACCTCCGCTAAATCCGGCGGTCGCGGCGCGGTCGCGTTAGAGCATCGTTATAGGCAACGGGACCGACGTTCCAGTGCATTTCGCGCCGCTAGGAATGATTTGAACCATTCCATCCTGCGGCACTCAGCGCGGCATCGCCGGCGATAGCCGCCGCGACAGCCGCAAAAGTGTGCACGCCCCCTTCTGCGGCACGTGTCGCTATGTCGCGCCGCGCCCTTCGCAGCCCTATCCCTCATCATGGCCGTGCCGCGCTGTCGAAGAAATGTGCATGGGCCTGTAATACTTCGTCGCGGCGCGGCGCGATGTCACATATAGTGGCCATATTGATTGTGCGACGCGATCGATCAATTTGGCCTCATAGCGTGGCCATCGCATCGCGCCGCGAGGAAGTATAAGCGGGGCCGTAAGGCGTTCGCTGCAGAACAGGTATGAACAACTCGCGAAGGGGCGACGCGACGTTGCTTGATCGATATGGGAGATTATCATTACGTCGCGTCGCGCCGCGTTGCTGCCTTGAGCGCCTCCCTAGGTTCTTATGTGTGTTGTGTTCTTATGTGTTCTCTATTTTGACTGTAAGTTCACTTTCCCAGTAGCCACAACAGTTGACTTTTTATCTTGTTCCGGTATCATTTCATCAAAAATGCGCTCTAAACACCTGGCACCAGGCAAAAAGTGATAACGGAGCGATGGTTAACGTAACCGCCCAGGGCAATGCTGACGTGGAGAAGGAGTTTTCGAAGTATTCGCAAATGCCACTGAGCGTATTTATGAAGCCGCAAGAGCGGGAAGATAAGCGATAATGTTACGGTAGATTTTGTGCCTTATGGCAAACCCGACGAGGAAAATCCATCGCGATCCATCCATCGGGAACGCGTGTCTGCGGCAGTCGTGGAAAAGACTAAGGCGCTGATTCTGGAGGACTCGGGGCTATCGTTGAGAAACTGGCGTCAATGTTGAGTGTCAGCGAGCGTACAATGCATCGGATTCGGACAGAGGACTTAAGGGTTGGGCACACTCGGCAGCGGCTTCAGTGCGTCAAAAACGGGGCGGGGCGTCGCTCTCAGGGTCAGGACATGTTTGCGGTGAGGGGCGGTTGTTCTTTCTTTCTCTGGTGTCGGCTTTGGACCACTGTCACCATCGCTCAGCTGACCGGTTGGCTGGTTTGGTCGAGGAAATGGCTTTCCTATCTTACTTATCTTATCTCTTGCTCATGAGCGATAGCGTCAGCTTCATGGAATGACCGAGCTCATTCCGTGAAGCTGACGCTTGCAGCGCTGACGCTGGGCGACAACGCTGAAGCGAAGTGTGCCATGAGCGTGCCGCCGCCCCTGACGCAGAGACACGTACTCTGCGTCTCTGCCCTATTCATCATTGGAGCTGCGTCAAGCAGCAGGAGTGTGCCCAGCCCTTTACAGTACAAGCCGTTCACAGTAAATGTGGGCCAGATGTTGTCTGAGGCTACCAGAAACACTGTCATCTGCCACTGAGTTTCTTAAAAATTTAAGTGGCGGGTGAATTCTTAATTAATAAAAACTGTTTACTGTTAACGCGAAGCTCAACCGTGGAAGCGACTGCTGGCTTGTCTTTGATCACAAAGAGGTTCCTATTGTTGCTAGGACAAAATCTCCAGAAACGGCTCACCTCTTTGGTGTTGGTTCTAGTTAGGGTGATCTCATGCCGCCACATTTCTTTGAGAAAGGGCAATCTGCCACCAAAGAGACTGCTCCTCGAGTTTTCAGGACTGTGGTGTTAAAGACTGTAACCTTAGGAAGTCCATATGTCATCCAGCAGGACGACGCGTCAGCTCATACGAACTATTCAGTACAAAACTGGCTGTGCGATAACTTGGACATGTTTAGGTCTAAGGAGTTCTGGCCCACGAGTACCTCAGATTTGAATCCCCTGGGTCATTATGTTTGGAGCGTAGTTGAAAAGGCCGCTAACAAGACGAGGAATCCTAATGCCATACCTTTTCGCACCGCGATTGAGGTAGCATTCACAAATATGGAAGGTGCCCTTTTAAAGCGAGCACGAAAGCACTACAGGCCAATGTTGGATGAGGCAATTGCTGCTGACGGAGGATTTATCAAGTATTTTTTCTCTTGAAACATCCCTCTATTTGCATTTAAAAGATTCAGGACACTATTTGTCCCACAATGTGCTTTCGTGATTGATTTTTTAAAGCTGATGTTGTTGGCAGAGTTGACACACTTTCGACAATTGACGAGCTTTCGTTGCTTAGCAGGTTTCTTAGGCCTACAATAACATTAGGCCTATGGCATTCCACTGGCAACTATTCGTGTCGGGACCCTATGAGACGTAATGGGGAGAGAGTGCCGCTTGACGGTTGTCGTTGCCATGCTGCCACGACGTCGTTGGAGAGAGGGCATACTGCCAGCGACCAGTCATCGCTGCGCTGTGCGCGGCGACCAGGCGCCGGATTCATCAACCACTTACCGGCTGTAAGTGGCGCAACTAACCACGAAACCCGTCATTCGGCCGATTCATCAAAACGTGGTTAGTTAAATCCGGCCTCAGATCCGGCGTATCCGTTACTAGGCTGGAGTGCTCGGTAACCGATACCGGGATGCAGCGGTTGCGCTCCACGGCTAAACGGTGACCTAGTCGCAACGAATTTCCATCACTAACCGCGAATTTGATGAATCGCAACCTGCGGTTAGTGTGTCGCTGACGGATAGTAAGAGTAACGGGTGATAAGATTTACCTCCGTTCTCGTTGATGAATCCGGCCCCAGCTGTCGCACGACCCTTCGCACCCGCACGCACGCACGCACGCACGCAAGCGTTGGATAAGCGCGCTCCAGACCGCCCAACGCCGCCGCTCCACTCGTCACAGCGCACTCCTGTCGCCCTGCTCCTCTCGTCGCCGGAGTCGTCGGCGGCGGTATGCCATAGACCTTAAACACGTTTCTACAATAACAACGATAAAAACTGATCAATCTGCCACTACCTCAGCCTCTCCACAACGGTGGTTATTACAAATAGAGTTTTACTTAGTCACGCTGCTGCTGGTCTTCTTAGTCACTACATGATGAGCGTCAGCGCATCGGTCTGCTTATCAAGAAAGCTGGAAACTCATTTTTTAAAAGGAAACTACCTGAATCTCTAGCAATAAAGCGACACAGTTCTGAAATTTACAGTGAGGAGGATCAAACCGACGCGCAGAGGCTTATCATATAGTTACTAATCGTAAGAATACCAGCAGCTACGTGAATAAGTAAAACTTTATTTAATGAGCACCGCTGTGGGGCCTAGCTGGTGAGGCCTGCTTAGTCAATGTTTATTGTCGTTATTGTAGAGATTATTCACGGTAATCATTGATTGTAATGTTACTGTGGTCTTGAGGAAGCAGAGAAAGCTCGCACGACAATAAATTGTGTCGGAAGAGTCTCAGTTGTGCCAACTTTATGTATTTGCATATGAGACACTGGGATAGTTTTATTTTACAATCTCTTTAAAATCTTTACAGATTCGATATTTCATGAGTTTTATTCAGACTGCGATCCACAGAAGCCGAAGTACTACGTTACGCTTAAATATGACAAGCCACCAACTGAAGATGGAAAATACCCTAATGGCACAAAAGTGCATGCAGTTTGTGACAACGGAACAAAGATCCGTGCAGGGTAAGCTAGGTTACCGATACAAATACTATTTCTTAGAACGATATTTTTAAAGGAGCACAGAATCTACGTGCGTCAATGGAAAATGGACGCCCGAACTAGGACGCTGTCCATGTAAGTTAAACGGCTCTTTGAAAAAACTTCTTGGACGTATTGTAGATGCGGATAGTGTACTTTGGATCTATCCTAGTCGGGGGGCGACACAGAATTAGAAATTATGTAACAAATTGACTTGACACTCACTTGTCAGAGAGCGGATTGAAGGGAACGAAGGGAACAGAATAGGGCCTATGCTGACAGATTTCACAAAGAAAAAAGTGAAAGAATTACATATGGTTTCATCGCGGTTGTAAACAGACAACGTTATGCGCCTTCTCACCATGAATGATCCGTGTTATAACATGTCAGGTGGCGGTTAGCACATGACATGCGCCTTTATCTGCCCTCTCTCTATGCTAGATCCGTGTTATAACATGTCAGGCGGCGGTCAGCTGTATTTGGAAGAATAGAACCCAAATTTTTCATTCAGAATTTCTTACAAAGCATGATTCTTGGTGGGCACTGCATGGTAAATCAATAACGACAGTTTCTTGTACCACAAAAGAGAATATTAGCGTGAAAAATTAAAAAGGGCATGCGTTGTACAAACATTTGGAGTTACGTATGTTTAGGAGAAATTAGCCAATTAAATATTTTTCTATCCATTTATCTATTTTTATGCACGTGTGGGTAGCCCAATAAAAGGAAAGAAATCATATTTAATAAATCAAATGCAGTCACAAAAAATCTGAACCAACGATTGTAGCAAACGCGCTTCCCGGATCAATTTACATTTACATTTATTGTGCCAATTCAATTGACAGTATAGATGGTGACGAAATAAAGTTTAGCTCTTGGCTTGACGTAGTTCTTGGCTTGGATAAGAGATCCATATAATATAAACAAGTTGATGATTAGATATGGCGAATAGTTCTTGGCTTGTGATAATAGATCCAATAATATATATTTATATATAAGGTGTCGATGTTCATCCACTCGAACATGGAGATATATCAGAAGCCGTGCAGAGAAGCCTCAGAAGTTATGATTATAGTTACCAGCCCTTCGATATAACAAATTTTTTAAATTATAGTTGTGAAGGTATGTGACTTATCAGGATGCTATCTCAACGGTAGGTCGGAACGGCGCAAGTGTCGTATAAGGGCATAACCGCCTCTTCCTGGAAAGTAAAAAACTGCAGGTATCTCATCTTATCTCCCAATGCAACTCTGCCCAGAGTTAGGGGCGACGGAAGACGCCTCTTGGCGCACTGTTGATTCACGTGCTCTACATCAGACGGGCGCGCGCGGCATGAGGGCTGTTATCGCGTCTTGGCGCAGTGCGCAGGTGGCGTAGTAGTGAAGCGTTCGGGCTCGTGAGCGAGGGGTCAAGGGTTTTGATCCCGCAGACTGCATTTGTTTTGCACTTTTGCAAAATCCATGTTTATCATATAGGTAATCCACCTAGGGGTGTTATAGTGTGTTATAGAGCATGTTTACATATAACATACCATCCATACCGTTAGGCCTCTGTTATACTCCCGCGGGAGCATCCGCGGAAGGGCGGGAATCGCGCCGAGACTCCTCACTGGTCCGCGGGGGTTCCGCGGATGCTCCCGCGGGAGTATAACAGAGGCCTTAACAAGGGTGGTCCAGGCAGGGTCACCGATTTATCTCAAACTTTGTCTAGGGGGGTTATTTGGGGTGCTGATTACGAATCTGATATCCGTTCTTCACGATTCCTTCCTAGACCTCCCTAGACGAGGTTTCAGCGAAATCGGTGAACTGGATTGCTGGACTACCCTTGTTAACGTTATGTGTGGTCTCATCAACACTTAAACGCGTGGGTACGCTGGGTATAAGGGGTAGAGATAAGGTGAGAGTCAGAGACGCAGGCTTCATCGTGGGTATCTCAACCCCCTACCCACGGGTTAGTCGTTGATAAATCCGACCCCAGAGAGAGTGGACGCCAGTTACCTTCATGTCCATGTGTCGGACCAACGCTCGGGCGTCCTCCAGCCCGCTTTTCTGCCGTCTTTTAGCCGAAGAACGTGGCCGTGCCATCGTAAGCGAGCTTCGCGCATTTCGTCAGCTTGGTGCGACACCGATCTTCAGTCGAGTAGCATCAATTCGCGAGTGATTCCATCCGTTCAGCGCAGCATTTCCGTGACGCTGAGGCGCGTTTCAGCTTCCTTAGTCGCAGGCCAACACTCAGCGCCCTACACTGCTCTATAGATCTTCGACTTCAGATGCTCTGAAACGACAGTACACATAACACAAACAACCTATACAAACACAAATACACGCAGAGATCACTTCTACGGGACCTCGCGCCTCGCTCATTCTTCACAATATAACATATGCCATAGAGTGGAGCAAATCCCACCACCTAACCCTTAACAACAGATGGCGCGCAATCGTCTACACAACCCCCTATCCAACATACCTATCCGTTCACTTTGTCCGAGGGCGATTATGAGACTGAATGACCCCCTGCGAAATTTGCACCATCGCATGTGTGGTCTGTGGGACTGGGTACATGGAACAGACAGGTCTAGCCCTGTGTTTTAGGGTTAAACAACACCTAGATAGACTTGGGTGATCAAACGCAGCAACCCTACTTGGTGCAGGCATTCCGAAAAAGCTATTCATTGTTGATAAAGATGCTGGTACAAGAACCCAAGATTTTGGCACGAAGGTTGCTAGAGGCGAAAAATCCAAAAATGAGTAGAAATGATGACTGCTTGACTACCACCAATAAACTTTCTCCCTTCTTGACTTTGTTAACTTTGTTCCGAACGTCATCAAGTTGAGAACGATTTTGCGCAAGCTTCAGACTGCTTACTGCAGGTTACACGAGGGTGTGGTCTGCCATTAGGTCTCACTAGATGAGCATTTCTTGCTTCTACCTATCGTACAACACCCAGTAATTATTTACTGTCTTTTACTTGTCTAGCAGGAAGGAAGTAGGAAATAATTGGATCACACCGGTCTTTGGATTGGACGACGGAGAGAAGCTAATACTTTTGTTCAGCTTAGTTTTAATAGCTTTAGCTTTAGCTTCAATAAAGCATTATCATAATTAACTTGGCTACACCCTAACCAGTACAATCAACGAAATCTAGTTTAGATCACTGCTCGCTCAAAGATCTTACTGAGAAGAAAGGGTACACCACTCGCAAAGGATACGAACCGGTACCGGATCCAAAAGTTGACTTGGGCAATGACTGGAGACTCGATGGAACAGGAGCTTACGCCTATTGTCTTTATACTAGTCCTTACCTTCGTCAGTTTTCAGTCTTTGTTAGTGCTTATGTATACCTCCCTTAATAATACTGACTCATTGCAGTCGTGGCCGACAGTTACTATGTTTGGCACTACTGGAAGTGCGTAGATGGAGGATGGCAGCCGTACGACAAACGCTACCAGCGTTGCTAGTGTATTGAAAAACATTCTTCCAATAAATGAGAGTTGACTGTCTGTGTTACTGTATTGCGAGAATCTATGCTCTTTTGAATGGGTAAACGTGTATGCTATCCTGCCAGCAATAGAGTGTTGCTCTCCAAAATGCGTGATTCTGTCTAAATCCTAGTATCCGTTAAACGTCTATGAAAGTACGCACCATTTCTCACACGAGTACTATATGAACTTCTTAATCCGTGAAGAAGAGTGCGCTGTGCTGTGCCATATTTAACTGTCCACCATAGGAGGCACTAATTGTGACACCTTGTTTGTTTCCCTAAAATTCTCTCATTTGAGATGCGTCGGCTTTAGGAGCGGTATTGGAGACACTCCCTCAAGAGAGTCATAGTAGTTGTCAGGGTATAATATGTTTGCTGCGGTGGAATTAGGTTTAAGGGTTGGGCACACTCGGCAGCGGCTTTAGTGAGCCAAAAACGGGGAGGGGCGTCGCTCTCAGGCTCAGGACATGTTTGCGGTGAGGGGAGGTCGTTCTTTCTTTCTCTGGTGGCGGCATTGGACCACTGCCAAGCATCGCTCAGCTGACCGGTTGGCTGGTTTGGTTGAGGAAAGGGCTTTCCTATCTTACTTATCTTATCTCTTGCTCAGGAGAGATAGCGTCAGCTTCACGGAATGACCGAGTTCATTCCGTGAAGCTGACGCTTGCAGCGCTGACGCTGGGCGCCAACGCTGAAGTGAAGTGTGCCATAAGCGGGTCGCCGCCCCTGACGCAGAGACACGTACTCTGCGTCTCTACCCTATTCTTCATCATTGGAGCTGCGTCAAGCAGCAGAAGTGTGCCCAGCCCTTTAGGCGGTATATGGTCGTTAGACATCATCCATCTTTGTGCTCGAGCGTGGGTAAACAAAGGCGATGGTTACTTTCATTTTTGTAGGGTCCGATTCGGCGAACAGGTGAGATAGCTGTCTGATGTTCTATCAAGCGAAAAACCAAAGCTATAGGGAGTGTGCTCACTATACACTGGATCCGAATGAATCGTCTTCGGACATCCGATTCGGGTTTCTCTAACCGAGTCATCCAATTATCCGGTACCCGCAAAATTACTCTCATCCGAATCACTCAAGGTCTTCAAAAACGCTCTTATCCAAGTCTACCAAAAAACCGGGTCCGCAAATTCGCCCCATCCGAATCATCCAAAAATCCGGGGTCCGCGAAATCGCCAATATTCCAATCACCCAATTATCCGGACCTCGAGAAATGCGATGATTCAGATAAAATCGGGTAACCCGCTCACTTTCCTCGCTCCGTTTTGAAATCGTCTACCTTGGATAAAAGCATGTTTAAAACTAATTTCGTAGGACGAGTACGCTGCTGAACTAATCGTTTTCGATAGCCATTAGACCGAACCACTTGCTGCCGTGGTAATGTGCCAGCGCCTGCTTATGTCATCCGAGCTGTTGTCATTGGAGCTCGCTAGGGGCAGCTGGGTTCCGAAACAGGCTAGGAAAGAGACTCTAGGATGTGGTGCAAAAACGCAGCAACGCAGAAGAACTAAACCCCGACCTCCTTCGTACGAAGCAATGCCACTACCACTGCACCACGACCCATCTGACCGGAGTGCCATCCGGGGCGTACAAGAATGCCCACCTGGACGCCGATGCGATTCGTGGCGCAACAGTAGCAGCCACACGCTGAGTATCGCGGGTTGATGAGCAAACCTGCACATCAACCCAGTCTAGCCCTATGCCTTGCTTGAGAGGCAGAACACAGGGTTCTGCAGCAGGGTGGCGCTGCAGCCCATGTGTCTAGGTTGACCAAAGATTGGCTCCACCGTTACATCATTTAAGTTACGGACTGGCCGACCTGTTCTCCTGACAGCAGCGGAATGGAGAACAAGGGTGGGATCGCAGTTGGACGAGTCTACGCGAATAAGCGACAGCTCGATGACGTGGTGGTAATTTTGATTACATGGGACACCAACGAAGACAGAACCATCCAGAACATTGTCGCTAGCATGAATAATACGATGCATGATGTTATGAGAAATAACGGTGGTTTGTTCGACTTTTGAATTTAGTAAAATGCTTGTTTATCACAAGTGGATACATACTTCTGAAACGCTATTTTTAAACCAATTTTCTCCAAAAAGTATGACTCTCGTGTAAAAGAAAAAATTCCTAAAAGCGAATGGTCACCTGTTTTCGACAGCGAGGAATCTAATGCTCTAGTGAAACTAGTGCGGGCCTGCAGAAATAAACGCGAAACGAGATTTGGGCAAGTTTTGCAGTGGATACATACTTTTGAAACGCATTGTACATGTTGTTGCCCGTTTCTTGTGTCTAGTTGTTTGAGGATTGGTCACCACCAACTAGGATTGCACCTATGTTTTATCTACTTGCATGACCACGCCGTGTCCTCCAATTTTCCTTGGTTCAGAATTGTCCAAGAAAGATTCGACTATGACATCACGAAACTATTGGTTCCATTGAGTAATAGTGTCTGTTTCGACGCAGCAATGACAAGACCGGTCTTCGAGACATCCCATATCATCGACGAATAGCAGTAGACGCAGGAAATATTTTTTTCGTGAGCCATGGAGATTTTCGAAGAAGGTATCCTTGAGATATCCAATCTTTAAGGCACTTCGTATTCTCCTGCATCTCGTCGAGTGCATTCGAATCTTAGTCGAAGTTTCTTGTCTGCTCCATTGATTCTCGTGTGATGGATGACACAAAAAGCTTGCAGTGACGACGTTTTCTCGACTTCCAAAGTAATCCTAAACCCTTGAGGAAGTCAATTCGTTATCTTCCATGCGTTCTAAGGAAAGCCAGGACGCAAAGAGTGAAAATTTTTTGATCGAGTCCACAATTGTGCTCATGGTGGCTATTTTTGTTAAAAAATAATAGGGAATAAAAATTGTTAAATCCCTCTTAGTTGGGGGAGGTTGGCAACGGTAAAGGCACTAACTAAGATGCCCAGTGGGCGGTCACCGTGTAATGCAGCCCCATACGACGTTTTGTGTCGCAAATGCAATGCAAATGCAAATGTTGCAAAATGTGTCAAAATTAAGATTATACTGCTCCAGCGCGTTCCCCACAATTGCAAACTGAGGTAGGTTCGAAGCGATGTCATTGGTTTTGTCACTGCAGAATTCAACACTTAGAGTAGTTGACGAGGTTCGTGATCTTGGATTTTTAATACGCAAAAATCTGAATTTTGACGCTCACTACAAATCTTTGGTAAAAATGGCAAATTTTCGCACCTACAACATTTTCAAAGTTTTGAAGAGCAATAATCCTGATCTCCTTCTGCGGGCTTATAAATCATATGTGCGGCCGATAGCTGAATTCGGAACAACTGTGTTCAACCCTCTCAAGAAGAAAGACATTGACATGCTCGAAAGAATTCAGAATAATTTCACTCGCAAAGCAGTAATGAGATGCTTTGGCATGGACTACTCGCAAATCCCAAATGGCCGAGAAAGAAACAGGATGTTGGGATTGAAGTCTCTTGAATGTAGAAGGCAACCATTCGATCTCAAGATGCTTTTAAAGATTCTCACCCAAAAGGTGCACATAAACCCGTGCATATTTTTCCGAGGCCATCTGTCTAGAACAAGGAGAGGTAATCTTCAGCTATATGTACCGGTAGCGAGGACCACAGTCAGATCAACATTCTTGACCTATAGAAGCTTGCGGGAGTTCAACTTATTACTAGCCCAAAACGAGAATCTCTTAGGATTATCTGAGCATTCGCTCGCTTGATTGTTGTCCAGCGTTCATTGTTATAACTGTTTCCGTTCTCATTTATTGGTGCCTACTTAGTCCTCAAGTTTGAGTTATTAATGTTTGCGTTGCTTTTTTGTTTCTTTATTATATGCGTGGCTACACCATGCTGTGAATAAATGTTAAATGTTAAATGTTAAATGTTTTGATGTACCTCCTTATCAAGGTGGATAGAAACGGAATAGAAGGTAGCTCTCTCTGAACCATTTAGTGCTATAAGGAAAACACCAGAAACAATCACTATATCTGCAAGGGCACTAAAGAGAACTTAGTGGGCGCAGATCGGCTCCGAGAGGAGGGAGGGTTACCTTATATTAAGCAGTTATTCGCCCTAGGGTGAGATGGCACAATCTATCTATCTACCACTATATAATTGAGTTAGCGGTCGATGATTGAGTGATCTAACCGGAGTCAGATACGCCGCATCGTCCACAGCAACGGCGGTCGAGTGAGCTAACCTGAGTGAGATACGCCTCATCATCTACAGCGCTAATGAACGTGGGATGTTGCTGCAGCAGGGGAAGCGCAGTCCTTTACTTCTTAACACAACAGCACCTACGCGCGTTTCTGAGCGTCCAGATTCAGAAGCCGTGCCTCCGACTTCGTACTAATAGCATGAGAAGACCACCAAAGGGGTAAGAGTAGGAGGGGGACTTCGAGGATATAGAACGACAGCGAACAGGAGAAGCGACCTGGGGCCGGATCCATGAACGACTTACCTGCGGGTGAGTGCAAGATTTACCCCCACTCCCCACTTACGCGCGATTCGTCAACGCGCGGCGGGGAAAACCCGAGGTAAGTGTCGAGGTAAATGCTACCTCGTCAGCGCGTAGGGAAAGATTTACCTTCAAGGCGAAGGTTTTGCTCCGCTGCCAGTTTCTGACACAATGCATCCCTCCGCTGGTCCGTTGCCACCTCAGAGCTGGTAGCGGAAGGATGCATTGGGTCAGAGATTGGCAGTAAAGCAAAACCCTTGCTCTGGCCGTCATGATTCAGAAGCTGCGGTAAGTTCAGGGAAAGTGGCGGGAAAGTGGCCATCGAGGTAAACGGGGGTAAGATTTACCTTTGGCAGCGGTCGTGAATCCGGCCCCTGCAGGAGGCCTCGGGATGGGGAGTCGGTAGGCAAACAATGCAGCAGGCCAGGAGGTGGCACCAATAAGGGTTTAGACAATAAGGAGGAACCAGTAGGGAGTTACCAATCAGTGAGGGAACAGTAAAGAGGATTTGCAAGGGATCCATTGGAGTAAGAGAGACCGGGTTTAGAAGATGTGACGCGTAATAGGCGTTCGCTCGCAGGGTCTCTAGGGTAGACCAGGAGAGCGAACAGGAAGGAAAGGAACAACCTGGAGGAGGATCCAGGACGGGGAAACCAGCAAGAAGAGACCAGTAGGGGTCAGTAGTGGCAACAAAGAAGTAAGCCAGGTGCTGGAACCAGGAAGTTGTGGGACTAAAGAGGAGGAGGAAATGCCAGTAAAAGCAGACCAGCAGTTAAGCCCAGTCAGTAAAAAGAAACGAGTAAAGGGAACCTGGCTTTGGAATTTATATCGACGACATCTGGAAACGCTAGCTGTTAAGCATGAGAATGGTTACAGAGGAGCAATCTGAGTGATAGAAATACTGCGCAGCACAAACCAATGACGATAGTGGCCGGTCCAGAGAGAATGTCTATGATGAAGGTACCGAAGTGGTGAACGGCATGACGCCGCACCAGGTCTTAGATAATAGCGAAATTAAGTTTCACGAAACTACTTTCCATAGGACAGTGATGCTGCAAAGTCACGCGAAGCGCGCATGTGCGAGACACGCCGTTAGGCGTGTCGAAGCATTGTTAAATCAGAAGTGGTCTAGCTTAATTCATTACTAACAGAACTCCAGTCCTCTGTGTGAAATATTTATTTTTGCGCAACACTGAACGTCATATAAGGCATCCTTGCTAAACCGCTTTGCGTCGGTTTGTTTCTACATATCTGCTTTGTATCTCTTAAGTAGTTCGTCAATGCACCACTTTACATTTAACTTCACTGTCATTGTTTTGAAAAATGTGAAGTGTTTAATAAAACGTTAAAACGAACCGCATTAACGACTAGTAACAAAGTAACAATGAATTCAAGGTTTGGCTTTCAGTATGCACTTAAAGAGGTCAACTCAAATAAATCAAATTAAATCAACTCAACTCCGTTAGTGCATGCTGTACATTTCGGGTCATTGAAGTGTCGATCACGGGTGTCGACGTGTTGATAGCACCGTCGTCCTCGGAGCTGCATGTGACGCAAAAATCGAGACGGATATAGTAAATAGTAAATAGGAAAAGTAAATAAAAAATCATCGGTGGCCTATGCGTCGCTACGTGAAAACTCTGTGCGATGTCAGAGGAAGTAAATAAAAGTCAGCCGCCGTTCAAAGGGACGATAAGAGCGGTTATCGACTTGCAGCTTCGTTTTGTCGATAGACGAGTTTATCATCACGGTGCGTCACGTCCCACGACGGAGCTGTGACCGATTCCTTAGCCGTTGATGATTAGCAGGCGATCTACAGGCAGGAGTATAGAGTAGAAGTGAGCAGGTGAGGTCGGCAGGCAGATGGGACGACAGGTCCCAGGACGTCGGTCAGGCTCGAATCCTCTTTTCTCTATCCAGCCGTACTCCGTCTCCTGTAATCAAACATCGAGGCATCATTCGGGTTTAAAGGGCTGGGCACACTCCTGCTGCTTGACGCAGCTCCAATGATGAAGAATAGGGTAGAGACGCAGAGTACGTGTTTCTGCGTCAGGGGTGGCGGCGCACTTACGGCACACTTCGCTTCAGCGTTGACGCTCAGCGTTAGCGCTGCATGCGTCAGCTTCACGGAATGAGCTTGGTCATTCCGTGAAGCTGACGCTATCGCTCCTGAGCAAGAGATAGGATAAGTAAGATAGGAAAGCCCTTTCCTCAACCAAACCAGCCAACCGGTCAGCTGAGCGATGGTTGGCAGTGGTCCAATGCCGACACCAGAGAAAGTAAGAACGATCGCCCCTCACCGCAAACATGTCCTGAGCCTGAGAGCGACGCCCCGCCCCGTTTTTGGCACACTAAAGCCACTGCCGAGTGTGCCCAACCCTTAATACATACCTTTCCTACAGACTGCACATTTATAGATAGGATTCCTGGTTCTTACGCAAACAAAATAAACAGGGAGAGGAGGAAGGGTTAATTGTTTGTAATGACCGTCTGAAGCTCAGTCAGTTTAGACGCCATCGACCACTTCCCCAGATCTGCCAGCATCAATGGGAGTTGATCTTCATTTAACTCAAGAACAAGGTTTTATATCCGGCTCTCTTATGTCTTATGAGGCAAGTGAATGATTCCTTATTTCCAGTCAATGCCTACAACGAGGTTCTTCTTGACTACGGTATCTACGTATTATCAGAAACGAAGCCGCTCAAGCTCGACACCTCAATGCTGTCTTCCAATGATAAGGTGTGCAATCTACGCTAGTTTTACTGTGTGCCCTAGTTTTTCGACTGCGTATGTATGTCAAAGGAAAAATAGAACGAATAATGCTAGTAAAAGCCACATGTAATTGTTATATTTGAGAGAAAAATACCAATTCATGCCTGTCACTATTAATGTAAAATTTTTGCTGTAACAATCAGAACGACCGTGATGGAGCAGGACAAGTTTCGATTTTCAGAATTCGCTCTCGACAACCCCGGCAGTATGCAATACTTGCGTGAACCCGCTTGAAGCCGTTCGAGCATGGGCACTACTTTCGCTTGTTGCAGTCGGCAAGACGACTAAGGCCAGCCAAAAGTTTTTGCACAACGGCGAGTTAACTTTCCCACATAAGACATAAATACGTACTTGTATGTATGTATGTATGTATGTATGTATGTATGTATGTATGTATGTATGTATGTATGTATGTATGTATGTATGTATGTATGTATGTATGTATGTATGTATGTATGTATGTATGTATGTATGTATGTATGTATGTATGTATGTATGTATGTATATATGTATGCATGTATGTATGTATGTTCTTCCTCTGACAGCAGGAGGCATAGCAGACACCTATGTCTATGGGGCACGTAACAACTGTTCCCGTGAAGTTCCGGCTGCTGCGAATCTTGTGTCTCCCTGGAAATCGGAGGGGTCCTGGCACGATTCATGCTAAATGGCCGCCCTGATTCCGAGAATTGCACGAATTTCCGCAGCCACCTGGTGCGACAGTTAGCGAAGTTCTGCGCCTTCTTTCCCCAACATAGTTTCTATTCCACGGCAAGTAGTCATGCTGTCACCGCCTATAAAGATTACTGGAAGTAGTCAGTTTGAGCACCTCAACGCTGCTTTACAGTTATGGGCAATCTGATATCCAGCGATGAATCGGTTCACGATGTTCTACGTGCTCTACACAATCTGATGAGTGTGAAGTACCCTAGACAGTGTGTTCGGCTGTTCGTTGAGCATCAACCGGTTTGTTCTTTTTAGCGCGGCAAGTGAAGCTTCGTCGCTTCAGTAATGGTTTCCATTGCAGGCAGTTCCAATTATGAGGAATGTGGTGCAGAAGATCAACGCCTACTACAGCACCAATGTGAGACACGCCTTAAAATAAAATTTCTTACAGGACCTATTTATATTATCGTAAATTACAATTATATAAATAATAGTTGCTTCTGAAGGCCAACAAATTGTACGACAGTGCAAAATTTCAAGGTATCATTCAAGGTTTCAAGGTATTCAAGGTATTAGCAAGCGAATACTAAAGCATTCCTTAAATCACAACTCAAATTTTGGGAAATCTTTACACATAACAAGATCAATTCTCGAATTACGGAATTCCATAAATTATGCCCTTTACCTAGACACTGTCTCCACCTACCGGCCAGTGCTCTTTTACACCTTCCGCTAGTTCTTAGTAAATTGGTGCCAGAGCAATAACAAACTCTATTTATTAACATTGCAGAAGTTGCGACCAGCGTTCGTTCAAGCAGGCTTCACAGGTGACGACGACGGCCTTGCTTCGATAGCGAGAATCAATGCTGAAGTCAATGTGGGTGAACGAGTGGCCTCAGTATAACATTGAAAGAAAGAGAGAAAGTATCTGCAAGCTCGGGTTAATAGCGCGACCTTTTTTTTCGAAACCTGTGTGGCCATTGCCTCTGACACAAAATTGCTTAATAATGCGTTTATTCGTAATTGCATGATTAAAAGCGGGCTACCAGAGCGGAGGAACTCAACAAGACTGAGACCGCGAGAGTCTTCCTTTTACAAAGGATATGTCGTGTACTTTCTGATTTCACTGTAGGCAAACTGTGAATGCACCATTCTTTGCCCGTCTGTCGTGTCCCTGGTGAAAAACTCATGACAAAGTAGCGGCAGCTGATGCTTGCCTCGACAAACCACTATCAATGCAAATAAGGGAAGCAGAAGTAACGTCAGCTCGAACATAAAGCAACATCGAAGTCGCTTAAATTTTAGTTGCGCGCATAAGTTGACAAACATTAATAGAGCGACGTAGAGGAGAACGGTTCATATCTCCTCTACCATGTTTTTTAATGTTTCTTTTTATATTTGTTCGTCCTTCCAGTTTGTTATATCTTCGAGCTTTAGATATTGACCGATTACTCTGCCACAAACTTTAATTTATATTTGACAGTATAGGGCACATTTACCTTTGCAAATAACACATATAAATGTAAGGAACAATTACCTGTTGAGCTACGAGAGTGGAGGGGAATGGTCCTAAATAAGAGCCGTGAGCCGCTTATAGTCCTCCCAAGGAGCAGCCGCTGTCGTCTGCGTGGGCGAATCCGTTGTTCGTACCTGCATAGATAGCAGATAGTCTGAGCAAGTCATGATTACATTAAACCTCATAACAAGCGGGGTTCATGTTGTTAAGGTTACCAACGCTGAGGAAGATTGCAAGGTAAAGTGGCCGACCAATAAATGTTGCAAATACATCCTTTATTTTCGGGACATTTATTCTTTACTTTACACAGATTCCTAATTTGGTAGCAAGAATTGGAATCCTGTTTCAGGACAGCACTGGAGGCCGTGTAAATTTTGTTGTACGAGAGGACAATGGACCTAACAGGTTTGTTTTTTACCGCCTGACTACAAAGCTCATGCTACTACATCGGAAATCTGCAGAAGAACTCAAATGGTGCTAGTCTCCGCCTCTGACTGCACGTTCCACTGGCGATTTGACGGAACTCGTGGGCAGCTGAAAAAATGCAAGTTCTACGATTCCAAGGATGCGGATTCTCATAACTACGTGAGCTATTCTTCTTCCTGAACCCCTGTAAAGGCTCACCTTCGCAAGTTTTAAGATAGAGGTTTGGCCTTGTGAAGGAAAGTTCCGATACTCGAGAAGCAGCGATGAGCAGCTGCTGGAATTGGAATCTCACATTGAAGGCTTCAAGCTTTATCTTTATATGTGAGTAATGCCTATCATTCAGGTGGACACTTTGTAGCTACCTGGACCTATTTTAGATG
This sequence comes from Heligmosomoides polygyrus polygyrus, assembly GCA_947396885.1. NCBI lineage: Eukaryota > Metazoa > Nematoda > Chromadorea > Rhabditida > Heligmosomidae > Heligmosomoides > Heligmosomoides polygyrus. Next base: position 106,409,950 of record OX377201.1, read on the forward strand.
TAAGGATCCGAGTCCTACAGCGAAGTCGTTCCTGCAGGCTATTGATGGCCTGGGTGGTAAATCTCATTTGAAGGTTTGTTCTCATTTAGATGATGACCACAAAAGAACCGTCCTCATGAGAACGAGCCTAGGAGTGGAAGTGCGTCAAGTTAACTCAGCCTTTTGAAAGAAGATCCATCTTATTCGAAACGCAGTGGTAAACTACCTGTTGCGTATTCACTTGTAGTATCCGGTTCCGTTCATAGTTCCAACGCCTTTCGATGCGATGCCATGCATATAGGCCAAAGTGATTGACCGCATCGCTCAACGTCGACATCACCTAGCCGGTGCGATTCGCCATAACCCGCGACCAATCGAGGCGGATCGCGCCGCTCTCGAAATCGGCGCGATGCGATTGTCCGCTGTGCAATGGAGCTGGTACGGTACTGCTGCACCAGTTATCTCTTGCAGTGGACACGAAAATGTGTGCACCATTACCTATGCGCAAGTACAAAACTGTGCGTAATTGCGTGACCGCGACTGTGCTGATCGGAGTGCTCATCGTCGTCCGAAACATCACGACACTCAGTTCGAGTCGCGTCGCTAAACCTAAACTGAAAATTTTCCAGATTCGACACGATATCAGGAATGAAGTTGAATTGTTTCCGAAGTTATGTGTGATCTGCAAATGGTGACGCAAACATTTTATGGTAGTTCTGGAAAAAATCCCAAGAGTATTGGAAGCCGGTATGCTGGTCTTCCAACCCCTATGTTGATTAGGTGGACTTCATCACAAACTTGCACCCGTGTCAAATAGCGGGGTCACGCGAAACAGTTTCTATTCGCCGGTTTCCACGATCTTAACTTCTGTATCCACTGTTTTACAACATCAGACTTTTTGGGGATCTTCTACTGGATTTCTTGATGATGTAATACACATAGTGGATGGCTATGGTTGAAGGTGACAAAATGCCACACGAATGCCTTTCCACACGTCCTCGGATTTTCCAGGATAGTCGTAAATTGTTTATATTATCATTTCGGATCACAGATAACTTCGGAAACAGATCAACTTCGAAGTGAACCAAACTTAATACACTTCTTCAATGCAACATTGGAAGTTTTGCAAAGGCATGTTTGAACTTCTCACCTGCATTTTCAAAGTCCCCACCTCAACCACTAAGCCTCGCGTTTGTCGTTGCATCATCTCATGGGCTACAAGTGAGCGGACTTAAGATTTAGCTCCTGTTAAGGCCTTCGCACACTTTTGCGGCAAAGCGGCGGCCCTATCCTTAACTAAAGTGCAGGGACGCAGAGCTTGCTTGCGGCGGCGAACGGCGGTGGCGGAGCGCAGGTGCGTTAAGGCCCCCACAGAGTTCTGCGGCAACGCCGCTCGCCGCAATGGTAAAGGATAGGCTCCGTTTATACTTCGTCGCGGCGCGACGCGATGGCCACGCAATGAGGCCAAATTGATCGATCGCGTCGCACAATCAATATGGCTACTATACGTGGCGTCGCGTCGCGCCGCGACGAAGTATAAACGGGGCCATAGGGCAGGGCGGGCTCCAGGACCTAACTCCGACGCGACGTCGCGCGCTGTCCGCGTGCGACATCGCGGCGCTGAAACGCGGACGTGCGCTCGGTGACGCATGGTTAGCCGCGGAGCACGAAATGTTCTCAGTGTTCAAGCTCCCAGACTACATTTCTAGCAAGAAACTTAAGATTCCACAGAATGTGGTAGGCAACTGTCTGCAGTAGGACAAATGATCCGAGAATGGGTGGTAGTGACCTTTTCCCGTAGTGTAACCATAATCACGGGCAAAAATTGACCGAAGAAGTTGTACATGGCAAATGCTGACGCTGGAAACCAACCACACGACCAAGATTCCTGTATAAACTGTCGCTGATCGTCCTATTGAAACCACATTCATATAGCATCTCCAAGAAACGTTGAAATGAGGCAAAGGGGTGCCGCATGTCCCCGTAAGAAGCGTTTCTAGCCATCGGAAGTATCGGACCGCGGCAGCTCGTCCAATTTCGTCGCGCACCGTGCGCGACGCCAGGGGGGTTCGCGCGGCGTCGGAGTTATGTCTGCCCCCGCACGGTGCGCGACGAAAATGGACGAGTTGTCGTGGACCGATGCTTCCGACGGCTAGAAACACTTCCCATGCGGCACGCCTTTGCTTCATTTCAACGTTTCCTAGAGATGATACATGAATGCGGCTTCAATAGGACGATCAGTGACAGTTTATACAGGAACCCTGGTCATGTGGATGGTTTCTAGCGTCAGTATTTGCCATCTACAACTTCTTCGGTCAATTTTTACCCGTAATTATGGTTATACTACGAAAAAGGTCACTATCACCCATTCCCGGATCAGTTGTCCTACTGCAGACTGTTGCCTACCACATTCGGTGGGATCTTAAATTCCTTGCTAGAAACGTGGTCTGGGAGCTTAAACACTGAGAACATTTCGTGCGCCGCGGCTAACCATGCGTCACCGAGCGCTGCGCCGCGAGGTCGCACGCGGCTAGCGCGCGACGTCGCGTTGGAGTTAGGTCCTGAAGCCAGGGCAGGGACGCCGCCGGCGGCGAGCTCTGCGTCTCTGCCCTATCGTTAAGCATAGGGCCGCGGCGCTGCCGCAGAACTCTGTGGGGCTTTTAGAGGCAGTAATGACGTCATTATTACCGCCGCAGCGTTCTGTCTGTCTGCGCTCTAGCTGACCGCGTCAGGGATAAGGGGAAGGGAAAGAAGGCATTAACGCACACAGAAAGCGGGAAAGCGAATAGCATCAAGAGGTCCCGACTAGAAAGAGTACACTGCCTCTGCTGTATAAGCCGCGTGCACACTTCGCTGCGGCAGCGCGCCAGCCACGCTGAAGCATAGCGCGAAGGGGCGGAGTCACACTGCGGCAGCGAAGCCCGCAGTATGGGGTATGCACACTTCCGCTGCCGCAGTGCTGCCGGCAGCGGCCGCAGCAGCAGTGGCAGCGAGGAATGACTCGGGCATTCCTCACTGCTGCTGCGTGCGGCCGCGGCGCAGTTCCACTGCCTGCTGCCTGCTGCAAAGTGTGCACGCGGCTATACTGCTGCGCTCGCCGCCGCCGCTTGCTGCCAGCAAGACTAGAGTGTGTGTGAGCTGCACGCTTTACGAGTTTTGCCGCCCGCCGCTTGCCGCGAAAGTGTGCGGAAGCCTTTACTCACGTCTCCCTTCTCGCGACTGCCATAGTTTACAGCTAGTGTTATTCATAGACCTTCTGAATAGCATATGTCCTGTGCTAAAGTGCTGGAATAATTTGATGCACTTTCCTCTTGAGGATCTCTATCTGTTACTGCAAGTCTATAATAAACTTATAGTATAAAAGAATGAATTGAAAGAAATGAGGTTTGATCTCCGTTTCGTAGGGCTCTTAGACGAAAACTAAATAGAAAATGCTCCTCAGCTCTCCGCTTATTACTAAAGGAAGAGGAGGATTCATCTGTGGTGTAGGAATTGAAGGCATAACTTACCTGGAAACAACTTGTTGTAGAATCAGTCCAGGTGGCGGAATAATTTGTGAAGACTCTTCCAATAATAACGCGCGACAGCTAAATGAAATATAAAAAGCATTTGTGAGACCAGCTGAAAAATTGGGGATGACAAACACCCAGTAGAAAAAACGGCTGTCTCCTCAAAAGCGTACAAGACAACCTTTCACGTAGGTTAGTTATGCGATTCAACGGTATGAAACGTGATAAAGAACCTCTCTCACATTAAGAGTTCTTTGGAGCAGGCCTCAGATTCCTTCACTGTACTTCATCGTTCGATACATGAGTGTGAGAACTAGTTTAAATGGTTTTTACGACCGTCTTAGCACACGAAGGCGCTCAGCCATCCATTAGCAATGTTTTTTCTTCTGACAGTTGAGAAAACACTATCCTGGAATAAGTGTTTCAGCTTAAATGATCTGACTTCCTTAATAGTACAGTAATTAGCGTTAAGCTTTCGTTCATCAAGTTCATAAGAGAACAGGGGATATGCCAAGTCTTACCTTTCATGGTTTCTTTTTGTTATTTCAATAAAACTTAAAAGAGTTCTAACAGTAAAACACGGTATAACCTATAAGGCCGTCTTTTGTTTATTCTGTTTTTCTTCAAAAGTGTCCTAAAAGCGCTTGCCATCACTCAGTAATACCATTATTGTGCTTTTCATGACAAAAAATTCCCGAACGTATATAGAGTTCTAAGCAGGATCCGTTTTCAGTACAGAACTCCATGAACATTTGTTCAAAGGAGGATCGATGAAAAACTGTAGGGCCTCTTGACATTATTCCAGGCTCAAAACTTTTTGTGCTCAAAATATGGTACGAATAGTCAATGCTGTCCAAGTCGCTCAAGCCCTCTTACGTGGAGCGACTCAAGTCGACGTCCTTCATGCACTTGCTCTTTTAGCACGTCCGTCTAAAAGCATTTCAGAACTTAGTGCTATTTAGCAACCTCTCTCAGCCCACTAAGTCTTATTCCATTTCTTCTTCATCAGTACATTCCTTTTTAGGTTTACGTGCCTCGACCACCGGTAATGTGCCCGTTGAGAATGTCTGAATGCACCGACAAAAAGGGCAAGTTTGGATTGCGAAGGGTATTTGACAGAGAGAAGGTAAGTAATATTTAGGTGTTTGGGGACTTTATCACCTTCTTCCGTAATTAGACGTAGAGATTCTTCGGACGAATCTTCTAGTCCGTGACTGTAGCCCGTCGTTATGCAGTGCACGGCAACGAGAGAGGGGCCCAGGGGTCGTATGTCTATCCATCACCTTGCGACACTTCGTATGAGCGAGGCGGGACAACTGTTCCCGAGAAATTCACAGCGACAACGGAATTGCTTGGATCTGTGCTAGAACGCAGTGCGTAGCAACCCGCACAATATAAATTGGATCCGAATGAATCATTTTCGGATATCCGATTCGGGTATCCGAAATCCGGGGTCCGCGAGGTTGCCATTATCCGAATCATCCAAAAATTCGGGATGTTCAAAATTGCCGTTATCCGAATCATCCAAAAATCCGGGGTCCGCAAAATCGCCCTTATCAGAATCGTCCAATTTTCCGAAGATTTTCGATCGGATCCAATGTATACCGCGCAACACAGTCGCGCGCGGCGTCTCTCACTCGCATACAGAGGCTCCGGCGTTGTTGGCGACACACTGTCGGTGACAGGTCGCGGAAGAAAACATGCCTAAGTTACACTACGAGAGTATTCCAAATGGAACCCTTAATTTCTAAGAAGCCCATTATGTTGACACAGCTTTTGCTTTTTTAGTTTAACTTAATTTTCGAAAGTTTTTAAGCTACGAGTGCTACCAGTGCTTTTCGGTTATGAAAACTTTGGTTATAACTCTGGGCTGCTGCATTCGTTGGGACCATTTTCATGGTTCTTTTATACTTATTGCACCCACTATATGGTTAAGTCTGCTTGCAGTTGCTGTTGCTTGCAAGTATGCGTAAAAATTATTGACTCACCTGCTTTTCGTTAGAACTGCAGCCTTGTTAAGGTGTTGAGCTCAGTTTTTGAAAGTTTTCTGTGCTGCATTTGCTATTTGTTCCATGCTCCATCATTATTTTCGTTTGTATTTGTGCGTATTCCATTTTTTATAAAATGGTTCCTTGAAATGTTCTCCGCGCCAGCTACACTACGAAGGACAGAATCCTCTCAATCTTCGTCGAACAGTACAAGGAGCGGTAAAGCTTTTCGAGGAAGCTGGAGGAAAATCAGAGGCCGGATTCATCAACGACTTACGTAATTTCAACGGAGAATTGTAAGCTTTTTAAGCGATATGGTGAGCGATAAGCCGCGTTAACTGAGCTTTGACTAAGCGAAAAGCTCAGATGACGCGCTTATCGCTCACCATATCGCTTGATAAGCTTACTATTCTCCGTTAAAGTTACGTAAGCCGTTGATGAATCCGGCCGCAGGTCGTCATCGATCCGATAGTTTAGCTATTGAAAAAAGGATCGAAGACGTCATCCGAAAGAAAATCGAAAAAAGAATCCTTTCGCAACAATCGATTAAGAAAATGGCCGACGACTTTAAATCATCAAGGCAGCTGTCGGAACGATTTTTCACACGAAGCTTAATCTTCGTAACTATTGACTACAATCTACACTTGGACAGCAAGCAGCAAGAGTAGCAGGCAAGAGTGCAGTTGCAAAGAGCAGCTGCATTCTTGCCGCCTGAGCTCTGAGCACGCCGCCAACATCTCAACTGCTACTTCGTCTTCAGCAGGAAAAATCTTTTCGCCGCGGAAGCAGCATTCAACAGGCAAAACCGACGAGTTCTCTTCGATGATCTCTGAAACGCTAATTCTGGAGGAGGACTAGTTGCTAAGAAGGCCTATTCAGCAAATATCATGGATTGCGCATTCAACACAAGCGACTACAAATCATTTCTCATTTTCGTGAAAACAGAAGTGAAAATAAACCACCTAAACGACATACATGACGTTAAGGATGCTTTTATTTCCTTGGCTCAAATCTCACTTTGAGAATAAGCCGCATGTCTTCCAGCTGGAATTCGCTTCTGCCCTCAAAATGAAAATTGTTCAAGGCTGGTGCCACGCCAACTTGAAGGACTTTGTTTCGGCAGAGAAGTGACCACCGTGGGCTACTTATGGGGTAGAGTCTATGCATTTTCTCGATGTCTTCGCGCCTGCATTCGCGGCTAAGGAACCAAATCGAACATATGTGAAGCTATTCTGTTTGCTAGATTATTGTTGACATTTTGGACATGAACTCGTTAAACTTTTCTTTGTGACGTTATTTCCACACTCTATGGTTTAGTGTATGAATACTTAGTACGCACATTGGCATATTCAGCTGTATGAACACTTTAGCTTGTCCCTAATTTCCTTCTCTACATATGTCTTCAAATTATAAACAAAAAAGTGTAAACTACTTATTAACAAACTGCTTCAAGATTGAAATGTACTGTAAAAATTGTTTATAATTAAGTATATAATTAAATAAATAAAAATTGGAATCTATGCTTTCAGTCTGACCTGTCAGGGCTATTCTATCGAAGTCACTCGTTTTACCCGTTCTTCGTCACGCTATGGGAACACTACCACAAGGCAAAGTTCACTGTAAGCGCTTTGGAAATATCTACGGCATTTCAACGTAATAAAAAGCTATAAAAAATGCTCAGATCGATCCAGAGCCACCAAAGCTGGATGTGAACCCGAAGAACAAAGATCTTCTCGGAAGTCAGTCTGCATTTCATTTGTTTGTCTGAGCCATCACTATGTAACAACGAGACTACTTCAATCACTGAACGCTAGTGACGACCGCCAGCTAATTGCCTCGTTAGATCTCTGGTTACGGAGACAGCCAGCTGTTTTTCATCTGCGTAAACATGACGTAGGAGCTTAATCTGGAACCGATGCAGAAGTAAGTTGCTGTTAACGGGCTAACCGCTGCCTCAGCACCTGCTGAATTGTCAATGTTAGACGAAAGAGCACGATGAAAAGTCCACGTACAAATTGAGCAGCACCGATTAAGAGTAGTAAAATCACATTCAGACGGAAAACAAGGTTATTAAGAAAAACGCAAACAAACGACACAAACTTTTTTTTCAAAAATAATCAGCTTGATAAAGGGAAATGTCTTCTAACGAATCCTCTTATCAGCGTGCGCTCACTGACCACCGTACATTTTTCGTTTTTCAACGTTTTTCCATTCCGCATCCTAAATTGGTTTTGTAAGTTGGGTTCCCTTCTTAGTTTTTTTATCATTTTGCTTTAAAGTAGTTTATTTTTACTTATTCCACTAATTGGAATCCTGAAAGCATTTATGCTGCGTAAATAAGCGGTCGCGTGGGGCATTTTTGCTGCGTAACTTTCAAAATAGAAAAACATAAATATTTCCAAATTAAAAATAAGTTAAAAGTATACACAAATTGAGATTTACCAGTTATTTATTCGCTACCTAAATTCCACAAAGACCCAGTTAAGTTCAGATTTATTACAGGGGCATATAATAGTAGTGTCAAGTCCATTGCTTCAGAACTTTGTTGTATATTTACCTTTTCAAAAACACATTTTATCAACTACGCCAATACAGTAACTAGAAACACAAGGACAATTAAAACATATTGGGCTATCGAAAATTCTAACATAACACGAGAGCTCACAAGAATTAATGCCGATGGTATTAAAGTATATTCCGCTGATTTTACCGATATGTTCACAAGCATACCTCACAATGTTATAATGGAGAAAATAAAAAATCTTCTTATACTCTGCTTCAAGAATTCCGGTAAAAATTTTCTAGCATGCAACGGTTTCAAAACTTTTTACACAGACGTTTTAACTCAGAATGATACATATAGATATTACAACGTAACAGATCTGTTATACTTTATAGACTATTTACTAAGAAATAGTTATTGTGTTTTTGCTAGCATAATTTTTAAACAAAATAAAGGTGTTCCTCAACGTGGTAACTTCAGCCCTTTGCTCGCAGATTTAACAATGTCAATGTTTGAATTTGAGTATTCCAAAAACGCATTATTAAGTAGAAGTCAGTTATTTAAGCCGTTTAGATATATGGACGACATCCTTATTGTTCACAACTATACAGAAGCTTACGTTGATAACATACTTACGTTGGTTTACAAAAACACACTTGAAATAAAAAAGACACACGACAGTGAACACAAATGCAACTATTTAGACATATGTCTAGAAGTCGTGAATAATAAAATTGAAAGCAACTTATATAACAAAACAGATTCTTTCAACTTTAAAGTAAATAGGTTTCCACACGCAGACTCACAGATTTCAGTCAGAATTAAAAGCAATGTCATTTACACAGAAACACTTAGAATAGCTAATATCTGCTCAGCATTCCAATATTTTTGTAATAAAGTACGAGAACTTCACAGAATACTTACCCATAATGGATTTAACACAGAATTCATTGCCACAAACATAAGAAAATGCTTAAACAAAAACAGAAAAATATTATATAAATATGGCATGTTGGACAACTATAATAAAGCAATAAACTTAGTGGGAACCCTCGTATAGTTGGAAGTTTTTGCTTAGATTTACTTTGCTAATATATATGCCCATATATAAGAGTAGATCCTATTGATATGCCAGTGAAAGGAATGTGGAAGCAATGACATTAGTTGATATAAATGTGAATTGATGAATAATGCTGATGTAATTAAATTAAAACATAGTGTGCCAATGTACCAAGAATTGAAGAATGAAATGAATACCATAATGATAACACATATCATAATACGTACCCATAAGATACCGTATAACAGATCACGGTATGGTTACTTTATATAGGAAAACCTCCATAGCCGGTTGGCACAAAGATGAATACGTAAGTTAAGTAATTTTAGTAATTTCTAATATTGACAACAAATAAAGGATAATGCACGGCGTACTCAATCCCTTCTGGGATGCGCTAGCGCATTCTACTTCTACGGGATGTCGTGGAGGCAAAATGAATGCGTATTTGGACATACAATGACTTACGGTGGCCAGCTGATGAACAAGTCAACGCTTTATCTTTCCCAGACAAGTCTGGTACCAATTCACCGACCCCGGAAGGATGGAAGACTTGGTTGGCCTTGGCAGGAAATCGACAACAAATTTTAAAAAAATGCGTATTTAAAAATAAAATAAAAACAAAAAACAAAACAAAAAACAAATAATAACAAAACAATATAAAATAACGTAAAATAAAATAAAACATAATAAAACATAATAAAACATAATAAAAAATAAAAATAAGAAATAATAATTAAAATTAAAAAATGAAATCTAAAAGCATAAAATATAATAAAAAATTATAACACCTCCTTCTTCACTGATGAGCCACCGAGGAGGTGTTATAATAAAAACGGTTTGTCTGAAGGGAGGTGGCGAAACAAACCATTTAGGTTTGATATTATTTCTCCATAAATTTAAAGTATATTTCAATTCGATTTCCCTTTAGAGTGAAGCAATTTTGTGCGGATTTTTTGCAGTGCTATTATAGAACGTATCTATAAGAAGCAACGGCAGTCGTGGGCGGGTCCAGGACGTAACTCCAACGCGACGTCGCGCGTTAGCCGAATGCGACGTCGCGGCGCTGAAACGAGGACGTGCACTCGGTGACGCATGATTCTCCGCGGAGCACGAAATTTTACCACTATTCAAGCTTTTTCGACTAGAAACGATACACCGAAGAAATGTGATGAAGAACCCATGGAAAGACTCTTTAAACATTAAAGGGTCTCTTGGGTCGCCATTTCGTTATGTTTTCTCCCTTATTGGATCACTTGGGCGCGTGGAGCGCAGTCGGAGAGGCGCGACTGCCGCGTGCCCCGATACCAGGTTCCTGGTTCGGATTTCCCGCCCAGGCCAGCCAAGCCTTCCATCCCTCCGGGGTCGGTGAGTTGGTACCAGACTGTCTGGGAAGGATAGAGTGCTGACTTGTTCATCGGCTGGCCACCGCCAGTCATTGTATGGCCAAATACGCATTCATGTCGCCTCCACGACATCCCGTAGAAGTAGAATGCGCTGGCGCACCCCAGAAGGGATTGAGTAACGCCGTCCTCTATCCTTTTATCCTTTTATTGGATCACTCTCCACCTTCTGAGTCAAAATCCTATCTCGATCGAACTTTTCCCTGACCTCTTCTGACTTCTCTTCTGTTCATATTGTAGCTCGAGTTTTACACAATTTCCAAACCTACGGTTAACATATCTCCTAGTTTTTTTTTCTTGTAGAGATAATCAATTATCACTTCAGAGAATGTGAGTAGAGCATTCATGTTTTTGCTAGTTAGTAATTCCACTCCAGTTCTTTTTTCGATTTTTCCTCATCAGATCGTTGACAGTTTCCCTTTACTCATTTCATCAATGGGCGCGTGTAGCGCAGTTGGTGAAGGCGCCGACAGTCGCGTGCACCCGATATCAGGTTCCTGGTTCGGATTTCCCGCCCAGGGCAACCAAGCCTTCAATCCCTCCGGGGTCGGTGAATAGGTACCAGACGTGTCTGGGAAGGATAAAGCGCTGACTTGTTTATCGGCTGGCCACCGCAAGTCATTGTATGGCGCATTCATGTCGCCTCCACGACATCCCTTACAAGTAGTGCGCTGGCGCATCCCAGAAGGTATTGAGTAACGCTTCCTTTATCCTTTTTCCTTTATCCATTTCATCAATACATTGAGTCTCATTCCACCCGCACTGTGTTAACACTCGCTCCCGCTTCCGTACCATGAGACCTCAGACTTGTCTCATCCTTATCTCATTTCTCTTTCCTTCTTCTACGCGGTCTAGTCGCCAGCACACGCTTTTGCGCTCTAGCGCGCCCAGTAGCAAGAGCGGCTACCGCGCGGCTGACATGACTAGCCGTCTCTATCGGATGCATTTGGACCGCGACAACTCGTCCAATTTCGTCGCGTACCGTGCGCGACATCCTGGGGGTTCGCGCGACGTTGGAGTTACTTTGCCCCTGTCGTGGGCAAGGAAGTGCTTTGTTGATGCTCGAGAAATTTTCATAGTACGTGGACAATCCCACCTTACAGCTTCACTTCCTTTTGAGGTTGCATAATGAGAACAGATTATTTGTTTTCTACAAGTAGCATACTATATTAAGGTAAGAAACTAAAAGGCGGGAAATTTTGCAACAAAAACATAATAAACTGTGCGATTTTAAGTTGGTGGAAATACTGCTTTCACAGACTACATCAACATCGCAGTATAATACGAAGATCTTTTTGTTGAAACATTCTATTCTTTCGCTGTAAATTTAATTGGACACTCTTTAAAAACGTAGTGAAGAAAGTATTTTACGATCTTTTGATCGCAACAAAACATCCTGTAACAACATATTTTACGATTGCTTGAAAAGTTTTCATTTAAGTCATTTTTGGGCATCCTGTACTCTTGGTTCCAAGTTACGCTTGAAACGTAGCGCTTAACTTTTGTTCTTATATTCGGAGCTGTGCTGCCGATACTATGAGAATTTAGCGTGGTTGTCATCATTGCTTCTATAACGGCATGAGGGCAGATGTGAAGTGGTTTTTCAGGGAAAACTGCAACTAGGCGAAGCACATATTTTTATTTCAATAGGTGAAAATTCTGTAGTTAAATCGGCTTTGGTTCGTCAGTGTTTCCGCTTTTCGGTTCGAAAGAATGGAAAATTAAACACGGAACGGAAGGAATAAAGACGGCGGGAAGCCGGACCTCCTTCCACGGATACGCAAATCCCGCATATTCCCTGATCAGTCATTTCAAAGCTGTTGTCAATGTTATTGTTTTGCTTTCATCTTACCCGTCGTAAGACAAAAGAGAATGCTCCGAGCATTTTCTTTTCCCAACTTTTAGACCTTCATTTCATTGCGATAAAGAACTGGTTTTACTCAATAGAGTACAGCTGTCACAGCGGCCTGTCGGCCGCACTGACGGCTTCTCAACGGCTTCGCTGTAGTAACAACTTCTTATCATCAATTTTAGCTGCAACCTATGCCATGGTTTCCGCAGGAAGAACACCTTAACTGCGTCGATTGCAGCAAGCTAGAAAGAAACAAAAAATGAACGACATCCATGTATAATTTGATCAATATCGATTGATGGTGATTGGTACCTCAAAAACAAACTTCCTCAAAAAATCGCCACCCTCAAAAAATCGATAATCGAAATCGATGATCGATTGGTCGACTTCAGATTCGTGTTTACCCCAAGGCTGAAGTTTAGTGCAGCTTGAACGACATCCTCAAAAATCGATAATATCGATCGATATCTATTGCCTCCCTGCTGTGAACGCCTCCCTTCGATGATCATCTAAATGCCCATTCACGGTTGCCGACGTGTTCGTCACGTCTCCTTAATCCCTTGGCACGTTGGACAACGTCTTCGGCACGTCTTCTGAATCCTGACGCACGTCGGATGACGTCTTCGGCACGTCTTCTGAATCCCCACGCCCTGCACTTGATCTCCATTCATATCTTGACGCGTTGCCCACTCAAAATGTCGTAAACTTGGACGATCCGCCGCCAAGGATATAGTTTGCAAGCAATCTCCCGTGGTCAAGCTAAAAGAAAACTCGGCTGGCATACGCCGCACTGTCGTAGGCATTTCTTGGCTTCACTCCCCTGTCCCCGTGACGGACACGTGACATTAGCGAGTTATATATGGTAGCATACCTGGAGTAAACCCTTCCATTTCTCGAAGCATAGCGAGCCAATATTACCAAAATAGCTTACAAATCCCAGCACACACTTTTGACGCGGCAAAGACGCGGTCCTGTGGGACAATAGGCAGCATAGATGATGAGTATGCCCAAGATTAAAAGTCGGTTGTGCCACGCGCGCAGCACTGCAAATTATGCGTTGTCCTCAATGTGTCAAAGTTGTGACGACGCAAAGCTTTCGCAAACACTGAGCGTAATTACAGCATCAGATCGTTCAACCAGGTTGAACACATGCACATGTTCGAATCCTTAGTCAAGGCGGAAACAGGATCATTGAATATAAGCATAAAATAAGGGTGGAAGTTAGGGTCCTTACAGGCTGCGTCACTGAAAACGGCGTAGACTTATTGATTTATTGATTTATTGCACATGTTTGTGCGCTATACAAGAAAAGGAATGTAATCGAAGAAAAACATTACATTTAACGAACTTGAGTGTTTCTCGATTCCATGTTTGTCACTGAAGCAAAAATTCAATGAATCGTAACGTCGCAACAAAACAAGCTCTCAATTGCAAAAATGGGATGTAGAGACTTTGGAGGAGAGATTATGGTAAGGATATTGTGATAAGGATGATGAGTTGTAACGTGCTAATGCTTCAGTGCCGATACCATATCTGAAACAGTACATAATTATTATAAGCTTAAGAAATAGGTGAACATTGAAGAGGGTAGAGAGATTTTCTGTTGCGAGCTACGATTCTTATTGTTTGTGAAGGGATGGAACGAGAAACACCATACAACAATCAAGCTAGAAGCTACGTAATTGAGGTGTTTGTCATGCTTTCTCCTCCCATATGAAATTCGGAGCTTTATTCTTCGTTTTTGAATGGCAGTCATGACCATGAACAAATAGTGTGCGAGACGAGAGCAGCAAGCGTAGTGTCTGTGAGAGTCTAATTGTTAACAAAAACGCTCGATTCTAAGTAAGTGCGGAAGATCTAACCTCATTAAACTGCGCCTAAGAATGATCACTGATCTCGCCTGGAACAGTTCAGCTGGTAGAGGGCTTACACGTAGATGTTTCACATACAAAAAAAGTAATGTAAACTTACAGCCACCGAACTGAAGTGTGGAAGAAGATTACTCGAAACTCGAAACCAGAACTGGCTGCTACTTCTTGCTGCTTTTTATGCTTTAGGCGCCTTTTATACTCCCGGCCGACCGCGCCGCGCTCAGAATTGACGCGCCGAATCTGACGCGCCGCTGCGCGATTGCAGTTAGAAAGGGGGGCGTCAGTGACGCGCGGCCGCGAGCTTCTGCGTACTACTACGGACTGTGCGCCGATGATGACGACAGAGACACTCCATGAGTCACTCGTTCCATTTATTGCTGCTTTCCTCGCTCTTTTTTCTTTCCGCCCATTTTCGACCTCTGCTTTGCAAATTTAGCGCGGAAATCATTTGCTTTCCTTCCTCTTTTGTCCATTTCGCCTATTTTCTCACCTCTGTTTTGCAAACTTACGAAACAAACCAACGAAACGAGTTGCGAAACAAGAGCACAGAGCAATGTACATGACAAACAGATCCCTCCCCCTCCACCCCGACCTAGAGATGCACTTCTGCGGGACCAAAATGCAAAGGACATAGCAATTTCTTACCACGATGGTGAAATCTTCGACTCATCACCGAGTCCGCCGCGGCTGATCGCGCCGCGCCGCGCCCCTCCTTTCAGCGGCGCGATTCGCCGAATACCGTAATCCGAAATTCCGTCAAGTGTGGTGTTTTGCGGCGGCGGAGTATAAACACGATGCGGCGCCGCCGGGCGGCGCGAAAAATCGATAGCTATGCCGATCATCACGCCGCGCCGCGCGGCGGCGCAAGTATAAAAGGCGCCTAACGCTTCTCGCATCGCTATATTTAAAAAAACATGAGGGAGACGCGTTGTTCAGACAGTAATCATCTGCCTACCTTTCGATAACAGCGTTTTTTCCCCTTCGATTCCATCAAAAACAGCACAAGAGTTGGCTGTTCAGGTAAACTGAGCACGGCTTACGAGCAACGTGTAGTAGAGAGCCACCATCAGCCAGAGGTAGCGAGCGCTGGTATGTCCTACTTCGTCAGCTAGCCAGGATTAAGTGCTATTGAAAAATATAGAGGTGTTGAGGGTGTGAGAAACTGAACCTCTTCAAGTACTACGATTGTGAACCGAATGAAGTGCTCGCAGCGAACCCGAAAGCGCTTCAATCAAAGCCGCATCGTGAGTTTTGCCTTTGTTTCCTTGCAATTAAAACAAAACATCAAAACGAAAGTCTTACATTTGTTTCGTTATTACCTTTAGACGAATGTAAGAGAAATAAAAAGAAAATAAGAGCTTCTCCTAAGATAAGAGAATAAGAGCTAAACTTCTTCACCCACTATAAGGTTTGACAAATGGTGAAATCGAACTACGCTATTTCTGTGCTAGAGAATATTCTGAAGCCCAAGTGAACGTATATTACACAGTACAGTAAACTGCACTTCTGTGGGGCAGAGCGTTAACTAGCCTCCGCAACCCTGCTCAGTGCGCCACTCCTCTTAATGAACATTTGCGGCTGATTTCGTGTCAAATTTGCTGTGTCAGGGCCTCGTGCGTTACTTCTGGAAGTCGGATGTGGACGAACCTTCTATCAATTACCAGTTTATTACATTTGCAAAGGGCAAATATCATAGAGAAACAACAGCCTCTCAGCACTTATAGTAAAAACAGGCAAAGTAGAAAACACAAGTACAACTCGTGAGAAGAAACAGCAAAGACGCTGGCTGAAAATGGAAGTCGAAATTGCTTAACAAAGTCAATATCAATAAACTTCGTATCTGAGCCATGGTTTCCTCACAAACTGCTTGTATTGTTTAGGAGATAAAGGATAAAGGATAAAGGATAAAGGACGGCGTTACTTAATCCCTTTTGGGATGCGCCAGCGCATTCTACTTCTACGGGATGTCGTGGAGGCTACATGAATGCGTATTTGGCCATACAATGACTTGCGGCGGCCAGCCGATGAACAAGTCAGCGCTTTGTCCTTCCCAGACCAGTCTGGAACCAATTCATCGACCCCGGAGGGATGGAAGGCTTGGTTGGTCTGGGCGGGAAATCCGAACCAGGAACCTGGTATCGGGTGCACGCGACAGTCGCGCCTCCTCCGACTGCGCTACACGCGCCTCTGTTTAGGAGATAAGGCCTTCGAAATATTTTTGTGACCCTGAGTGAGCCTCTGCCGTTCGCCGATCTTTATCACTTACGTCCTGCTTTCTTATTCAACTGGACAGATCAATGGACGGCTTTTAGAGCTCCTACCTGTCTATCTGTTTGTGAGAAATGTTATCACATTGCAGTTTGTTTGCATACCTGTCAAAAAAGTTTCGCAGTTTGATAACGTCCTTGCAACATCACCTCTAATCCTTACTCTTTCGCCTCTATTCTGTGACTTCAGCAGTTGATCGCTGTTCATAATTCCATTGAAATACTTTTCGGTTTTGCCACCATCTCCGTATTGCAAAAGGCGTGGGTCAAACAACAGGGGCTTCAAGCGAAAATGATATTATCGTATCCCACACCATTCCCGTCAGGTGGTTGTGAAATCGGTCTGTGTCCAAGTATGACAGATGCAGCACATTATTAATGCCATCGTCATGATGTGGAAGCAACAACCTTTGGCATGTTTGACTGCGTCCGAGTGCTGACTCATGTTATGAGGAACCACGGCCAGTTTGATTTTGCCGAGGTATGCAACACAAACACTACAAAAACCTTGCTCCAAATTGAGTTCACAACTCTCCACGTTCGACTTTCTATGAATCTTGGCGTTGTCCTGCCATCAAACATGTTTATGCATACGTTTCGGCATTGCCGCCGTGGTGAAAGCCTGGAAAAGTTAGGATCATTTTAATATTTACTCTCCTAAGCGTAATTGTATCCTAAATAAGTGAATTCTGAAAGAAACAGAGTCAGTAGGCAGTGTTGGGACATAGTCACACTAGCGTAAGTAATCTCCAACTTCTCCCTTCTTGAAACCTCGGCATGGTAAGCTTTTGGATAGTGTACCCCGTGCCGCGGAAAGTTTTCAGGTAGATCTTCTTGCAGGATGTAAAAACCCAGTGGCTCGGGTTATTAGACTGGAAAACAACCCCGTAGTGGAAACCGTGACAAAACAAGAGGTTCGCAAACTATTCATCAAAAGATCTAGCGAGAATTACACGATATAGCATTTGTCGATATGAGAGCTTATCATTACATCGCATCGCGTGTCGCGTGCACACTAAACGCTTCATTAGGCCGGGGCATACTTCCATCGCATCGATGCTATCGTGGTGCTCAGTTCATAGCGATTTCACCGCGCGCGGCCGCAACAGTGGCGGCTGGCATGCGCGATGGCTTCCCGCGCCCATCGCGAGCATGGCATACTTTTTCGCGCCGCGCACGATGTTTAGCGTTGGTTCTGGGTGGATTGCCGTTACGCTCCCTTGCAGAGCGATGAGCGATGCGACGAGCGCTGAGAACTCCACACCATCTCGCGACGCTCTGCAAAACTCATCGCCGCGATTCTATCGCGGCGACGGGAAGTATGCACGAGGCCTTAGGGGTAGTTTAGTCAGCGCGCGACGTGCAACGCGATGCCATGTGTAGTGGCCGAATTGATCAATCGCGTCGCTCGATCAATTTGGTCACTACACATGCATCGCGTCACGCGTCGCGCGGACACTAAACGACCCCTTAGGCCTCTGTTATACTCCCGCGGGAGCATCCGCGGAACGTCCGCGGACCAAATGGTGCACGGCGGAGGCGTGCGTGGCGAGGCGCGACGAGTGACCCGGCGCGGGGTCCCGACGCGATTTCCGCCCATCCGCGGAAACTCCCGCGGGAGTATAACAGGGGCCTTAAACATACCGTCGCCGACAGCAGCCGTCGCAGTGCGACACACAGCATCTTGTAGCTGACCCTCTCAGAAAATACCACCAATGATACAGAGCAACAATACCATTGCATAGGCACAAAAAACCGAACATACTACACAAAAACGCAAATGAAAACAGAAAACAGTAAATGCTCACCTTCGCGCCGTCCACACTCCGCCGCGTCGATCGATAATGGTGCAAGCAGCCGCTGCCACCGCCGCCGGCGCGCGTGAGGCTGGTCCCTGTCCGATTGCCTTCATTCCTCTTGGCGTCGGGGCTTTCACTATCCAATACCCCACCACTCTCTCTAACTTTTGTCGCATAAGGGCTCTTTAAGCGGTCAAAAAGCCTAGGTTTTTCTTCATTGGTGGTTCGCTACTTTGTCGGGGGTTCTTATTTTTCGACCCTTAGGTCGATTTTGAACAACTGAGCATGCCTTAAAGTGCATCTAGCAAGTCACCCTATATCTGTCGTTTTTGTTGCAACAACACGCCATAAACTGACCTAACGCTTGTTTATAGCACTGGATTCTTCGTACATGAAGTTCGACACGCCGTTCTTCTTCATGGTGACAAGGGAAGGCGCATTCGGACGGCTTGTGCAGTGCATCGGGCGATTTGTAAGTGTCACATCTGAATGCGTTGCATGGTCATCACCTCGTTGTGATGACAAAAGTTTGCAGAACAATGTGGCTGCCGTGTATACTGCGAAGGACGTCCCACCAGTCTCGAACGTCTGAAAGGCATCGAAAGCGATCTGAAGCAAAGCGCCTATCTTCGTTTTAGTACATTCACCCAATATCAGTACTCTTAATTGTAGCTCTATTAAACGTGTGAATTATAAGTCACGTTTTCGATTTTTATTTCCACTCATCCATGGGGTTTCCAATGTGAAGGTGGAATGTGTGGCGCATCCCAAAAGAATTGGTGGCGCGAGCGTTTGCTATTTTCAAAATGGGTATGTCGCGAATGTAGACAGCATTGGACGCTCCAGCTAATCATGACCAATCATAGCACCGACGCACACATCCTCTCTGAATGACACGCCCATTCCATGTAGACTGATGGGGTATCACCTACCCACCTACCAATGCTGTCCATATTCGCGACTAGAACCCAACAATGATTAGTTGTTGTTGATCAGCTGATCTTGCCGCTTGTTGTGATGTTCGTCAATGTCTGCAGTCTGATCCCGACTCTCATCAAAATGATCAAAATTAGGCGAGCATTTGCAATATTGATCGATATTGCTCCACCAATCTGCTATCAACAAACAAACGTCGATGACATCGATCGGTATTGATTGCTCGATGAGCTGCCTCCGATCCATACCAGTCGGTTGCATAATTCTCACCATCAGGTTGTCAACAGCATCAGTGGCGAGTCAATATCGATCAATAATATTGAAGTTCTGGACTGCAAGTGATCGTTTGATGAGGTGATCAGGCAAGCATTAGAACAGGAAAACAGTTCCGAGTAACCGATCAATAAAGATCTCATAACCCTAGATACTGTAGAAGGGCTCATCCGCCAGTGTGTCTGTCACACTGTCGGCGCGAAATCATTGACACAACATGCGGCCCCCATGGTTACACATAAGACATTATTGATTTCTAGTCAGAGCCTAATATTTTGCGTGAACGTCACCCAAATGTGATCACCACGTTTAATATCAGCATCCACTATCCAATCAATATCGATCAATAGTATCGATTTTTGCTCGAAAATGGCCATTTGACAAAAGAACCAATATTGGCCGAATGGGAATACTTTTCAACATGTAAACAGTATCAGTTGATCAGTTGGGTCAATATCTATTAATAGGACTTGCGGAATGTTGACCGGTATGCAGGCTTCACAGTAAGGAATGTTTGCGTCGACCGATCAATTCTGATTTAATCCCATTCACGGAATGTACCCTTCCTGATCAATTTCGATCGATGGTATCGTTTTTTGATTAAAATTAGCCATTTGACAAGGGTATCAGGCGAAAATATTGGCTAATTGGCATACTTCTTATCATGTAAACAGGATCTGTGGGTAATCCTATATCAATCAATAATATTGATTTTTGTCTAGAATCATGCCGAATGTTGGCCAGTGATCATCTATGATAAAAAGTGAACACTTCTGTTGGGTAGATCAGTAGTGATCTCATAACTCCAGTAATTCGTCAGCTTGTTAGTCTGTCAGTCCGTCCGCGCAAAATTTTTGGCAACGAGGAGTTCCGAAAACAACACACACTACACGTCATTGATCCTCATTCAGGGTGAGCTTCAAATTGATTCACTCGATGTGATCTTGTTTCATTTCGTTTAACAGCAGTGTGGATTTGCCCATCAATTTCGATCGATGGAATCGATTTTTGTTCAAAATGGTCGTTTTACGCGGGAGATATTCGCTGATGGCTATACTTCGCTACAAGTGAGCAGTATCGTTGACCACTCAGTAGCGATCAATAATACTGATTTTGAGTATCAATCAATAATATTGGTTTTAAGTGTCAATCAATAATATTGACTTTGTCCGATGAGGTGATCAAACACAATGTGTACATGCATCATTAAAAAATAGGCAGTTTAGCTCAACCGATCGATACCGATCTCATATCCCACAAATGAAAGAGCTAATTCGTCCGTCTGTCACTACGTCCGCGCGAAATTATTTTCAACGTGGGGCTCTGATGACTGCAAACAGCGTCAACGAGTCCTATGCAGGACTTATCATTCCGGGCGACCTGCAGGCAAATATTATGACCACTTTTCACATCGCTGTTCACTTGCCGACCAATATCGATCGAAGGTATCGATTTTTGTTCAAAAATGTCCTCTGGAGGAAATGTTGAAGCAGAATTTTGACCAGTGAAAGTCTTTACTAAAATGTACAATTTCCGCCCCGATCAATATTGATCGATATTATCGATTTCATAAGCGTCGAGACTGGCTCGATGTAAAGTTCCGACATCATTGGTGAACCACATACACTCGTAGTAGTATGTAGTTGCGCAAAAAGGCATAATCGCCTCGCGTGAACGCGTTTCGAAGGCTTACGCAAACAGTTCGCGACTTCGACGGCGGGAAAAGCGACTAGTTCGTCGGCCGAGAGCAAAGAGAAGTCGAAGTTGAAAAACGCGTCGCGTTCGCGGCTGGCTGTTCCAGTTCACGGCTCGTCGTCAGCGACTCACTCACCACTCCGACGAAGGATCCCATGCTCGTCGGCTGAAGAGCCCGACGGCGAAGTTCAGGCTCAGAGTTCGCGACCGTATATCGTGCTCCGATCGATGCTGACGGTCGCAACGGTGAGCCTCATGCTCGGGTCGCGCCTCGCTGCTGAACCTGCGAGAGGTCTCGGCGGCGGCGGCGGCGACGGCGGGGGCTTCTGTTTGCACTTCATCCGCCGCTCCCGCCCCTTCCGACAACGCTCCTCGGCTGGCTGGCTGGTTGACTGACTGACTGACTTCCGTTCCGATTCAGACTCACCGATCGCGTACGGGTAACCCTGTCAGGGGTACTTTTTCCCACGTTCCACCTGCTGGAGACAGGCCAATTACGCGTGGGAACGGCTCCGCCTACAGTGTTGCCCTTCCGCCGAGCGTTCGTCAAGTCTCTCGTACTTCACTGTTTGCTTTGCTTGTCTGGTTTAATCAATACTGAGGTACTTACAGGGTTTCTTACCCGATTGGGTTTGGTAAGTGGATATTAGTTCTATAACGACAGCTGTCGGGCAGAAGTTCGATAAGTATCTATGGCAATTTTGCGATCAGATTTGATTGGTCTTTTCCCGAACTGCAGCTTACAAGTACTGTATAAATATAATATGCTAAATAATAGCAAAAAAGCTGAAAATCTTGTGAAAACAAAAAGCTGTATTAGACCACCATCACTAAAGTTTATTCTTGCGTAGTTAACAGGTAGAGAAGAAAACGTCTGAGTGCTTTCCGCTAATTGCGCCACCCGGAATTTGATCAATATCGATTGATGGCGATCGATGCTTCAAAAACGAACTTGAATTTCGTGTTCAGCGGCCTCGATCACCCCAGAGCTGAAGTTTCAGACCGCCAGAACGATATCCTCGAAAAATCGATAATTTGATTAATATCGATTGATGGCGATCGATTCTTCAAAAACAAACTTCAATTTCGTGTTCAGCGACCTCGATTACTCCAGAGCTGAAGTTTCAAACCGCCAGAATGATATCCTCGAAAAATCGATAATTTGATTAATATCGATTGATGGCGATCGATACTTCAAAAACGAGCTTCAGTTTCGTGTTCAGTGACCTCGATTACCCCAGGGCTGAAGCTTCGGACCGCTAAAACGATATCCTAGAAAAAATCGATAATTTGTTCAATATCGATTGATGGCGATCGATACTTCAAAACGGGGGTCGCATTCGTGTTCATCGACCTCGATTATCTCAGGGGTGAGTTCCCAAGCACATAGAAGATGTTTGGGTATTTCTCGCTATTTTCGCGCCATGATTTCCCCCACCTGCCCCCCTCCGCCTGAATTTCTCCCTATTTTTCCCCGCTATTTTACGGCTCAGCTTCCATCGATGGCATGACTCATCGCTTAGCGCGTTACTATAGTATGATAGAACATAAAATTACGCATACAATATAAAATTGAAGCTTTTTAAATATTTTTGGTTTGACAACACTAAATTTCACTGATTTAAACTTAATTCTTCGCTAGGTTCTCTTAATAGTCGTTTGCTCTGTTCCATGGATCTCCATGTAAAGAGTCATCAATAAATCAATCAATAAATCAATAAATTTGCACATTCAAATACACCTTCCTCTTCGCTAATGACGTCCGGGGAGATGTTGTAACAGAAAAGGTTCGTCTGGAGATAGGTGACGAGGCGGGCCACTTTGTGCGACGGCAAAAATTTGCAATTTTTATTTCACCTTTTTTATTATAATCTTTATTTTTTATTATTTCATCATTTTAATTATTTTATTTTATTTTTTTTTATTAAATTATTATTTTTACTTGTTGGATGGATGTCTAGTTACGAACAAAACTCTTGCGTCAGGCGGGACTCGAACCCGCACCGTTTGCTCTCCGGGCAGCGATGCTACGCCATACACCACCGGCGCTGTGCGATCGAAAGCATTCATGATATCTTCCTAGCAAGCACACACCTAGCATCGCTGCCCGGAAAGCTGAAGCTGGTGCGGCTTCGAGTCCTGCCTGGAGCAAGAGTTTTGATCGTAACTAGACATCCATCTAACAACTTCTGTCTTCTATACCAGCCGCTTTAGGCTCAAGCAAAGTTTAAAAATTATTATTTTTGTGTCTTTCGCTCTCGCTTTGCTTTATGGCAAAGGATAGGAGTAGGCGTCGGCATTAGTTGTCCCGTTTGTAGAGTGCGCCACGCATTCTACCTTATGAGTGTTGTTTCCGTGTTTATTTGGTATATATTGGCGAAAATCGGTGGTGAACACTTCCAGATTCGGTCTTCTGTCGATTCCTATCAAACGTTGGCGTGGAGGATGGTA
The DNA here is from genome assembly GCA_947396885.1 of Heligmosomoides polygyrus polygyrus. NCBI lineage: Eukaryota > Metazoa > Nematoda > Chromadorea > Rhabditida > Heligmosomidae > Heligmosomoides > Heligmosomoides polygyrus. Next base: position 106,433,533 of record OX377201.1, read on the forward strand.
GAATCTTTCCTTTGCGTGTACCTGATGTGATGAGCGAATTAGTCTTGTGGTCAAAAGCCTGCATTGACAGCTTAGAACTCAGTTTCCATGTAGTTTCGTTGTTCCTGGCCACAACTCGTGCTCAAACCCCCTTATTGTCGCGTTACCGGCTGCAGCATGAATTTTTCATTTGACGTCATCATGTCGTCGTCGGTGTGCACTTGCTGTTGCGCAAGAGCCGCGGCTCATTTCACCTCATTAGCGGCCTAGCTGCCATATACGTTACACGGATCTGGGTTCTTACGTGGGTGTGTGCCTCTGTGTCTCGGTGTGTGTCTGTGTGTAAGTGTGTGTCTCTGTGTGTCTGTGTGTATGTCTCTATGTGTGTCTCTGTGTGTCCCTGTATGTCTCTGTGTGTGTCTGTGTCTCTGTGTCTCTATGTGTGTCTCTGTGTTTCCCTGTATGTCTCTGTGTGTGTGTCTCTGTGAGTCTCTGTGTGTCAGTGTGATGTGTGTGTATCTGTGTCTCTGTATGTCTCTACGTGTGTGTGTCTGTGTGTATGTATGTCTCTGTGTGTCTGTGTGTGTCTCTGAGTATCCCTGTATGTCTGTATGTGTCCGTCTATGTGTCTGTGTGCGTCTCCGTATGTCTGTGTGTGTGTCAGTGTGTGTATTTCAGTGTGTGTCTCTTTGTCTCTGTGTGTCCCTGTATGTCTGTGTGTGTGTCTATGTGTCTGTGGATATCTCTGTACGTCTCTGCGTGTGTAGTGTGTGTATCTCTGTGAGTCTATGTGCGCCTCTGTGTGGGTCTCTGTGTGTCTGTGTGTGTCTGTGTATGGATGTATGTGTCTTTGTGAGTCTATGTGCGTGTCTGAGTGCCTGTGTGTGTCTCTGAGTGTCTCTGTATGTCTATATGTGTCTGTCTATGTATCAGTGTGCGTCTCCGTATGTCTGTGTGTGTCACTGTGTGTCTCTTTGTCTCTGTGTGTCCCTGTATCTCTGTGTGTGTCTATGTGTCTGTGGATATCTCTGTGCGTCTCTGCGTGTGTGTAGAGTGTGTCTCTGTGTGTCTGTGTATGTATGTATGTGTCTTTGTGAGTCTATGTGCGTCTCTGTGTGTCAGTGTGTTTCTGCGTCTGTGTGTCTCTGCGTGTCCCTGTATGTCTCTGTGTGTCTCCGTATGTCTGTATGTGTCTGCGTCTGTGTGTCTCTGTGTGCCTGCGTGTGTGTCTGTGTGTGTGTCTGTGTCTGTATGTCTCTGTGTATGTATGTATGTATGTATGTGTGTGTGCATATGCTGCGATTCTGTGCAGTGGACAGGCAGCGATAATGTTAGAGAAACGTGTCGTCTACTGCACGAGTGGGTGATTCTGTGGTACTTCCTCGGTCATTCCTCTTCTTCGTCATTGAATTGATCGAGCACCTTATCATAGTTCCATACTGCATACTCCCGTCGCTGAGAAAAATTCGTGAGGGTGAGGTTTGCAGAAAGCGCGGTGGGATACGAGTTCGCGGAGTGTTACGTGCACTATGCGGGGTTCACACTTCCAGCGCGGTGTTATGAAAACTGTCAATATCGATCGTCTGCGCCATCCAATCGATACGGTAGACGGCGCGGCTCAGCGTCTGAATTGTTTATAAACCCAGGCTGTTTCGCTTCTACCCATTAATCATCCATGTCCTGAATGTGGGCAGCATTGGGAGGTCGAAGCGCACTAGCCAATCCATGTCCTGAATGTGGGCAGCATTGGGAGGTCGAAGCGCACTAGCCAATCATAACCAATGAGATTACCGAGCGAAAATGTATTGACCAATCGGATCACATACCATACACGCATTCTACATCTACTTCTTCTCTCCTACCCACCTATGCGGGAGGCAATTGGATAGTGTTCTTATGTCTTCCTCATTATATAACAGCAATAAAACCAAAAAGAAGAGCCGCTCTGATTGGCTAGTGCGTTCCCGCCCACCGTGTAGGCCACATTGTTGTCTAGTACCAAAAACCATTGTAGAAAAATCCGAGGTGCAACTTAAAAACACTCGATGCTAACGATTGAAATACTTCAATTGAATGTGATGCATTGCACTCGGCCAGGATGCACCATATCGACTAGGTAGCATCAAACGAGTGTCCCGCTCAGATGGGATGATCTTATTGGCAGCTTTGTGATCGGTCGGTGTTTTGCTTGGTTGTGATTGACCGGTGCATTCCCATCTACCCATGCAGGCCAGATTAACGGCTAGTATACTGGTCGCTAATGTGGCCTGCATGGGGAGTACGGGATGCATCTGGTCAGCTAGTTGGCACTGAAAGAGTGTGACACACATAGATGTTGTACGGTGCCCTGATTGGCTGCTGCGCCTCCTCGTTGGCGAGCTGGTTTACTGTGATTGGTTGCGCGTTGTCGCGTTTTTATGTAGGCCACATTGTCGACCAGTGTCAGAAAGAGTTTTTTTTTTTTAATTTTCTGTGCACTTCAAAAGCTATCTTATCTAACGATTGAAACATGACTTCAGTTGAATATAACGTATCGCTCCTCTATCCCTTCTCTCTCATTTTTCATTTCTACCGTTACACGTTACAAAATTATCCAATAGAATAATTTTGTCTACTGGAGAGCACTAGTCTTTAATGTGGCCTACATGCAGCAGACCATCTAGGCAGCGTAGAACGAGCCTGCCACCCAGAAGAGTGTGCAGCAATGTTGTTCTCATTGGCTGGCGCAGGCCCACCTTCCCATGTAGGCCAGACCAGCGACAAGTATCAAATTCCTGGAAAGTCTGTGATGCTTGACGAATGAGTGGTGAAGGACCTCAATTGTTGTGAGTCTAAGAGTTAGAGCAACTATGAGATGGAGGAGGAAGTGTCCGGCAAAGTCTGAACTTCTTCAGAAGACGCACCTGAAGGGGTGGTGAATGCTGAGACCCTGTCGGTCAGCTGCATCTGGTGATTCGATGCCAATTCGAGGAGCTTCCACTTCATTGTATTCCACGCTTCAGCTTCCGCCTTCGTCCACCTGATTCCTGGCCCAACGCTGCATTCCACGCCACCGTCGTCGCTTCTCCGTCCTTCTCATGTCTATTCGATTGTTCACGCTGAATCACTCGGCCGACGACTTCTGCCAATTTGCGCCGAAGAAGCCGACGACGGCGAGCTGCCGACTGACCCGTCGTCCAGGTCTTTCAGCCGCGGCTTCGTGCTGTAGCCGCCCGGTTCGAGGCTAACGAGGCGCATTCGTTCGTCGTCAGCGAGCCAGCCGGCCAGTCATTCAGTCGTCTAATAAAGCGCCGACACAGCAGAACTATCGCTCTGTCGGCCGGCCAACCTGGCGCCTATCGATTCTCTCACGCCATTCTTTACCTGGCGAGCACAGAGGGAGAGCTCCGGCGGTCGGCTAGGCGGCGCCCGCCGGCTCCCGCGCCTCTATGGCCTCCGCTGGTGACGAAGGTCTCGTTGTCGTCTGGCTTCGAAGCGGTTTATTCAGCCTGCGCCGGACCCTTTCTGACGAGCTTCATCGTGTTCCTGTGTCGACAGGTGTGACCTACGGATGGGACATGCGATACTGCAGGACTGCTATGGAGCTCTTTCCGAGAATTCAGAAGAAGTTTTTTTTAATTTTTTCTGTTCTGCTTTTTCAGCATTTTTTCGTCTATTTTTTCTTTCGAGTTTATTACCAATATGCCTTACCCGTAGGGCATGGTAGACCCAATCACCATAGCTTGACATTCCTTGGTGTGCGCCATGCACACTACTTTTATGGGATATCGTGCATGCGCTTTGAATGCCTGCATTACACCTGTGGACTGTGGCCGCTGGCTAGTCAGAATGTCGTTTCTTATATCTTCCTTTCTCTGCTTCTCTTTTGATCATTTTCCTTTCCATCTCTTCCTCATTCTTCTTCTATTTATTATTATGTTTATTTATTAATATTTAATTATTTGGCATTGTATTATTTTTTATTATTTTTATTAGTTTTTATTAGTTTTTACGACTAGTCGTTAATGTGGCCTACATGACGAGGTAAGGACGCGCTAGCCAATCAGACTCAATCGCAGCACCGATCAATCGCGCACCAACAAATCTAGACATCATTTATACTAGACACACCGTCTGTGTAGCAGCCTCGTTGACCAAACCGATATGGTGCATTCCAGCCTCGCCATGTAGGCCACCTTAACGACTAGTAGTCTCCAAAATAAGAAAAGAAGGGTAAGTGCGAGAAACACACAATGTTTTGTGCGCTTGTTAAAATAGGACTCGAATTTCATCGGAGATTTTTTTGAACGATTTTTGGTGCTTGTCGACAATGTGGCCTACATGCGAAAGTAGTGACAAGGCGCTAGCCAATCACAGTCAAGTAGAGCTTTCAGCAGTCACGCATCAGCCAATCAGAACACCGATTGCTCATGCACTATCTGCGTGGCACGCACGGTCGATGCGGTTTAGCTGATCTGGTGCACTCCGGCTTCCCATGTAGGCCACATTAACGACTAGTACTATTCAATAGATAATATTGTCTCATTGAAGATAAGGAAAGAAGGTAAGGGTGAAAAACACAGCGTTTAAATGAAGCCATGCTTCGTGCATTAGTCAAGGACCCTTTCAGTTTATTTATTTATTTATTTATTTATTTATTTATTTATTTATTTATTTATTTATTTATTTATTCATTTACTTATTTAAGCTCACAACAAAAACAAAATCAACTAGCGAGAAACATGACAGCTCTACGACAATTTCATTGCAGACTTTCTTAGAACGATTTCTGGTACTTGTCGTCAATATGGCCTACATATGAAAGTAGTGACAAGGCGCTAGCCAATCATAGCCAAGCAGAGCTTTCGGCAGTTACGCATCAGCCACTCAGAACACTGATTGTATATGCGTCTTCTGCGAGGCACGCTCGTTCGATCCGGCTTAGCTGATCTGGTGCATCTTGGCCTCCCCATGTAGGCCACATAAACTACTAGTACTGTTCAATAGATAAAATTGTCCCATTGAAAATGAGGAAAGAAGGTTAGGGTGAAAAACACAGCGTTCAATTGAAGCCATGTTTCATGCGTTAGTCAAGGAACCTTCCAGTTCATTTTTTTATTCACTTATTTATTTATTTAAGCTTACAACAAAAAAAATCAACTAGCGAGAAACATGACAGCTCTACGACAATTTCATTGCAGACTTTCTTAGAACGATTTCTGGTACTTGTCGTCAATATGGCCTACATATGAAAGTAGTGACATGGCGCTAGCCAATCATAGCCAAGCAGAGCTTTCGGCAGTTAACAGTTTCGGAGAGTACTAGTCGTTAATGTGGCCTACATGGGGAGGCCAATTACGCATCAGCCACTCAGGACACTGATTGTATATGCGTCTTCTGCTCGTCTTCTGTATAGGCCAAGATGCACCAGATCAGCTAAGCCGGATTGAAGGAGGCACGCTCCTTCAATCCGGCTTAGCTGATCTGGTGCATCTTGGCCTCCCCATGTAGGCCACATTAACGACTAGTACTCTCCGAAGATAAGAAAAGAAGGGTTGGTGTGGAAAACACACCATGTTTTGTGCGTTAGTTAAAATATTATTCGAATTCCATCACAAACTTTCTTAGAAGGATTTCTGGTACTTGTCGTCAATATGGCCTACGTATGACAATAGTAACAAGGCGGTAGCCAATCACAGTCAAGCTGAGCTTTCGGCAGTCACGCATTAGCCAATCAGAACACAGATTGTACACGCGTCTTCTCCGCGGCACGCTCGTTCCATCCGGCTCTTGTGCATTCCAGCTTCCCTAGGTAGGCCACATTAACGACTAGTACTATCTAATTGTCCCATTAGAGAAGTTTGATAGTTAAAAATAAATTAAAAAGAGGTGAAAAAGTGCAAAACAACACATTCAGTTGAAAAACTGCTTTAATCTCCGTCCCCGAAAAATTCGACAACGATCAATAATGTTGGTCGAGATGTTCCGCAAAAGTGAAATGCATGGCGCATCCCACAAGGGATAGATTTATATGCGTCTTTCTTTATCGTTTTTGTTACTACTGTTTTTATCTGTGTTCCTAACTCGTATTATCAATTTTGTAATGCATTTTCGTTTCCATACCTGGTTATAAATTATTTTTATTATTTTATTTTTCATTTTTGCTTTCATTTTCATTTTCTCCTACTTTTATTTTATTTTATGTGTTTTTTCCGTTATGTTGGTATAAGGATTTATATGGCAGCGATTTCAATTTTTTTTGCAAAATGAACTTCTCGATCAGCTGATCTTATTCCACCGCCTAACACACATATGGGCTAGGCTCGGCTCTTCCTAAACACCTAGCGGTCAACTACGAATGGTTACAGAAAATCTCGGACTCTCACAGCGGTCACCTGAAGGGACAACTATAGAAGTGCAATGAGATTTCACCGATAGGTGAACGGAATTTGACCCTTAGGGGAACTAACTTTCACACTTTGAGCGGAAGTTTGAAGGGAATTAAAACTTGTCAAAAACAGTTTTCAAATTCCTGCCATCGAAAACACGACGTTGAATTTGAGGAGAAATACGGTTGAATTACCGGTCAATTCCTTCGGTAGATTACAGTTGTCCTTCCAGTTGACCACTGTGTATCTGAGAATTAATTAATTGCTAATTAAATCATTTGCTGTATTTTTTTTCGCTGTAATTAAGACGACGGCGTGGGGTAGCGCGTAATTTGTGTATCTGCGTACGAGGCATCACGCTAATCCAGCTGGATTTCTTGTTTGGGATTGAACCGTTGACCTGCCGGAGCAAAGTCGGTCACCAGTGGGCGAAAATCCAGTCACCTATCGGTGAATATCATACGGCGAGAGGATACCATTCCTCTTCACCGGAAACTCACCGGAAGTTGACCGCTAGAGGATTCAGCGTTGTCTTTGTAACATCGTCGTATATCAGCGTCGTTTTCATTTATTGCATTTTGATATTCATTATTTGCTAAGCTCTTCACTGACTACTCTTTTCTATTTGGCAATAACTAACCCATGTCTGGGTTAGGTTACACTCAATGTGATCCACCCTTCTGCTTCTCGAGGGACATTCAGACCCATACACATGTCCATTATTTCTGGAAATTCTGAAAAAATTCAAAAAGAAAAATCTAAATATTCAGAAATTTCCTCAACAGCGTTTAAAATTCTGTTGAACTGCCGGAGCAAAGTCGGTCACCAGTGGGCGAAAGTCCTTTCACCTGATGTTCCCTTCCACTTCACCGGAAACTCGCCAGCAGTTGACCGCTGGAGGTTTCAGAAGCTGTTCTCTATCGTCATACATAAGCGCTATTTTCTATTTTTTCTATGCTGTACGTTATGGAAGAGGTTTATTATTTTTTTTTTGGAGTTTTGCTATTATTTTCAACACCCTTACCGAAAAAGTAGTCCTGCTTGGTAATGCCTAACCCATATATGGGTTAGGTTACGTTCCGTGTGATCTACCCTTTTAAGAGTCGAATATTTTGACTCATAGAAACGTCTTTTACCCTTGAAAAATCAGAATTTTCAAGGACAAAAAAGAACCTGACACACATATGGGTCAGGCTGCCCTACTCGAAGTAATTCATTGCTATGCCTCTCCAGTTTCTCGAGATCGACTGAATACGCCCTTTTCTAAATTTGTTGAACTGCCGGAGCAAAGTCGGTCAACTGCGGGCGAAAGTTCTGTCACCTGTAGTTGCCATTCCACTTCTCGGAAACTCGCCCGCAGTTGACCGCTAGGAGTTTTAGAGGCTGTATCTCATTGACCTATGCTATACGTTATGAATGGAGTTTACATTTTTTGGAATTTCGTTATTATTTGCAAGGCCCCTTCTGGTTTGCAGTCGTATTTCGCAGTGCCTAACCCGCATTTGGGTTAGGTTTTGTTCGGTATGACCTACCATTCTTCCAGACCGCCAAACATTTTGAATCCTAGAAACGTCTTTTATTCCGGAAACTTTTTCAACGACACAAAAAACCAGACCTACATATGGGTTAAACGGTCATCCTGGACGAAAATCACTGCTCATAATAATTATTTAATAATATTTAAAAATAATTAATAATAAATTTAATATTTTACTCAAATTTCTTGAATCGACTGAGACTGTCCTTGTTTAGGACGCTGTTGAGCTACCGGAGCAGAGTCAGTAGGCGAAAATCCTGTCACCTATCGGTGAATTTCACACGGCGAGTAGATGCCGTTCCGCTTCAACGAAAACTCACCGGCAGTTGTCCGCCAGGGGATTCAAACTTTTCCTTGCCGCAGCTGTGTTTCATCGTCCTATATAGCCGGATAACAATTACAACCACTCCCCTACTGCCGTTTCAATGTTCCCGCGCGCTTGCTACAGTATCCCGTAAACCTGCACATCAACCTGCAATTCGAACGGCAGTAAGGGATTAGTTATAAATAACACCATATAAACGCTATTTTTCTAATTTTTCTATGGTCCTTCACTGACCTTTGTCTTTATCTTATCTGGTAGTTCCTAACCCATATGTGGGTTAGGTTATATTTGAAGTGACCGCTCCCTTCCTGAGGGCTAGACGTTTGTACTCATAAAAATGCCTTATATTCCTGAAAATTCAGAATTTTTAACGATAAAAACGAACCTGACCCACATATGGGTCAGACTGTCGTCCATTGAGTTAATTCCTTGCCATTTCGCTCTCTCGATATCGACTCGTTTTTGCTCTGGTTTTTTCGCCGTTCTTATTTGGTAAAGCCTATCCCATATGAAGGTTAGGTTATATTCGATGTGATCTACTCCTTCCTGAGGGTCAAGCGTTTTGATTCATACAAATGCCCGTTATTCCAGAAAATTTAGAAAACATCGAAATCAACCCAAAAGCTCGGAATTTTTTTCAACAGAAAAAATTGACTCACATATGTGTCAGGCGGTCGTCTTTGAATCAGCTGCTTGCCATTTCTCTCACGTTTTTCGAAATCGACTGGGAACGCCCCTGGTTGAGACTGTTGAACTAGCGGAGTGAAGTCGGTCACCAGTGGTCGAAAACTCTGTCACCTATTGGTGAATTTTACACGACGAATCTGTAGATACCGTTCCGGTTCACCGGAAACTCCCCTGCAGTTGAACGCTAGGAGTCTCATCGTCCTAAATAAGAGCTATTTTCTTTTCTTTTTTCTAAAATCATTATGAATGTGTGGTTTTATTTCTTTTGACATTGATTATTTTCAAGATCCTTCACTTACCTTGTAATTCCTAACCCATATGTGGGTTAGGGTTTATTGGATGTGATCTACCTTCCTTCCTGAGGGCTAGACGTTTAGACTCATGGGAATGCCTCATACTCACGAAATTCAGAATTTTCAACGACATATGAGAACATGACTCACATATGGGTCAGGCTGTCCTCCATCGAATTAATTCTTCACCATTTCTCTCGCGTTTCTCAAAATCGACTCGCTTTTGCTCTGTTTTCTTCCTCGCTCTTATTCTAACCCATGTGTAGGTTAGGTTGTATTCGGTGTGATCTACCCATCTTCAGGAGGCGGGAAACATTTTCATTCATCTACCGTAATCGCGGCAGTCGATCAAGCACGGCTCAGTAGCACAGGCAGGGCGTATGATTGGCTGTCGCGATTACGGTAGGAGCTACGGCGCGTTCCCGTACCCTCGTAGTGCACCATAGCGGCATGTACCACGCGTTCTACTATTAGTATTGTTCTATTATTATAATACTATCATTATTTGATCTGCTGCAATTTATTCCTGAAAATTCAGATTCTTTTCAGCGACAAAATAAAACCTGACCCATATGTGGGTCAGGCTGTCGTGCTCGAAATAATTCCTCGCCATTTCTCTCACGTTTCTTGAAATCGATTCGTATTTGCTTTGGTTTTCTCCCCACTCCTATCTGGTAATGCCTAACCCATATGTGGGTTAGGTTGCATTCGTTGTGTTTGTTTACCCTCCTTCTTGAGGGACTAACATCTTGCCCTATGGAATGGTGTGATCTTCTTCTTCTTCTTCTTCTTCTTCTTCTTCTTCTTCTTCTTCTTCTTCTTCTTCTTCTTCTTCAGCGTCTGTCCCGCTTCGTAGTGGACAAACTATGGAACTATGGAATGGTGCGATCTACTGCATTTTATTCCTGTAAATCCTGATTTTTCAACGGCAAAAATAACCTGACCCATACGTGGGTCGGGCTATTTTTGTCGTACTCGAGTTTTTCAGAATCGACTGAATGGGTGCTTGTTTGAAATTCTGTTGGACTCCGGAGACAAGCCGGTCACCAGTGGGTGAAAATCCTGCCACCTGTAGTCCTATTCCACTTCACCACAAACTCGCCGGCAGTTGACCGCTAGGAGTTTCAGAAGCTGCGAAGCTTATATTCTTTTTCTATGACCTACCCTCCTTTTCGAGGGTTAGACATTTTGACTAACACAAAAACCTTTTGTTCTTCAAAATTCTGATTTTTCGACGACAAAAAACTTGAAATAATTCTTTAAGAACCTGAACAGTCCTTCAATTAATCCTTTGCCACTTCATTCGCGGTCTACGAAATCATATTTGCTTTGGGTTTCCCCGCTCCTATTTGGTAGTACCTAACCCATATATGGGTTAGGCTACATTCGACGTGATCACTCTCCTTCTTGAGGATCAAACATTTCGCCCTATGGAATGGTATGATCTACTGCATTTTATTCCTGAAAATTCAGAACTTTCAACGACAAAATAGAGCCTGATCGACATATGGGTCAGGCTGTCGTCCATGAGTTGATCCACTGTCATTTCTCCCGCGTTTGTCGAAATCGACTGAATACGTCACTGTCTAAAAGTCTGCTGTACTGCCGGAGAAACGTCGGTCACCAGTGGGTGAAAATCCCGTCACCTGTGGTTCACCGCAAACTCACCGGCAGTTGACCGTTAGAGTTTCAGAAGCTGTGATCTATCCTCCTTTCTGAGGGCCAAACATTTTCACTAATAGTAGAAACGTCTTTTGTTCCTGAAAATTCTGAATTTTGAACGACAAAAAAAAGAACCTGACCCACATGTGGGTCATCGAATTAATCCCTTGCCATTTCTCTCGCGTTTGTCGAAATCGACTGAATATTCCGCCATTGTCTAAAAATCTGCTATGCTGCCGGAGAAAATACCAGGTCACCAGTGGGTGAAAATCCTGTCACCCTCAGTTCACCGGAAATTCACGGGCAGTTGACCGTTAGTATTTCAGAACTTGTGTTATGATTTATCCTTCTTCCTGAGGGCCAAACATTTTCAGAATTTTCAACGACAAGAAAAGAAGCTGACCCACATGTGGGTCATCGAATACTACTTCTCTTTCCATTTCTCTCGCGTTTCTCGAAATTGACTCATATTTTCTTTGGTTTCCTATCCGCTCCTATCTGGTAAGGCCTAACCAATATATGGGTTAGGTTACAATGGTATGATCAACTGCATTTTATTCCTGAAAATTCAGAACTTGGTATGATCTACCAATATATGGGTTAGGTTACAATGGTATGATCTACTGCATTTTATTCCTGAAAATTCAGAACTTTCAACAACAAAATAGAGCCTGATCCACATATGGGTCAGGCTGTCGTCCATGAGTTGATCCACTGCCATTTCTCTCGCGTTTGTCGAAATCGACTTAATACGGCTTTGTTTAAAATTCTGTTGAACTACCGGAGAAAAGTCGGTCACCAGTGGGTGAAAATTCTGACACCTGCAGTTCACCGGAAACTCACCAGCAGTCGACCGTTAGAAGTGTGTTGTGATCTACCCTCCTTCCTGAGGGCCAAACACTTGAACTTACAGAATGATCTGATCTACTGCATTTTATTCCTAAAAATTCAGAATTTTTAACGACAAAAAACGAACCTGATCCACATATGGGTCCTCAATCGAATTAATTCCTTGCCATTTCTCTCGCGTTTCTCGGAATCGACTCGTATTTGCTCTGGTTTTTCTCGTCGTTCCTCTGACAGCCGCGGCGGGCGGCGGAACGTCGCCGTCGCGCCGTCCCAGCCGGGGATTCGGCGGACCGGCACCTGGCTTCCGCAGGATTTCGCCTCTTTTCAGGACGTCGCACTGGCATTGTTGTACCATGCACCAGCAGCAGCAGCAGCATCGCCGTCATCGTCAGCACTTCGTCCACGTATCGACCACGCTCTAACGGGGCTCTCAGCCACGGATTCAGCCACGGCCGTCGACGACTGTCCAAACACTCCTCTGATCATCGACGACAACGATGGGTGCGTTCCGCCGTATGTGTGTTTCATCTCGCGGCTTTGTTTCGTCGTTTCGTTGATTGTTCGTGTTTTCCACGTCTTCTTTGTGTGAATTCGCTCACTGCTCTAGTTCATTACCGCTTCTGATGCGCGCTGGTCGTTGTAGGCGTTGGTCGCCTTGACGACGAACAATGTCACGTGTGACGCACTTCATCTCACCAGCACCGCTGTCTAAGCCAGATGTAGATGGAGAACGTCTACTGGCCGGAGACGAGGAGGACCGCTGGCGGTGCAGCTCAAATATTGGCACGTCGGAGGGGGGGGGGTGTTTGAATTGACGAAATCGTAGCGGAATCGCCGAAGCTGGTCCGTAAGGCACCTCTAGACGCCTTCCGGTACTTAGTGGTTTGTAGCCCTGTGTTGCTATGGGAACCGGTACAATCTGGGTAATCTGCTCTCCGTCGAGTGCAGCCGCCTACGAGCCTACGACGATTTGAATTACACTTGCAAATGAGTTCCGGATTCAAACGACGACAATGCCCTTTGTATAAGCGCTTAAGCTTGGAGCGGACCAAAAAATGGAAGAAAAAATGAAATTTTAGAAATCCCCTGTTCGTTCAAGCAGCGCTGGTGGTGTAAGGCGTAACATCGCTGCCCGGAAAGCAGAAGGTGCGGGTTCGAGTCCGGCCTGACGCAAGAGTTTTGATCACAGCCGAGCATCCATCTATGAACTTCTATCTTCTATACCAGCCGCTCTAGACTTGCAAAAAATGCAAAAATTCAGGGTTGTTCTTCAAAAATATGAAAATTTTTGCATAAAATTTGAGCCGACTGAGATGCTGAATTAGTGTGTGAATTGTCTAGAAGGTCAACTAACTGACTAAACGTCCTACATAGGCCTCATTGTTCATTTTTCTAACGCTATTCATTGAAAATGTATTCTATTATTTTCGCATTTTTAATCAATCAACCACCTAACCCCAGTAGGTTACGCACCAGAATGATATATGCCGATTCACTACAATCCACTCGAGTAAGGTACATGGCGCATCCCAGCGACTATTGATTGAATATTGATTGACGTCGCCGACCTGTTTATGTTACTATAATTCGCACATATTTCCATTTATTTCTTACTGCCAGAGAAGGTTATGGTGGTTAATTAGCTCCTTATAGCCCCGGTTTTGACCTCGATTGATTTTTTTTAATTGTGGAAAATATAAAAATTTGGGAAAATATGAAAATTTTTGTAATTTATTTAAACTCTCAGAGAGGCTGAATTAGCTGAATTGTTCAAAAAGTCAACTAACTGACTAATCGTCTTATATGGGCATGATTTTCCAATTTTTTAACGCTAATAATTGAAAATGTGTTAAAAAAATAAAATGTTGAAATGAAAATTGTTTGAAATTTTTTTTGCAATTTGCTACTGTTTGGAATCAACCAACCACCTGACCCCAATAGGTTATGCACCAGAACAATATACCGCTTCAGTACATTCCACTCGAAGTAAAGGGCATGGCGCATCCAAAAGACTATTGATTAACGTCGCCGACCTATTTTTCTTACCATAATTCATGTTTATCTCTATTCACTTCTTAATGAATGCCAGAGAAGGTTAAGGATAAAGGGTAAAGGACGGCGTTACTCAATCCCTCTTGGTATGCGCCACGCACTCTACTTCTACGTGATGTCGTGGAGGCGATTTGAATGCGTATTTGGCCATACAATGACTTGCGGTGGCCAGCCGATGAACAAGTCAGCGCCCTCTTCTTTCCAGACAAGTCTGGTACCAATTCAGCGTTTCCGGAAGGATGAAGGGCTTGGTTGGCCTGGGCGGGAAATCCGAACCAGGAACCTGGTATCGGGTGCACACGACAGTCGACGCCGCCTCCGACTGCGCTACACGCGCCCCAGAGAAGGTTATCGTAGTTAAATCGCTCTTTATAGCCCGGCTACTCACTTTAGTTGATTTTTCCAAATTAAAGAAAATTTCTAGATTTTTTTAACGTAAAGACCTAATGCACAAATCAAGGTATGATAAGTAGAATGCGTGGCGCATTCCATTAAGCAATCGATTGATGAAAAACTCTACGCTGTTCCTTTCAGCTGCGGATCGCAAAGGAATAGGGTAATATTGTTTAATTTTGTTACCAAATCTTTTCGCAAAATTGCTGGCCAATGGTGAAGCATAAAGTACGGCGTTAAATCAATAATTTTGTGGGATGCGCCACGCATTCTACTGAGTAATTTGCCTCGGTTGGGTGCAGCGAACTATGTGTCTACGAGTTGGCTTGTACTTACAACGTGTTCCGTGTTTAAAGGACGATAATGCGCTTTGTATAAGACCGCAAGCTAGACATTTCTACCAATTTTTTGGAAAAAATTCCGGAATTTCCTCTATTTTAGAATTTTGGATCAATCCTAATGGGAGGGGGGGGGGGGCGGGGCACTTTGCTTAGTATTCTAACAACGATGGTAAATTTCAAAGTGTAGTATTTCACGAAGACTACACACTCAGCTAGGCTACCAGAGAATCGTTCTATGCAATTACCTTCCGTAAGGTGTTTGCTTCGCTTTTCTAGCAGTGCCCCCGTCCGACTAGGATCGCTCTAAAAATTTTGCATCTCATTTGAACGGTCTGAGATGCTAAATTAGTAGCTTAATTGTCTAGACGGTCCACGAACTTACTGTCGTCGTACATGGCTTCATTTTTCAATTTTTTAACGCTAACAATTGAAAATGTGTTAAAAATAAAATGTTGAAACGAAAAATATTCGTGAAATGTTTATTTTTACATTTTGCTGTTATATCAGATCAACAAACCACTAATCCCAACTGGTCATGCACTAGAGTGATATTCGCTCAATGTGACGCCGCTTCAAAACATTCCGCTTGAGTAAAATGCATGGCGCATCCCAGAGACTATTGATTGACGTCGCTGAAGGCCTCTTTATTGAAGGCAGAGAATATTATGGTAGTTAATTCGCCCCTTACAGCCCGGCTTCTGACCTTGATTGATTTTTTTAAAATTGTGGAAATCCGAAAATTTTCGGTTTTTTTCTCTAATTTAGGGAAAATATGAAATTTTTTGTGACTTATTTGATCCTTCTGCGATGCTGAATTAGTACCAGAATTGTCTAGAAGGTCAACTAGCTGACTAATCGTCTTACATGGACTTCATTTTGCAATTTTTAACGCTTATCGCTAAAAATATATCCTAGAAAAGAAAAAAGAAAATGGTGAAATAAAAAAATTTTGCAAAATGTTTTTTCATTTTGCTTTTTTTTGTAATCGAACTACCACCTAACCCCTGTAGGTTATGCAACAAAGTGATGTGATGCTTCACTTCATTCCACTCGAGTAAAGCGCATGGCGCATCCCGGAGACTATTGATTGAATATTGATTGACGTCGCCGACCTGTTTTCCATACTATAATTCCACCTATCTTCATTCAATTCTTAACGAATGCCAGAGAAGGTTATGGTAGTCAATTTGCTCCTACAGACCGGCTACTTACTTTTATTTTTAAAAATCTTCGTTGAATAACCAAAAAAATTTAGTTTATTTTTACAAAAAAATATATTTGAGTTATATTTTGACCCGATTATTTCCTGGCATCACCTCATTTGCTGATCAAATTGGACACTCTTCTAAGCCAAACGCTTTTAAAATCAGAAAGAAATCTTTAAAAAAATCTTGTCGTCTTCCACTCTTCAAAAAGGTTATGAACAACTTTTTATTCAATAAAAATTTGGTAAATATGTACTCTTTCCAAATGTTTAGTTCAGCTACCCGAATGAGTGTAATAATTTCATAAAATTTTCTATTTTAGGAAAAAAGTAATAAACAAAATTATTTAATTTAAAATGATTTATTATTATTTTATTTTAAAGCGCAACAAGGCAGCTATGATTTCGTGAATTAAAAGACAAGATTGCGCCATGTACTTGGAACGCTCGCCGTGATTTTTATTTGATTAATAATGTAAATGCTGCTTACAGAAAGCATCAAAGCGATATTAGACGTGTTCTTTGCAGTTGTATTTGTTTATTTTTACTTTTATTTATTTGTTGAGATGTGAAACCCATGCAAACAGAAAGCGTTGTATCGATCGACTAAAAATCGTGACGTGTTGAACGAGGGCATGGCGCAATCTCCCGTTTTTAGCTTCAAAAGAAGAGATGGCTGCTTTTCCGTTTTTTTTTTCAACAAGCTTCAAACCATTATTTTTACGAAAAAAAAACGAGAATTTTCATAAAATTTCGATTATTTGTTCACTTATTATAAATGTTACGTGAATTGAAATTTCAGAGAAAGCGATACCAATTTTTTCAAATCTTCTTGGAGAGTCTCTAATTTAATTCTACGATCGGCAGCCCTATGTGCAGCCCGTGCGACAGGAAGCTGGAAAGTGTCCACGAATTTCCGGCGATTTTCAGCCGAGCGATTTTTCTCACGGATGACTGCACGATGATGAACGTAGGAATTCGTTGCCTTGCGGGTAAGGAACACACCTTGTCTACACCGGCACCTAGGCGCGGAGGGCTTCGTTGTCTTGCCCTTTTTCAGGATAAGCCATGCATTCTACTTCCACGAAAACTCGCAGAAGTCTCTAAAGCTCTGTGAACAGGTGCTTCTTCTCCGCGTAGGGTTGGGAGACTTAGGGCCTGCCCATACTTCGCAACAGCAGCGACAAAAGCGACTAGAACGACAGCGCCGGCGCTCGAGTATGAACACTTTTTGGCGGTGCGCGCTCGGTTTTGATCGATATGCATATTTTGAACGGGCGACAAGTCGCTCTTGTTGCGAAGTATGAACAGGTCCTTATATGCCCTGCGCGGTAATCGAACCCAGACGGCTACGCAGAAGATCTTCGACGCTTGCTCCCAACTGCACCACACGGCCAATGTTATAAGATAACCGAATAGATACGCGATTGTTATTTACTTACTTATTTATTTATTTATTTATTTATTTATTTATGCATTTATTACGTCTTAAACACATGCCCACACGGAAAAGCAAATAAGTAGAACAGGAAATTGCATGAGTGAAAAATGCAAAAAAAATTAAAAATTGTAAAAATTAAAGTTAAAAGTAAAATCGAAAAATAAACAAATAATAAAATAAATAACAATTGAATAAATAATAAATAAATAAATTCAATTAGAATTAATTATTAAAATAACTTGAAATATATTAAAATCAGAAATCAAATCCGAAAAACAAATAATAAAATAATAAATAAATAAATAAATTCAATTAAAATTACTAATAAAGTTACTAATACTAAGTACTAATAAAACTAATTACTTTTAGTTACTAATTACTAGTAATATTAAAATTACTTCAATTAATTTACTGATAAAGGATAAAGGGCGGCGTTACTCAATCCCTTTTGGGATGCGCCACGCATTCTACTTCTACGGGATGTCGTGGAGGCGACATGAATGCGTATTTGGCCACACAATGACTTGCGGTGGCCAGCCGATGGACAAGTCAGCGCTTTATCCTTCCGCGACAAGTCTGGTACCAATTCACCGACCCCGGAGGGATGGAAGGCTTGGTTGGCCTGGGCGGCTAATCAGAACCAAGAGCCTGGTATCGGGTGCACGCGACAGCCGGCGCCTCTTCCGACTGCGCTACACGCACCTATTTAAATACAAAATCAAATTAAAATAAATTAAAATCAAAAATTACATTGCCCTTACCTACCGTTTCTTGCATACTATGAACATGCATAGCGCAGTAGGAGGAAACACGGGCTCTCACTTGCACATCGAATCGATTCGGGGTTTGGTTCCTGTCCACTACATTCGAACTCTCTCCCTGATTTTTTATCGAGTGTCGCTCAAGAAAAAACCACGACTTTGTTGGTTTAATGGATAGCTTTACAGTCCATAACCCATGGGATGCAGGTTCAAATCCCGACTGACGACATAATTTTCGTGACGTTTTGAAATTGCAGTTTCTTGATGTTTTTAAAACGCAATTTTGAAATCTTTACGCTTTAATCTTAACGTTCGGCTGTAACGCCCAAGCGCAGTCGGTAGAGGCGGCGACAACTCAGAGTAATATAAAGTTCGAGTCCCGCCCAAGTCAGTCATGCTTCCCATATCCTTTTACGGTCCATGGGACATGGCTGAGAAAGAAAGAACCCAAATTATCCATCATATGGCCACCGCATGTAATGGTATAGGCTAAATGCGCATTCAAATAGCCTCAACGACATTCCATAGAAGTACAATGCATGGCGCATTCCGAAAAAATTGACTTATTCAAACCGACATCTATCCTTCTTATCCGTTTTATTTAACTTTTCTTCTAAATTATGGACATTGCCTAATTTTTCTTACAGTAAACTCAAATTCGGTGCCGAACACTTAGTGAAACGGCGTAGGGTAGCGCAGTTGGTGTAGGCGCCAACTCTTACTCGCAATCGATTCAAGGTTCGAGTCTCGTCCGAAGCAACCAGGCTCTCCGTTCATTTTGGAGTCGGCGAATAAACCCCAGACCTGTTTTGGAATGAAGAAAAACCACCGACCAACCTACCAGGTATCACCTAGGAGTAGAGAGCATGGCAAAGGTATCGATTAATTAATATTTATTGATTATTTATCGTTTTTGGTACGCTATTGACTAGTTGCTACTTTCACATCGGGGGTTCAGATCGTGAAGGAGGAAGAAAGGTAGCTATACTGTGCTGATTTCCGTTCTCTGGTCTTGGTCTAACTAGTCAAATGCGTGGCGCACTCCAATAACTCGATAGCCTTAGGATCACAAAGCAAGGGTTCATCGGAAGAAAGTGACAAAGAATGCATTGGAACATGTCGTTAATGTGGCCTACATGTGAAGCTGAAAATGTCAGCGAATAACCTTCGTAAGCCTATCAGAACATAAGTAGTACACGCCCTCTGCCATTGGTACGCCTTTTCAACGTCGTCCAACATGATTGGTCAGGTGTGTTCCTGCTTCCCCATGTAGGCCACATTGGCGACTTGTACCAGCGCACTTTTTTATGTTGACATTAATGACCGTAGTCTTGCCAGCCGTCAGCGCCAGTCGTGTACGTCCGCTTGGAATGGCACGCCCATTTGGTTCGGTCTGATTGGTCAGGCGTGCCGCTTGGAGTGGCACGCCCTTTCGGTGCAGTCTGATTGGTCAGGTGTGATCCTGCTATCCGATGTAGGCCACATTAGCGACTTGTACCAACTTGTCTTTAATGTGACCTACATCAGGAAGCTGGAAAGCGCGAATAACCTTCGACGCGTTAGCCAATCAGAACACCGATCGTACACGTACATCTCTGCCAATGGCACGACTTTCCGACGCCGCTCGACATGATTGGTCAGGTGTGTTCTTGCTTCCCCATGTAGGCCACATTGGCGACATGGGGATGCAAGACCACACCTGACCGCTGGCGACATTAATGACCGTAGGCGTGCCAGTCAGTCAGGAGACCAATCGGGAATGTCCATGGCCTGCTCATTCGGTTCGGTCTGATTGGTCGTCGGTTTCCCGCTTCCCTATGTAGGCCATATTAGCGACTTGTACCAACTTGTCTTTAATGTAGCCTACATGTGAAGCTGGAAAGCTCAGCGAATTAGAGCATTGGTCATCGACGCGTTAGCCGATCAGAGCACCGATCGTACATGCTCATCTCTGCCATTGGCACGCCTTTTCGACGCCGCTTTACATGATTGGTCAGGTGTGTTCTTGCTTCCCCATGTAGGCCACATTGGCGACATGGACCAGCGCACTTTTTTACATTGATATTATATTAGTGACCGTAGGCGTGCCAGTCAGTCAGGAGGCCAATCGGGAATGTCCATGGCTCGCCCATTCGGTTCGGTCGGCTTGTTCAGATGCTGATGCTATACGATGTAGGCCACATTAGCGACTTGTACCAGACAACCATTTCTCTTCTATTCACCCTAAAATTCTCCGTTCATTCTCGAAATTCTTGTTCCCCCTGCGAGCCTGACCAATCTGACAGAAAAACGAACAGCGGACCGGATATCGGAGATTACATTAAAGGAACGACTTCGACGACTTCTGATGTCGGGAACGGATGCGGCGAAGCACCGTTTTTGTCAGAGCGGCAGCAGCGGTCTGTAGATGCCGGTTCAACCGCAATGAGTTTCAGTCCTTGATGGCTATGCCCAAGTCTGCTGTTCGAGTCCGCTAATCTAAGGATCTTCCAGCGCATTTTCGAAGACTGACGGGTTGCGAAGGGATTCGCCGAAGAACCGAAGGATCTTCCAAATTACCGTTATTGATTAGAATAGGTCAAATAGAATTAAAAAATTAAGAATGGGTTAAAAATCCGCTTTGTCAATCCCTTTAATCAATTATTTTCTAGTGCTTTTGCGGTGGTTTTTTAGTGGAGTGGAGCAGCAAGAAGGGGAAGGGCAAATGTTTCGGGAAAATAGAATGCATGGCGCACCCTAATAGGAAAAACCACGTCGAAACCTTTGTTCCTTTCTCCGAGTCTCCTTCCGCATTATTACATCGCTCCATCTCTCTCTAGTCTTTAAGCTAACTAAAACATGGAAAGTTTGGTACTGGTCGTGAATGTGGCCTACATGAAGAGAATAGGGCGTACCCGACCAATCAGATCACATCCAGTCGGCGAATAGAAGAAGGGTGTACAGTCAGTGTCCTGATTACCTTTCTCGGTGTTCGGACGTCGCTTTGTGACCGCCTGATAGTACAGACTTCCCGTAGGTGGCACGCCCACTTGGTGCAGTGTGACTGGTCTAGTCCTTCCTACCCATGTAGGCCACATTAACGACCAGTACTGAGAATTTCAAGTCATGTGAGTCAAGTAGGAACTTAAAATGTTCTCAGCCAAGCGGTTGCTGTATTTTCTATTGAATGTGGAACTCGTTCTATTATAGAAGGGTAAACACCGACTTGTCTACAATCTGGCCTACGACGCAACCAAGGCATTGCCGATATCTCTCAAAAGTAGTGTACATTCCTCTGTACTTCTATCCTCCACGTCTCATCATGCTCACTTGAATTGATCCAGAATTGTACTTTCCAGCCACCATGAATTGTGTCCGAAATCAATAATTAAATTAGTTTTTGATGGTGACACTGAAAAGCGCCTCGTCGAACCGTCACCTGGTCAGCGCTCGCATTCTGTCGTCGTTTTCGGCTCTCCGGCTTTGATTTTCCCGTCTGGTTTGTCGGTGTAGTGGTAACCCAGGTAGGGTTGATATACCAGGCTCGAAGACCACAACGTGGATACTGTACCCCACTGCTGAAGCTTCTGAATGTTGCCGTTTAGCTGAAGAAATCCAAAGTACTCTGTAAAAGAGCAGCAGGTTCTATAAAAAATCTATTTTTCTTGAATATTCAGCACCAGCTGTGCGGCTGATTAAACACGTTTGAAATTTAAAAATGTCCTTAAAAAATACAATCAATTATCGATTAATAAAGGCATCAGTCCTTGTGTGGGATGCGCCACGCATTTCGCTTCTACGAGATATCTTGGAGGAAACTAATGCATGGCGCACTCTCTTCTTACAGCTCAGAGAGAAATGCTGTGTTCTGTACACATATGTAAAACTAGTTTTGTAGTAGTATTTCTGTAGGTTGTAGAATTAACTAAATTTTGTTAGAATTCAAGCATGAGAGACAAGTATTTTTTATTATTTTTTATTACTATTATTCTCTTTAATTTTTACTCTACTTTGATTACCCATGAGGGTTACCCACCCAGAGTGCTCGATAACCGATAGAGATGTGAAGCTCTTCGGACCAGCATTGCAGCAATTATGACGGACAGACGCATAGACAGACAAACGGATGGCTGCCTAAAGGACTCTAGTAGAAGAGGAATGCTCAACTCGAATATGATGTTTGCAAAAAAAATCTGTTACGTAGGAAAGCAATGTCCGCAAATAGCGTAACAAAAATCTATAAAATCAATCGATAACGGCTAGCTTGTTCGATCGATTAGGCATAGCTACTGTGAAGCCTATCCACCACCCAAGGCACAGTAGAGTCAGTGCTCAGCTGTGCTCGATAATGGAAGCCCTTTTTCTTCCGTGACCATTGTACCAATTTTGGCGGACGGATGCACAGACAGACAGAGAGACAACTGGTTTCGAGCATTCTAGAGGTAGAAAATCGTTTAGCTGTGTTTTCTGAACAATCTGCTCCTATGAGTGAAGCCAGTAATCGAATATTGCACACGAAAAATCGATAAATCGATTGTTAACGATTGTCTTGGCCAATCGATAATGTATAATGTATGGGTGTGGTGAAACCTGCTCATTCGCCAACCCTGAAAGCAGTATCATCTAGGCAAAGCTCCAGAGCTCAGTGATGGATCGAAATCTGAATCCATCCACGAAATTTGTGCCAACTGCGCGGACGGACGCACAGACAGACAGACACAGAGCTGGCTGTCACCAGCCATCCCGAAGCGGAATCGGAGTGCTATTTATGGAGTGTGTGTACATGTGCTACGGGACTTTATGTGCTCGCAAACTCTGATTTGTTGCTTTCCAAGAACTCCAGAAGACAGCGACAGTCATCAGGGCTAATAGTAAGACCAGAATGCATAGCCATCTCGAACAGGATTTGATTGAGCTCTCTGTTCCCCTTTACCGTGCACCCGTACTTTTTCTTCGTCTGATGCCATTAAATCAATATTGATCGATACTTTTTGCCTATGCATTGGCCAATAATTTCGCGCGGATTCACACGCAGACGACAAAACAGTTGGTAGAACTGTAGACGTAGAGTGCCAGTGCTTTCGTAGAACCCCTCTATCCTCCTCTACCGCTTACCCCTATTTTTCCTTCGTTTGATGCCATTGGATCAATATTGATCGATTCCTTTTCTCCCGTGCGGCGGCCATTAATTTCGCGCGGATTCACACGCAGACGGCAAAACAGCTGGTAGAACGGCAGACGTAGAGTACCAGTGTTTTCGTAGAACCCTCTTTTCTCCTCTTCCGCTTACCCCTATTTTTCTTTCGTTTGATGCCCTTTGATCAATATTGATCGATTCCTTTTCGTACATGCGGCGTCCATTAATTTTGCGCGGATTCACATGCAGACTGCAAAACAGTTGGTAGAACTGTCGCTTACCCATATTTTTCTGTCGTTTGATGCCATTGGATCAATATTGATCGATTCCTTTTCGCCCATGCGGCGGTCTTTAATTTTGCGCAGATTCACAAACAGACGCCAAAACAGTTGGTAGAATACCAGCCAGAACATGGTGTTTGTCGAAGAATCTGCTGTTTTGAGGAAGACAGCGTTCGCAAACAGCGCCCATTTCGAGGTAGTAGAACTGTCGGTGTACAGCTGCTGCCTGTACACCTTCTAAGGCCATCTGTGACCGACTGGTGCGACTGCTGTTCCGATAATCGACTCCGGCAGCAGCTCGCGGCCTGCTCGTCGTTCCTTATCTGGACTTCGACGCTGCCCGGCATCGTCATCAGCAGATTACTGCCCCCCCCCCCCCTTCGGTCTGTGTCATCAGCCAGCCCCAGCCGGCCAGCATCATGGGTGGAGCTGGGTTGGCGCTCACAGTCTGTTTGCTCTTCTTCATCTCCTGCCAGCCAGCCAGCCAGCCGGAGCGGTGCGTGTGCGTGTGTGTGTGACCTGTGCCGATGACGACTTCGGCGGTCTTCTTCTGCTTCATGGCTCACCGCATCTGAAGCGGCGTTGAATCCGCGATCCTGATCATCTCCGGTCCAGGCGCTCGCGTACTCCTGTAATCCTCTTCGTCGCAGCGGCGACACACCATCCGTGCTTATGCAAATTTCACGCTCCGTTTTCACGCTGTACTCCACGGGTTCCGTTCATCGTACGTACGCGGGGCCGGAAGCCCCTAGAATGACCCCCTGTCGTAGAATGGAAGGGAAATGTCTTTTGGAGTAGTTGTTCGTTTATTTATATCGCTGACTCCCATTGATCAATGGGCGTGAGTGACGTCTCCATGCGTCCCTGTCGCGTGCCAAAATGATCCAATGGAACCTGCTCGCTCAAGGGACAAGAAAAAGCCCGCTGAAGACCAGCTTAAGGCCATTGCTTTTCATTTAGGGTAAATTGGGCAGAATATTCATTATTCACTTTTTCGGGAGCTGTAGACTATTTTCACGCGAATTGGACACTTTTCAAGTCAAACTGGGACACTCTTTTAAGCCTAAGCCCAAGACTTTTGAAATCTAAGCGGACTCTTCCAAATTGGAATGACCTTCAGGGAAGTTAGCCAGTGAAGACAGGTTAGAATAATTTTTTGTTCATGGAAAATTTGGCATAATTTAATATAATTTTTAGAAATTTTTTAGCTGCGCTGCTCGAATGTGTGTAAGAATTTTATTTAAAAAAATTTATAGAAAGATTAGTAAACCAAATTTTGTTTCAAATCTCAACAATTCAGCAACCATCTAATTCATTAAAATACCAGATTGCGCCATGCACTATAAAAGTTTGCCGCATCTTTTGTCAGGTGTCAAGCTCCCAAGCAAACAAGAAATTCTGCTATCAGTCGAATAAAAATCGCAACGTCTGGGATGACGGCATGGCGCAATCTCTTTTTTAGCAGTAAAATTGTACGCCTTACTGGTATTTCAAATAAACCTTAAGCCATTATTGTTTCCCAAAAACTAAATTCTTATAAAATTTTAAATTATGTGTTGATTTATTGGGGCAGACAAACTTTAAAAATTTTAAAAATAAATTGTTTTATTATTTTATTTATTAAATAAATTTTCAAATAAATTTTAACCCATTACTGTTTCTCAAAAATAAAATTTCTATAAAATTTCAAACAATATGTTCAGTTATTGGGGCAGCTAAATTTAGGAATTTCAGAAAATAAATTACTTAATTTAATAAATAATTTTCAAGTAACTTTTTAGTCATTATTCTTCTTCAAGAACAAAAATTTCATAAAATTTCAAACAATTTGTTCACTTACTTGGGCAAATAAAATTAACATTTTTTCAAATAAATCAATTTATTATTTTATTCAATAAATAAATCTTCAAATAAATTATAAACCATTATTGTCTCTTTAAAACAAAAATTTTATTATTTTATTATTTTTTAAACAAATTTTTTAAAATTTCAAACAATGTGTTTACTTGCCGGGGCAGGTAAACTTTAAACTTTAAAAAAATTATTTAATTATTTAATCTAATAAATAAATTTTAAATAATTTTTAAACCATTATTGTTCCTCAAAAGTAAAAATTTCATAAAATTTCAAACAATATGTTTGCTTACCAAGGCAGGTAAACTTTAAAATTTAAAAAAAATAAATTATTTAATTATTTAATTTAATAAATAAATTTTCAAATAATTTTTAAATCTTTGTTGTTTCTTTAAAAAAATTTCATAACATTTTAAACAATGTGTTTACTTACCGGGGTGAGTAAACTTTTAAAAAATATTTAATTATTTAATTTAATAAATAATTTTCCAAATAAATTTTAAATCTTTGTTGTTTCTCAAAAATAAAAATTTCATAAAATTTCAAACAATGTGTTTGCTTACCAAGGCAGGTAAACTTTAAAATTTTAAAAAATAAATTATTTAATTATTTAATTTAATAAATAATCTTTCAAATAATTTTTAAATCTTTGTTGTTTCTCAAAAATAAAAATTTCATAAAATTTTAAACAATGTGTTCACCTACTGGGGCAGGTTAACTTGAAATTTTCAAAGAAAGTTTTCAAAGAAAGACCAAATTTTGCTTGAACAAAAAAGTTTTCTATTTAGGAGAGTTTCTATTTTAATTTAGAAGAAGCTCATTTTGAATAGTAAGAGTTTGCTTTAATTTTAAAAGTCTTAAGCTAGCTTAGAATAGTGTCCAATGTGATTTGAAAAGTGTTCAATTCGAAATTAAAATTGTACTTGTTGTCAATGAAAGTCGCAATAAATTTTTTTAAATCGAATTTTTGTTTTGCCCTTCTTAGAAAGTGTCCTGTTGAATCCCGATGAAACCCGCTTCGATTTTGAAGGAGTTCAGATCGATTTCAAAAAGTGTCGAATTTTACGTGAAAATGGTATTTTCCTATTTCCAACCCTATATGGCTTTCCTAAATTTGTCCGAGATCCACAGTGTCTCATGAAGTGAGGTCTTTCGAGCGATCGTTTTTCCTTTTTTTCCATAATTTTCATCAATTATTATACTTCCAGCAGCGTTTCCTATTTTATACTGATTTTACCCGGAAAATTTTTCCTTACATAATAGTAGCTATAGTGGGAAATATTGAAAACGGCAAATATGGCCATTTGATCCAGTGCAAATTGAATTCAGGAAAAAATTTAATTAAAAAATTGAATTCGGGAAAAAACCCGTAAAAATCCCGTTAAGTGGTAAGCCAACTTTTCACGGAAAATGCCATAAATTCGCAAAAATCTTAAATTCTTTGGCAGCTAAATGCTAAGTCATGGATAAGAAGACTCCTGAAGGTGTCCCACGGTCTTCAAAGCCCGCCGTTTTCTCCACGAAGCCGTTAAATGTGGCGATTGAGCGGGCGGCTGCCGCCTCGCCATGCCC
Source organism: Heligmosomoides polygyrus polygyrus (assembly GCA_947396885.1). Classification (NCBI taxonomy): domain Eukaryota; kingdom Metazoa; phylum Nematoda; class Chromadorea; order Rhabditida; family Heligmosomidae; genus Heligmosomoides; species Heligmosomoides polygyrus. The sequence goes on from OX377201.1 coordinate 106,460,248, forward strand.
TTCGCCGTATTTGTAGAGCCATTTGGAGACGGGTAATTGGTTTATGCCACGATTTCGGCTACAGAGCGAATGGCTCACAAAGGTCCATCTCTGTGTGGAAGGAAAGCCCTCTATGATCGTACCTAGAATACCAGGTTGTCCGGAAAGTTTTTGGACAAAAGCATGATGAGACTAAATATCATATCACAACATCAATCGATAATGTTTTGAGAAATCGATAAAATCGATCGATATTGGTTCGTGGCCGACATTATCCACTTATTATAACGTGCATTCTTCGCTTTACACATCCATGTGATCGGCCGCATCTACCGAGCAGTATAGGTCAAAGCTGACAATATAAATCAAAAATCGATAATATCGGTCGATATTGGTGGCAATATCGATAAAGATCTGCCTACTTGCTGTGAAGTCTATCAAATGCGTGCGTACATGTGCCACTCCCTCCTCTAACTGTTAACTGTGGTCAAATGATAATATCGATCAATATTGATTAGCTGATTGCTCGCTCAGCAAATCAATATTGATCGATATATCATTTCATTGCATATTCGCATAATTCCCACCTTGAAAAGTTAGCCCGTGATATGGTCGATAATGTCACAGATAGAGAGATGTGACGCCGGTTCTCAGTCGGACGGACGCACAGACAGACAGACAGACGGAGACTAGCTCTTCAGAAAGGCTATGGCGGTCTCGTTCGCAGCACATATCGACCCAAGGTTCGAATTGTGTCCAGATCCGATGACTAGCTCTGATTGGATGACGCGTGTTCGGACGATGTTCTGACTGGCTGTGATTAGCGTCTCCCATGTAGGCCGAATTGACGACTAGCATCGCTTTGTTTCTGCATTTCTACATATCAAAATTGGATTATATCATTATTAATACTAATTGATGCTAAGGTAAATAAAGGATAAATGCATGACGGATGGCCTTAAATGGTCGTTTGAAGGTATGCGCCGCGCACTCCACTTTTATGGTTTATTGTAAGGACATTTTGTAAGCAATTCTGTTGCACAAAGACTGAGCAGCAGTGACCAGCCGATCGATAGATCAATATCCTATCCTTTCTTGACATCGTTGTAGCGTTTTTGGAGGGATCAAGGGCTTCTTTGACCTAAACCGCTCCTCCTACCAACTGCACCATATATGCTTCGAGTGGTACGAAGGACGAACAGTACTAGTTGGTAATGTGGCCTACATGGTGAGGCGAAAACGCCGCCAGCCAGTCGTAGCCATTCAGAGCACCAGTCTGAGCACCTATCGCTCACGCCTATTGGACTGTTACTTTGAGTAATTGTGATTCGCTGCTGCGTCTTCCACCACACTCATGTAGGCCATATTAGCGACAAGTTCCGACTGATCCCAGCCGGAGCATGATGTACGTCATAGATCGAACATGGAAGCACACCCCTGAGAACATGACATTTTTTCGATCACTTTTTATTGATTTTTGATTGATTGATTCAACGAGAACTGAACCTGTTTTCGTTTATTTCTTGGTTATTGTTTAGAAGACAACAATAGCCGCTTTTAAACTTTTCCAGAGCAAAAGCCCGTACTGAAATGACGAAGCTAAACTCAGCCGTGATGCGTAGCTGGCTCCGCTATGTAGGCCACATTAACGACTAGTACCGTACGATCTCAAAATATTGCGTAGAATGATTTGGTCGACTGGTAGAACATCTTCTACTCTTTTGCCTCGCCGAACATCCTCTACATGTCTATATTTTAGAACCGCTTTGTTAAGAGTACACTTTGGGAATTCCAGTAATTAAATCCGAGTGTTCTCCTGAAGTTTCAGCCTAGCAACCCCTTCAAATTCGCTTCTGTTTCAGCTACTGTAGCGCCAGCCGGCTCGGATAACCCGGTCTACGTCGGGGATCCGGATAGAAAGCGTAAGTCCATCGTGCTTCTTTCCGCCGATGCCGCTCATTAACCTCATCGTCTTCCAGCGATTGTCCCGTCGTCGTCATCGTCGTCGTCGTCGGAGCATCCCTCGATGTGGGAACGACTGCGCGGATGCTGTTCCTGTTGTTGCGGTTCGCGAGCATCGTCGTCGTCGAACGACGACGTGATCCGAGGCGAAGATGAGCGACGGCTCCGCGCCAACGATCGCGACTACAACGCTCAGTTTAAATACGCGGTACGACTTCTAGAATCCATCTTGGAAGAATCGACGAATTCACTGACTCCTTCAGGGTAACTACATAAAGACGTCCAAGTACAATGCTCTCACGTTTATTCCGCAGAACTTATTCGAGCAGTTTCAACGGATAGCCAACTTCTATTTTCTAGTCCTAATGATTTTACAGGTAAGGTAGAGCTTTCAGCTGTTGTGTTGAACCTTTTATGCTTCAAATTTCAGTTCATACCTCAAATATCGTCTATATCATGGTATTCAACGGCGATTCCCCTAGTCATCGTTCTATCATTCAGTGCTGTCAAGGACGGCTATGACGACATGGTGAGTCATTTTACGTTCATTTTTCTGTTTGTTGCTTTCCCTTGAAAGTCTACATGGCTTCAAGGAAGCATTAGCCCTGGTCTATGCTTGCGCTGCCACTCGGCGCGGCACCACGATCACTATAGATATCGATGCCGAGTGTGCCAATTCTTTATGCCTATGGCATACACCAGGGGTGTGCGTAAATGAAATTTAAAATTTCATAAATCGTAAGAGTCACCTGAACTTTGGTGCAGTACAACTAAATTTCCAGAGGCTTTTTCAACTAATGTTAATAGGATGTACAGTACCGGACATGTCTTTTGGTCATTGGCCGAAAAAGCCGCGCCGGCCAACATAGGCCGCTTTGGAGCGTTCCAAAGCGGCCTTTTTGAATAACTTCTTTAGAAATCAAATACTTGTGCATACTTGTGAAAATAAACATATATTTGAACTCAGCAGCTCATGCTCTATCTTTTGGTATATAAATCTCAGTAGAGTTGAACAATGCATATAGGCCCGACAGAATCAATCGAGTGGGCGCGACAGCTTGTAGAACGAGCGTTTGGGGAGTTTTATCGGAAATTTCCAGCCGTCCTTATCAGAAATTGCTCCAAGACTGTCCAGATTGCATTTGGAGTGCGCCGTGAACAACGCACGTAGAATCGGACCTACGAATCGAGTGGGCGCGACAGCTCGCAAATTGCATGCGCGGGCGTGTTCGGAGCGCAATAACTTTGTAGAGATCGAATCGTTCCGGCTGCGGCTAGCAGATTTTGTAGGCAGTAGAATGGTTTGTAGTTCCCAGAAGTACACCGTGGTAGCTTCTAAACGGGCGAAATTATTGCGGTGCGAAAATGGGGTTAGCCTTGTGTGACACGATTTTTTTCCAAATTCAGTCGACCACTGTGGGAAGACGTGACGAGCTAACGGTCTAGGAATGCGTATGCGAGCAAACCAGCTAAGCTTCTTTGCGAGGAAGTGCCCAGATCTCCCCAGCTTCCTAACCCGCCTCGCTCCCGGCAGCCATTTTAGAGCGGCGGAGGACAGCGGTGAAGTTTCTTCCGCCCTTACTAGTCCACATTTGAGTTTTCGACACTTTTAATGGCGCCGTTCTGTTTATCTCGGAAATCTCTATTGAACGGTGTCACTCTCAATCCACAACTTGCAGCCGGAAAGACTCGAAATTGACAGAGTTATTGCGTTCAGAACACCCCCGCGGTGCAATTTGAGCTGACTCGCCCAGTCGATTGATAGGTTCGATCCTATATGCATCGTGCACAGCGCACTCCAAAGTCTCGCCGGAACAGAGTACAGCAATTCTTGAGTAGGGCGGCTGAATTTCCCATAAAACTCCCTAAATGCCCACTCTACAAACTGTCCCCCCTCGATTGATAGGTCCTATTCTATATGCATTGTTCACGGCTCACTCCAAAGGCAAGCTGGACAGTCTTAGAACAATTCCTCAGTAAGACGGCTGGGAATTTCTGAAAAAAAATTCCTTAAACGCCCACTCTGCAAGCTGTCGCGCCCACTCGATTGATTCTGTCGGGCCTATATGCATTGTTCAACCCTACTAACATTTATAAACCAAAAGATAGAGCTCGAGCTGCTAAGTTCAAATATATGTTTATTTTCGCAAGTACTCGATTTCTAAAGAAGTTATTCAAAAAGGCCGCTTTGGAACGCTCCAAAGCGGCCTATGTTGGCCGGCGCGGCTTTTTCGGCCAATGACCAAAAGACATGTCTGGTACTGTAATTCAGTATTTGTCGTGTTAGTTTCAGCTTAAACTGAACAGCTTTCTTTTGCAAAACTATTTCTTTTTCACGGCTTCTTGCTAGTAGGACATCTTTCAAATCAAACTTTGCACGTTTCAAGAACGTCAAAAAACTGCAGATTTAAAAACGTACACTTAAGCCTATGCCGGGCATCTAAGCCTGCATCGTTTGAATATTCATTAAATTCCTAACTTACTGCCAATTCTTCAGCTTGCCTATAAGTCTAGGATTTAGCAGAAACAACTTCGAAAGAATCGCTGTCAAAATTAAAAATTAAAGAATCGTTTCACCACTGACCAACGCGCCGGTTTCCTGCACAAGCCGGTATTTGTAAGATTCGAAAACGTTATGATATTGTACTACTATTAGGTTGTAACGAATTAAATGGCACTGGCTCGCGCCATTTTTTGGTGCGTCTTTACGCGTTTGATCAAGAACAAACCGTAACACGTGGCATATCATTTAGAAGCGCAAACTTTGCTCTACCTGTGAGTACCAAATTTTCTATGTAAAAGTGGGGAAACTTTGGAGTTTTATTGACTTTTTTGCAGATGGACAAAAGGGTAATCCGAGGCATTTACTTGTATGAATTCAAGCTGGGCACTACAGCTAAGGAGGCGGACGAGAAGATCAACGCCGCATTCGGTCAAGGATGTTCCACAATTCGGACGGCGTGTCGTTGGTATCAGAAGTTCCGGAATGGAGATGAGAGCTTGGAAGAACATGAAGGTCGTGGGAGGCATAGTGATGTTGATGAGGACAAGCTGAGAGGTGTGGTAGAGGAGGATCCACACAAAGGTACCAGGGAGACAGCGAAGGTTCTTGGCGTCAGTCACAACACAGCTGCCCGGCATCTGAAGGAAACTGGAAAGACCAAAAAGCTGGAAAGATGGGTGCCTCACGAGCTGTCTGAGGAGCAGAGAAACCGACGATATGAGATCTCGTCCGCACTGCTTCTTCGGAACGAAACGGACCCATTCCTGGATCGCATCGTAACCTGTGACGAGAAATGGATAATGTACGACAACAGGCGACGACCGGCACAGTGGGTGGACAGCGATGAGAGCCCCAAGGTTTTTGTGAAGCCGGAATTGCACCAAAAGAAAGTAATGGTGACAGTATGGTGGTGTTCGCTGGGAATTATTCACCAAAGCTTCCTCCCTCCCGGTGAGTCCATCACGGCAGAGAAGTACTGCATTGAAATTGAAGAAATGATGAGAAAGTTGAAGGATATCCGGCCGGCCTTGGTAAGCCGAAGGCGAGTTCTCCTTCAGCACGACAATGCTCGCCCCATGTAGCACGAATGACGTTGCAGAAATTGAATGAGCTGAGCATTGAAACTCGACCACATCCTCCGTTTTCTCCCGACCTCTCCCCTACAGACTGCCATTTCTTCAAGCATCTTGGCGACTTCTTGGTAGGGAAAATATTCAAATACCAACAGGATGCCGAAAGTGCCTTCGAAGATTTCGTCAATTCCAGAACTTCTGATTTTTACGCTCCGGGATAAAAAAGCTCGTGTCACGTTTGCAAAGATGTGTAGAATCAGAAGGTTTTTACTTCGATTAATAAACTTGCCTACAAGCCGAGATATTTACTGTTTAATTTACAGTGGTTCAGTGCCATTTATTTCGTTACAACCTAATATTTAGTAATTCTCTGCACTCGCTCGAGCTACCCTTTGCCAGCTCTGTAACAAGCGTTTGCTCTCCAAGAGTCTGCAGCACCGTAAACGGATTAGATAGCGTGAATACGATAAACTCTATCACACCACCGAAATTGAAGATCGAAACTGTCAAAACCAGTTCGACCCATTCTTGAAGTGCTACGCGCTCGATTTTGCCGCACTTTTTATACCAATTTGCTCAACCATATAAAGCACAATGCTAACCGATAGAAAAATTGGTACATGTCGCGAAGGTGAGCAGCATTGGTAGGTGAGAGCGCGCCAGCCAATAACAACAAGAGCACAGGCCGAACACATGCCAGCCGATCGATGGCGGCTATTCTTCCTTCGCTGCGCCGCGAGCGGTCGCGTCGCGGACACGTGGCAAACGTGGAAAACGAGGTCAGCGCGGTCAGTCGATGTGGAAGGCGGCCGATGGTCGGTCGGTGGCTGCTCACTGCTCCGTGGACTCTCCCTGAGCGACGAAAGCAGTTTCCACATGGGTAGTTTGGATGGCACACACCCTGGAGTCCCTTCCCTAGCTTGATTCTGCGCTCGAAGAGCGCAGAATCCATCCGCGGACTCTCTCTGAGCGACGAAAGCAGTTCCCACATGGGCAGTTTGTATGGCACACACCCTGGAGTCCCTTCCCCAGCCTGATTCTGCGCTCGAAGAGCGCAGAATCCATCCTCGGACTCTCCCTGAGCGACAAAAGCAGTTCCCACAGGGGCAGTTTGGATGGCACACACCCTGGATGCTGCGAGAACCCCAGCTGCGCACTCCCCCTGAGCGCGCACAGCTATGAAGGAAAGATTTCGCGCTCTGTCGCAAAGATGCGTGAGAATATTGCGGCGGGTGCGTGCGTGCGATGAGCGCTCGCGGCGTAGCGAAGGAAGAATAACCGCGATCCAGCCGATCAGGGTACCGAATCTGAATCGCATGCCCATTCAATGCGGTCTGATTGGATGGGGTGTTACCATCTCTCAATGCTGCCCGTCTTCGCCACATATACAGAAACTATAGTGGCTTATCCTTTCCACCTGAGTGTAGCAAATTTCTAGACCGTGCTTCCAGTCATGATGATTTTCGATCGTGGATTTGCGTCAATTCTATTCGGTACTGTTAGCATGTATCTGTTACAAACAGACTGACGACCTCATTACCAAATAAGACGCGGATCTAGAACACTCCTCTCCCTCTCTCTCTTTCTCTCTAAGAAACTGCCCCCAATGTCCTTCTTTGAGCTGGAATGGAATAACCTTCGGCAGCAGGAATGAGATGTTCCTTGCTGGCTCTGTACAGAAAACGCAGGAGCCCAGCGTCCTCAGCCTCCTAGACAGGGGCTTATTTTTAAAATTCGCTTGAACCTGTCCGGTTCCAAACGGGAGCCCTCATAATGTTATAGCGCGGAAAAGTTGGTTAAGCGAAGAGAAAAGCCGGATTCGAGAAGCCTGTGCACAGTACAGTATCTCTACCACAGTAACAGAGTAGATCATCATCAACAACAAAAAAACTCTAAACGGAAGTAGGTATGCGCTATAAGAGGAGACCATTTGAGTAGGCACATCTTCATGACTCGGTACACATAAATTTGGACGCCAATTGACTGTTGAAGATCGCAAAGATCGCATTTACGAAAATTTACGATTTACGACCCAAAATGTCGTAAATCGTAAATCGTAAAAAAATTCGGCAAAAATAGCCGTAAATCGTAAAATCGTAAATCGTAAATCGTAATTACGCACACCCCTGGTACACACCCTCATCGTGAGAAACGATTCCGACGAAGACACCACCGAATGGTTACCGTATACCAGCTGTCTGCGCCCTCCTGCTTAGAGATCGCGCGTCGGCGTCCACGTTGTCGATTGATCGATCGATGCCTTTTGCGCCCGTGACGGCACCGCTGGCAAGTGGGTCGTGGTGCAGTAGGTAGAGGGTTTCCTTCATGCGAGGGATGTCGTAGGTTCGGCTCCCGTGCGTCGCCGCGTTCTTGCATTTCAGCTGGGTATCTGAGATCCGGTAGGTTTCGACGTCTACACGACGCTGCTCCTCTTTTGCGCATTGTTTCAGCCGTATGCGCTTCGCCGCTCGAAGAACGCAGAATCCAGCTGCGGAGTTCCCCTGAGCGACGAAAGCAGTTTGCACACGAGCAGCTTGGATGGCACTCACCCTGGAGTCCCTTCCCCAGCGTGAACCCAGATCCGCATTCCCTGAGCCATGAGAGGTTCGCGTGTGTAATGCTAGGCATGAAGGATTTCGCGCGCCACCGCCAACGCGCGCCTATATGATACGGTAACCATTCGGGGGTGTCTTCGTCAGGATCGTGCTTGTCCCTCATCGCGCCGGGTCGCGGTGACTGTGTTATGCGGGTAGCCACGAACTGCGGGTCCTTATGCGGCGTAGCGATAAGCTCCCTTATCGATTGCGCCAGGTGGCAGATCGATATGGATACCTATTGTTACGTCGCATCGTTGCACCGCAAGGCTCTAGCATCTCCATAGGGCCCGTTTATGCTCCGTCGCCGAGCGACGCGACGCCACGTGTTGTGGCCACATTGATCGAGCGACGCGATCAATCAATTTGGCCACTATACGTGCCATCGCGTCGCTCGGCGTCGAAGTATAAAGGGGCCTTATAGACTTCCCATCGAAATTTTTGTGAGAAGTCTTTCCGTGACGCAGCTGTTGACTCACTAGAGAGCCATTCAAGTCACGTCACCTACCAATTGGTCTCCATGGTTCATAGGCTGCAAGCCTTTGTTGTGGTGGGAGGACGGACGGATGACTTTTGCCCTTCGATGCGGTCCGTGAACCACGGCAGAGAGAGCGCGTGCGCCGCGTTGTGTGCTTATCGGATGCGTCACACACCGCCGTAGAAGGGCGAGAGACAGTTCGTGGCCGCTAATCGGGGTGCCTGTGTGATTTCAGCAACGGCACATCTCCGACCGGAACGTGAACGGTCGGAAGTCGTACGTGGTGCGGGACGGGCATCTAAACGAGGAGGAGTGGAGCAAGGTGCGCGTGGGCGATGTGATCCGCATGATGAGCAACCAGTTCGTCGCGGTGGGTAGCGTCCAGCCTAATTGGAGTCCAGGAATAGGCCTTAAAAGAAGGGATTCAGGCCGATCTGTTGCTGCTGTCGACTTCGGAGCCGCATGGCATCTGCTACATCGAGACGATGGAGCTGGACGGTGAGACGAATCTGAAGTCGAGAGGAGCCATCGCTGACACGGCTGAGATGGGCGACGATCTCGACGCCATCAGCAAGTTCAACGGTACGTCTTAAGTCGCCTTCGTCAGCTGAAATCCCAATTCAAGATGGTGTGTTGCTTCCAGGAGAGATCATCTGCGAAGCGCCGAACAACAAGCTCGACAAGTTCCACGGGAAGCTGATCTGGCAGGGCCGAGAGCTGCCGATCACCAACGACAACATCCTGCTCCGAGGCTGCATTCTGAAGAACACTCGCTGGTACGTTCACGCTGCTATTGATTTTATTGATCGTTGGAAGTCTGTTCTATTCAAACGCTCGGACCTTGAGAGCTTGTTTACTTGTTTATTTACTCGTTTACTCTCACAATAGTAAAGGAGCCGGATTTTATTTTTGTCAATTTTTTCCTTTTTTTAAATAAAATATAATATTGTCCTACTATTTGATTTTTCTCTCTGTTTCAATTACTTTTAATTGCTTTTCTACATCTACATTTATTTTTCATTTTTTGTTCGTGCTCTGTTTTTTCTACATTCAAAAAAGAAGAATCAAAATTAAGCTCAATAAAAAACAAATAAAAGTATTAATTAAGCATACTTTCGTATTATATCGTATAACTTATTTTTCTTATTCATGCCCATTTTTCTGATCTTTTTTATTTCTTCTATTTCTTTCCATTTTTATAAATTTTATATTATTTTATTATATCATCATTTTATTTTTAGTATTTGCTTTGTACTTGCTATATTTTCCTATTTATGTTTCATCTTTTTATGATAAATCTAAAACTAAAAATAAAAATTAATAAATATTTTCATAATAAATCGTAACATTATTGATCGATATTGATCGGCCTGTTGGTCTTTTTATTATTTTACTGATCGGGTGATGTCTGCTTTATGCAAACGTTCTAATCCTTAGATCTTGTTTACTTGTTTACTTGCTGGTTTATTCCCAAAATGAAATAGCTGTAAGGCAGCCGAATTCACATTTCCATTTTTATCTGTTTTTCTATACTTTTATCATTTTTTATTATATTGTTTTTGTTTACATTTTTACATTTTTACTTTTATATTCGTATTTTTATTTATATTATTTTTTAATTTTTATTTACATTATCATTTATATTTTTTATATTTTTATTTTTTTATCTATTTCCCATTTCATTTTCATTGTTTTTACATCAAATCTAGGAGTAAAAATAAGAAAAATAATATTATTAAACATGAATTTCATAAGAAGAGTAACTGCTACACGAGTATCACAACAAATAGGTAAAGTCTACCAGCCAATCAATATCGATCGATATATCAAATTTGTGCCTGGAGTTGAAATCAGTTGAGCTGAGTTCACAAAATTTTTATATTAAATCGCGTCTCTATGTCTATATTAGATCCTCTGCTGCAATCATTCAAACAAGATTCGCTTCATGTCGCGAAGATGGACAGCATTAGGAGATGGTGGCGCACCAACCAATCATAACCAAGCAGAGCATCGCCCGAACAGACGCCGACCAATCAGGGTGCCGGCCACCAGCCAATCATAACCAAGGAGAGCATCGCCCGAACAGACGCCGACCAATCAGGGTGCCGGCCACCAGCCAATCATAACCAAGGAGAGCATCGCCCGAACAGACGCCGACCAATCAGGGTGCCGGCCGTACAAGCCCTCTTTGAATGACACGCCAGTTTGATGAGATCTGATTGGCTAGCGCGCTCCCACCTCCCAATGCTGCCCACCTTCGCGACATGTACCTAAGATTCACTTGGCAAAATTATTTTCAATTTTTGAAATCTCTTTTCATACGTTCATCAGCAGTCAGTTGCCCAGTAACGATTAGCACCGTTATTGATCCATATCGATCTGCCTGTCGACCTTCATGAGTTGATGTGAAAATAGTGCATCAGTCATCATGTTCCCGTGTTCTCCATCTAAGGCCTGAACATCTTCCGAAAATCGATTGTATCGATCGATATGCATTGATTAACAGACTACCGAATTTATTGACTTGTCGTTAAGCCCATCATGCTTTTCGCTTCAGCACCCTTTTTGATGGAACGCCGTCTCGTTAGAAGCGCTTGCACTGACCGGCCATTAAATTTGAGCGGACGTACGCACAGACAAACTGATGAGTCAACCTTTAGTATAGGACGATAGGATAATCCACTTGAAAGGTTGATCACTGAGCTGATAAGTGTTCAAAGTCGAGGCAATTATCGATCGATATTGATTAGTTCATCGATTTTGTTCATTGGCTAGTAAAACCCGCACAGCGATCAAAAAATATATAGAACACTCCAGAGTTCAAGAAGTTATCGATCAATATTGATTAGTCCATCGACTTAGTTCGTTCGTTCGTAAAACCCGCACAACTTCCATCACTACGGCATTCCGGATTTAGAGATAGTTAACGACACAATCGTGATGTCAAATTCAGAACAATTTGCTGTATCGATCGACATTGATTGGCTGGCAACATTGTCTATATGTTGTGAAACTCGTGAAGCGGTTACTCTTCTTACGAAGTTCAACGACAAGTGACAGGAACTTCACCCAGTGGTGACCGAATTTTGTCCGATAGTTCAACTGAATGCAAGAGCCTTCTCAGATTGCTTCTAGACGCTTTCTAGCAACTACACTATTTACGAGTAATCCCACGGCGCCGTGCTAAATCATTATCTCCGCAAGGTCACCTGCAGTAGACCGCCAGGAGTCTAAGCTGCGCTCTAGCCTTTTACACAAGCACTGAGTCTATTATCAAAATAGAACTAGTTCAAAATAAAAATGAATAAAATGAGGGCTTTAGGTGCTATGGACTGGTGATTTTCGCCGGCAAGGACACGAAACTGATGATGAACTCGGGCAAGACGAAGTTCAAACGTACCAGTCTTGATCGCTTCCTGAACATCCTCATCATGGGAGTGAGTACCATACTGCGCACATACTTACAGTAAGATGGCTTTCGGCTCGGGACCAGATTTTCGAAGCGTCCGCTTTTCAGATCGTGCTGTTTCTGATCGCGATGTGTCTGATCTGTACGATACTGTGCGGCGTGTGGGAATGGACGACCGGACGATGGTTCACCATCTATCTGCCATGGGACGACATCGTGCCGAATCGGCAGCAACATGGTCAGTTCAAGTGTGAGACGTGACGTGGAATACGGTACAAAGTGGGCTGTTGACCTGGGCGGGACGAATAAGAAGCCAGCCAATCGCAGGAGGTTTTAGATATTAAAAAGATGTCCGAGAATTTCACCCTGTTTGTTGTGCATGGCGCAATCCACTGCTGTATATCACCCATTTCAGGTTCGCAGCAGATCGCGGTCATTTCGTTTCTGATGTTCTTCTCCTATGTGATTCTCCTCAATACGGTGGTGCCTATCTCTCTATACGTGAGGTACGGTAGTGGGAAAAATCGATTTTTTATTTGTTTATTTTTTTAAGTGACCACCCTTGAAGCCCCGTTTACAGCGTGGAAATCATACGATTCATCCATTCGATGTGGATCAACTACGACCAGGAGATGTTCTACGAGAACGGCGACAGAAGTGTACCCGCGAGAGCGCATACCACCACGCTGAACGAGGAACTCGGTCAGGTGTGTCTTAGGCCCCTCATAGACCCTCCTAGGTCCTGCAAAAATCGCTGAAGTAACAGTGAACTACTGCGTGCTTCAGGTGCAGTACGTGTTCAGCGACAAGACCGGCACACTCACCCGTAACATCATGACGTTCAACAAGTGCACCATCAACGGCATCTCCTACGGCGATCTGATCGACGCACGAGGCGAGCGCATCGAAATCACACCGGTACGTCATCAGCATCTGCTTTGATTCCCCTCGAAAAGTTGAAAAAACCACGATTTCGTCAAAGGAATCTGTGACAAGAGGCCAGTAAGGAGCAATCAATATCGATCGATATCGTGCCGTATTCGATACTATTTGTTTCTTACGAAGTATCTCCATCGATCACTATTTTTCCTCTCCCGCGATTCCCTCTTTGTTAAATCATTTCCGGGAAATCAATAGAATCGATCGATTCTGACTGCCCAGTCAACATCGGTTCGATCAATATTTATAAGTTTACCTGAAATAAGGCTTAACTCCCGCCCAGCACGAAATCGATACGCTTTAGATCGATACGACAAGTGATGTCCTTAAGATCTGCCAGCTGATGCTTTTTCGGCGGGCATTAAGATAGATGCTGCTTTGATCGGTATTGTTTAGCTGAGTTATAGGTCATTGATCAATATTGATTAGCCAATCGGTGCTGTTTCGACTGATATTGATTGGCCTATAGATGCTGCCTTATCGTTATTGATTAGCAGGTCGACAATATTGATTTCAATTGATGCTGTTTCGGCCAACATTGATCGGCCAATAGATGCTGCTTTAACCGGTATTGATTGGCTGAGCTATAGGTCTTTAATCAATATTGATTAACCGATAGATGCTGATTTGGTCGATACTGATCAGCTGACCAACGCGCTATCAGTCGATGTTGATTGGTCAGTTGATGCTGTTTTGGTCGCAATTGATTGACCAGTAGATGCCGCCTTATCGATATTGATTGGCAGATCGATAATCGACAAGCTTTCGATCGATATTGCTTTCCAATTGATGCTGTTTCGGCCAGCATTGACCGGCCAGTAGATGCTGCTTTAACCGGTATTGACTAGCTGATTGATAGGTTTTGATCAATATTGGCTGACCAATCGATGCTGTTCCTACTGATGTTGATCGGCCAATAGATGCTGATTTGATCAATACTGATCAGCTGACCAACGCGCTATCAGTCGATGTTGATTGGTCACTTGATGCTGTTTTGGCCCTAGTTGATTGACCAATACATGCTGCTTTATCGATATTGATTGGCAGATCGATAATCGACAAGCTTTCGATCGATATTGATTTCCAATTGATGCTGTTTCGGTCAGCATTGACCGGCCAGTAGATGCTACTTTATCCGGTATTGACTAGCTGATTGATAGGTTTTGATCAATATTGGCTGACCAATCGATGCTGTTCCGACTGATACTGATCAGCCAATAGATGCTGATTTGATCAATACTGATCAGCTGACCAACGCGCTATCAGTCGATGTTGATTGGTCAATTGATGCTGCTTTGGTCGCAATTGATTGACCAGTAGATGCCACCTTATCGATATTGATTAGCAGATCGATAATCGATAAGCCTTCGATCGATTTTGATCGGTGAATTGCAATAAATTGTGAGTTGTATTAATTGTTGTAAAGCACGTCCACCAGCTAATACATTCGGTGATTCCCACTTCACAGTCATTGCTGGACAGAAACCAATGACGCTAATCAGTATTGATTGAACAATCGATACGGTTCCGACCGAAATGGACTGGAACATGTTTCTGGCCAGCGTATTCGCATGACTTTCTCTTCAAAATGTTGATTTTGGGCAGGAATCGAAATTGCTAATCGATATTTCCCGGTCAATCAATACTGCTTTGATCGATGCGGATTGGTCGATCGGCACTACTTATTTGTGAGCTCCTTTCACAGACCAGCAGGTCCGCGTGAGCCTGGCCAGTCTCAAGCAGAAACCGATAACATCGATCAATACTAGACTGTAGATCGATAGTGTTTCGATCGATATTGATTGGCGGATCGATAACGATGACTTATTGTGAAGCCTCTATACCAGCCATCACTAGCAAACTCGATCTTACCACTCCCTACACTATGTACGCTTCATGTTTCAGAATACCAAAGAGCTCGACTTCTCCTGGAATTCCCACTACGAGACGACGTTCAAGTTCTACGATCGGCGCTTGCTCGACGACACGAAGAACGGCGTTGAAGAGGTGAGTCGTCGCCTCGCCTCATCCTTACGTCCTCGAGGTCCATACTTCCAGGTGACGGAGTTCTGGCGACTACTCGCACTGTGTCACACGGTGATGCCTGAACGAGACAAGGGTCAACTGGTCTACCAAGCTCAGTCGCCCGACGAGGCCGCGCTTACTTCGGCGGCTCGTAACTTCGGTTACGTGTTTCGGGGCCGAACACCTCAATCGATCACCATCGAGGTCATGGGCAAGGAGGAGGTGAGAGATTTTCACCTTCTGAAGCGCAGTAATCGACCCTGAAGAGCACGCGCCAAAACTCAGAAATCAGATAGTATCACCAGCTGCATCTTTGGAGGGAGCGTTTAGGGAACCTCAGAATTGGAAACTCTCGGTTCTCTTTGAGTTCTGTGTCATCATGTGCATTATAAGAAACTGGTTGAGTAGTCTATACAATAATACCACAGCCAAATAAAGGTAAGGTAACAATCCTACATCCGTTTCATTCCTACGCTTACACGGATGTAAGAAAACAGAAGTAAAAGAACATAAGAGCTTCCCCGGAACTCCTCATAAGGAGGGAAGTTCTTAAGAATGTATTAGCGAACTACAATACCTGAATCCATTGTCCGAACATCCTTCTCGGCTCGTGCGGCTTCTGTCCTGTAACATGACGAATCATACGAATGTATAAAACGGTGAAAGAAACGCGATATTAGAGCTAAAAACCACTGCATGACAAGGAGATAAACAAATATAAAGGGAGAGGTGATAGAGAAAAGGTAATAAGTCAACAGAAAAGAGAAGAAAACTAATAAAAGGTAGTAAGTATGACACAGATATCACAACAGAAAAGAGAAGAAAACTAATAAAAGGTAGTAAAATAAGCAAATTTGAAGTTGCGTGCACTGCATGCGATACAGCAATTCTTCAAAACAAGGTTGGCTGCATATGTTGAAGAGGAAACGGTGACGTCGTCCCGTTCATGGGATGTAATAGTCGATGGTGCTGCCACGCGGAATTCCATCTTTTATTAACAACAATAACCAGAACAAACTGTACAGCTGTGTGATATTGTTGAATTGTTGGAGATGTTTAAAGCAACTGGGTGATGACGACGAGTTGAAGGACGTCGGAGTTGTCGGAGGCGTTGGAGGTAAAGGAGGTCTTGTAGACTGTTCGGAGGTGTCCGATGCGTCGGAGATAATGGAGGTATTGGAAGGTGTTAGAAAGCATCGGCTGGTATCGGAAGCAACTCACGGGTGATGACAGCGAGTAGGAGGCGTCAGAGGTGTCGGGACCGAGCCAGAATATGAAGATTTGACTTGCCGTTTTTCTGTGCGCGGTATACCTAGGCCTCCTTTTATAGATTTTGTCCCTCCAGATATCGGTCGTTTTGATATCGGCCGGATATCCCTCCAAGGACCAGATTCATCAACCGCTTACCACCCTCTAAGGCACCTGGCATAACTCCGAGTCGCTCCAGCGAGTGGTCGCGGCGATAGTGTTGCGCGGGTAGCTACGAACTGCTCAAACCAAACCCCCTGATATCACTTTTATGACCTTTATTGGCATCAGGTTAGGCGGTATTTTCACCGTTAGAGGACGGTAAACGGTTAGCGAATCTGGCGCCAGATCGTTTTGCTCTACAATTATTAGAAGATCTTGTATAATTGTTTTGACTGAGCTCCACACGCGGTAATACAGATCTTTGTTGGCTAACGCTTCGGCGGTATCGCCTTCTTCACAGCCTGGAAGGAAGGATCAAGCCAAGATGTGGCTACCGCGTCAGACGTCGCCTCAACCTTAGAAATTAAAGACCACCTTTCGATCACGTACTCAATAGAGAGATCGAAACCCTTACCTTACAGGAAGCCAGACGCGCCAATCGGTCGGTGGAGGGCCCGTTTTTGAGACACAGGCACCCAACCAGAATGCCAACCTGATGTAGGGCCTGAGCTCCCGCGTTATATAGAGGCACTCTTCCTTCCGGTTTAGATTGGGGTCTTCGGCATGGATCCAAAATGCCTCCAGAGCCTTGTAGCAGTTTGGGCGTCGACTGCCAGTAGCTTATCCCTGACCTCAAAGTCTTCCCCCGTATGCCCGAGGCCTCTATGGTGACCCATTGCAGTGGACGTCCTGGACTTGGTCTTGCCGTCAAAGTGTTCCTTGACCCTATTATTCGAAGAGCGGCAGGCCTGCTCTCCATAACGACCCATCTTGAACGCTGTCGACAAAAATAGAGAATCTTATTCTCTATATGGGGGTCATTTTAACATATGACACCCGAACAACTCGATGAGTTTCTGTCTGACAAGGTCTTTGATGAAAAACGTGAAAGATGCCATTCTTCCGTGCATAGATTAGTTCTTCGATGTTATTCCTCGAAAAATGTCACTGCTTTTACCTTTTCTCCGCAAAAGCCTAAGCCCTCTCCCCTATTGCGCCGCAAGTAATCGTATGAGTTCGTACTTGACTTTTTCAAACACTTCAATTCTGAGTCGGAAGTACATGCATCCCAAGGTTAGATATGCCGTCACTTTAATTCTGACATGACCTTTTCCGACGTGTGCAATGGTACATCCTGGTACGGACGTGCTATCTTGCTAGGGTACAAAATGCATCGACTTCCTGCTATTATGTTGAGAATTACAATAACTTTGGGCAAGTATGTGCAATTCTAAATGTTGTGGATAAAACCGCACCTGCTTTGGTTCTTTCCGAAACACTAGAGGTAGGGTGGGGGAATCTCATGGGTTTCAAAGCAGCAGGTTTTGTCTCTGCTGTTAGATCTCGTACAGCTGTTGAGCCGAGATTGGTATACAGAACATACGGATGAGTTGAATAAGTGAAAGGTCTCTACGCCTAGGGAAATGCAGACTGCGAAAACATAATGGCACGGTTGGAGTGGAGGTGATGAGCTTATCACTCAGGTCCGATATCGCAGCACGAAAAACCATGGAAGCGTTATGAACTGCGTTCAAGAACTCCGTTATCAATGGGAAAGAGGAGTTGGTTCTATTTGTGGACCTCTATGGGTTTGACCCAGGAGGGCGCCAATCAGGGGCCGGATTCATCAACGACTAACCCGCGGGTATAAGGGGTAGAGATACCCACAATGAAGCCTGCGTCTCTGACTCTTGCCTTATCTCTGCCTGACTCTTATCTTATCTCTGCCCCTTATCACCCGCATACCCACGGATTAATTGTTGATGAATCCGGCCTCAGAAAGTTTCTGAGGATTTGATAAAGAGAAGGAACAACGAGGAGAGCAAATAAAATAAAAGGAAAAGTAGGGAGCTAGTTTGGTTTTTGTTGTTTGTCGCACGGACCTTACACGAAAACTAAACCTAGAAGCACCTAGAAGTTCCCGAAGGGAGTCTCATTTACCCATGTAAAATCAACATCAAAGTTAATTACTGACTGGGTGAATCTTGCGCATATTCAGGTGTACGAACTGTTGTGCATTCTCGACTTCAACAACGACCGTAAACGAATGTCGGTGATCACACGGAACTCCGAAGGGAAGATTCGTCTCTACTGTAAAGGAGCCGACATGATGATCATGGCCAGGTGAGGGCATCCTGTAGCTACTTCGTACTGCTCACGGAAAACTGTTATCCAGGCTGAAGCCATCCACGTCGCCGCTACTCGTCAGCTCCACCAGCACCCATCTGGCTGACTTTGCCAACATCGGCCTGCGTACACTCTGTCTAGCCTACAAAGACATCGAACCGGCCTATTTCGAGGACTGGATAGTAGGTTTAACGTCAAAGAATTGCATTAGCACTGAGTAATCATTGAGTTTTAGAACCGTCAGCACGAGGCAGCCATCGACATGTACAACCGCGAAAAGAAGCTCGAAGCGGTCTACGAGGAGATGGAGAAAGGTCATCGTAAACTTTAGGTGTTGTGAATCACTAAGACTCATAATAATCACTTCAGACATGACCCTGATCGGAGGCACGGCCATCGAAGACAAACTGCAAGATGGCGTGCCAGAGACAATTGCTCGTCTGGCTGAGGCGAACATCAAGATTTGGGTGCTGACCGGAGACAAAACGGTATGTCCTTTCTTGGGCTGGTAGTACGAACATACAAGGCCTCTGCCGCACGCGCAATGGATCGCCACTGATGCATCGCTCCTGGGTGGGCTGTTATGGGGGAAACGGAGCTCTAACAAACTCCCGAGTCATGCTGTATTGTATCCAGACATGTGGCCTTTAGAAATGAAGCTTCGTGTCATGAAAGAACCCAAAATCGTTTCACAATAACAGCAATTGTCTATTGCTTGGATTAGGTCATCCGATTCCTACCCAAACACCCAATTCCTCTCCCTCAAATACCTGAGCAGAGGTATCCAAAGCAGTTTATGCAGTTACAAGAGCGTTAGACTTCGTAACTGTAGCAGCATACACAATTTAAATGTCACGCTTGCCGCAGCTGTCTCCGCGGCTGCCGCGCGCTTCTGTATGTTCAGCTCGCCCCAGCCTTTCTTGCATATCTGGGAGAATGCTTTTTTAACCACCCTAAATGTCTTCTTGATTCCTCATCGACAGACCTGGACCTATGGATGCGGTGGTGGTGAATAGAGGAGCCCAGTCCGTCGTTTCATGTTGTTGTCTGCACGTCGACGTATCCAGCGACCGTTTCCCGATAGAATCCTCCTTTTCTGAGTGGGCGCTCCAGATTTGAAGAAATCCTGCGAACGTGATTCAGCTTTGATTTGTCACCCACTGCGCAATCAGTCCACATCGGAAAAGAGAGCCATGTCCAGAAGATCTCACTGTTGCCCTCTAGCGCATGTGTCTCGTTTATGCGATGTCTCAGAACAGTAAATTTTACGAAAAGGATATTGGTCCGTTCAAGTCCGGCTTTTGACAAATCTTGGCATATCGAGTATACTTCAGCGTGTTTCTTCTTTAAGCTGTTTACCAAGATTGCTAAACAGGCTTTACTTCGGCTGACGTCTCGGCGTCTTCGCCTTCTTCGGAGCCTGAAAAAGTCGAGAACATTGGTGAAACTATTCCCCCAAACGCCATTTCATCATACAGAATAGCATTCTCAAGGCAGCTATAGAAAAGAACCGGTGTCACAGGTACAGCGTATCAACTAGCCTTCCGGGTGGGTGCCGACGAGCACCACCAGTCACTCGCAGGTGATAGACGTGGGTGAATGAGTTTAGCCCTGAATGTCACACGACTTAACTGACACGCGAGAGGAAGCGACATCTGAGCACGCAGGACACTTGAGGCGCTTTGGATAGCGGCCAAGAACCCACATGTCAACCGCAAGGATGAATGCATATCGATAACCCAAGAACTGGCACCCTTTGTCGAGCTCTGTGGGTTTTGATCAATTAGATCTGACCTCCAGGGTACTTAAGTCGGGTGGCATCCGGGGCTAAACTCACTCACCCACTCTATCTCCACCTGCGGGTGACTGGTGGTGCTCGTCGGCACCCACCTGGAAGGTTAGTTGATACGCTGTACCTGGGACACCGGTTCTTTACGCTAGCTGCCTTGAGAATGCTATTCTGTATGATGAAATGGCGTTTAAGGGAATAGTTTCACTAATGTTCTCGACTTTTCCAGGCTCTGAAGAAGGCGAAGACGCCGAAACGTCAGCCGAAGTAAAGCCTGTTTAACAATCTTGGTGAACAGCTTAAAGAAGAAACACGCTGAAGGATACTGGTGCTTTTGTTTCTTCCTTACCTATTATCTTTGGTATTTTCGTGCCTATTAACCTTGCCTTCTAACTGATGCCGACTGTCGCGTGCACCCGATACCAGGTTCCTGGTTCGGATTTCCCGCCCAGGCCAACCAAGCCTTCCATCCCTCCGGGGTCGGTGAATTGGTACCAGACTTGTCTGGGAAGGATAAAGCGCTGACTTGTTCACCGGCTGGCCACCGCAAGTCATTGTATGGCCAAATACGCATTCATGTCGCCTCCACGACATCCCGTAGAAGTAGAATGCGCTGGCGCATCCCAGAAGGGATTGAGTAACGCCGTCCTTTATCCTTTATCCTTTATTTTCGTGCCTATTAACCTTGCCTTCTAACTGATGCAGCTGTCTATATAACACTTGCATACTTTGACACCTTAATGGTACATCAGCAGGTGTTGTCCTAGCAGGGACCACAACTCTTCCGTTCTACCCGATTTTTGGCTACTTGCATCCAGCGTGGCAGACCACGTTCCCTCGAGAATTCATGGGAGACTGTCGTTAGTCCCGACTCGGATGCGCACTGACGATGCCGATAGTGCCTGCGGAGTCAATTAGCGTCGACTCGCGCCATGACACCCGCCGCTTCGCACTGAGCCAAGCAGCCCTCTCCGCGGAGGCCATGATGACCTGGCCGACCACCGGAGCCTGCGGGTCGACGAGATTTCGTCTGATTACAATCGATAGAGAGCTGGGAGGCTCAGACGGCTTGGCGTAGTGGCGGTCCAGAAATTCGAATTTATGGGGATTGTACCACCTCCTCTATCAGAATTTCAAGCTCTATCGAATGATCCGAGAAAGGATACTGCCTTAGCAATCCTTAAGGAGAATCTTTTCAGGAGCTGCTTGTCTTCGTTAAAATCTTTTTAGGTGCTGCTCGTTTTTCGTTCGTTATCAGTCTTTATTTATATCAGGACTAACTGCGAGGCATGCTTCCTGGCTAAAATTGCACCAAGAATTCAGTTAGATAGAGGAAAAATCTTTTAAAAGAAGTCTAAACGCATTAGTTTAAATACGATATCTTTTAAGCGTTTCGTAGCTGATTTTCTTATGGAACCTTATAATGCATAAGATCATATCTTTCGGGACTAAGACTGATTAGGTAGCTCACCAGATCTACAGGGTGGTCCACATGAAATGTTACGCGCTACAAAGTCGATTTTTAAAAATTTCTCTCTTTTTCTGTGGTTTACTTCGGTGTTATTCATTCTCTCCGTATCCTTTAGACCACCTATGACCAGTCTTATTCTCCGTTGCTAGGTAAACATGGTTTCGCTCAGGGTTCTTCAGGATCAGCAGTAGTCGACACATTCAAACGCGGGTCGTCCGTTTCCACGACTTCAGAGATGGTCAAGCTGCATCGGATCCAAGTACACCGCGTCATCAAAGTTTCGAAGAGACTGTAGGGATCTAAGATCTTCCGTTAGGAAGACCACGACGAACTGCAAGCTTCTGCCCTTCGAAAGGCCTTAAAGACATGTTACACCGAAATCTTGCAAGAAACAATAGCAAACTAGCTAAGGAGCACAACCTAATTCGTTCAACTAGGCAACGACTGACGACTGATGATCTGTGATTGTATTACTTCAAATCTGCCAAAGGACAGCACCTGACGGAATAAATGAAGGCTTCAAAATTGAAGAATGCAGAAAGATGAAGGCCCTTACGCGCGGTGACAAACGCGACTGAGTTCTCTTAACAGAAGAGAAGATATTTACCGTCGAAGCACTCCAAAACGCGCAGAATGAACGGCAACTGCTGCTAAAAGGATCCGCAAGAGCCGTAAACATCGGATGAGCTCATTTTCCACAGTCCTTGATGGTATGGGCTGGAATTTCGGGCCAGGGTAAGACCAAGCTTGTTTTTATTCAAAAATCAGTTAAGATCAATGCCGAAATCTACGAGAAGCAATTGTTGGAAAACGTGGTAATACCTTGGGCAAAAGAAAATGTTAAGGACATGGAATGGACCTTCCAGCAAGATTGGGCGCCAGCTCACGGTGCCAAGAAGACCTTGGAATGGTGTGAGACCAATCTTTCAGATTTGTGGACGAAGGATGTTTGGCATTCAAACTCGCCCGATCTCAACCCCATGGATTTCGCCATCTGGTCAGTCTTGGAGCAAAAAGGCTGCTCTTTCAGACACAGTTCACTGGATTCGCTGAGAAGAGTTCTGGAGAAGGCATGGGATGAAATTTCGCCGGGAATTATCGCGCGCATCCTCAAGAATTTCCAAAAGAGATTGCACGTTTGCATTGAAGCTAAAGGAACACATTCTGAATGTGGTGTATGATATCTTATGCAGAATTTTCTTGCCTTTCCAACACTCGTACACTTTTCTTAATCTAGTTGATTTGTGCAAGGTTGTATATAGTTTTCCGCGTAACTATATACAACTTTGCACAACACTACAGGGTGGTCCACATGAAGTAACACTTCATGTGGACCACCCTGTAGTGTTCATCGAGAATAAATTTTTTCACACAATACTTCAAATTGCTCGCCCATTGACGTGCCTTGACATCTTGCTGCAGGATTTCCTTATTTCTCCGGTACTAATTCTTCCTGAATAGTACCGCCCAACTAACCTATCGAAGACAGTTGACCTTATTTACTATGAATTTTACTACAGCTATAATATCTCGATATCTCTGTGTTTACATTATATATTCTTTCAGCATCGCGTCATCTAGAGCGTTTCATTTCATCAGGTATCAAACTGGAAACGTATTTTACGGACTGAAGGATCATAATGTTATTTTTAAAGAAGACGTTCGCTTGGGGTTCTCTTAGAAAGTCTCTCATCTATCTAATAGGATCCTTCGCGCAATTTTAGCCTGGAAGCATGCGTTAGTCCATATATAGGTAAAAGCTGATGTTTAACGAAAAATAGAGCGCCTAAGAAATCGCTTTAAGGGTTGTCGAGGCTGGATCCTTTTCTGAATCAATCTTAAGAGCTCGAAATTTTAATACATAAGATGGTAGGTTTCACGTCAGTAACCTGGAAGCATGCACCGCAGTTAATCCTGATCTATACAAAAACTGATATTTAAGGAAAAATTACCAGCACCTAAAAATCGCTTCAAGGATTGTCGAGGCTGGACCCTTTTTGCCGCATTCGATAGAGAACGAAACTCTAAAACAGGAGATGGGTAGGGTTCACATCAATCCGAATTTCTAGACGGCCACTGCAAGCCCTGTGATCCTCCTAGCTCTCTATCGAATGTAAGCGTAAAGGACAAAGGACGGCGTTACTCAATCCCTTTTGGGATGCGCCAGCGCATTCTACTTCTATGGGATGTCGTGGAGGCGACATAAATTCGTATTTGGCCATGCAATGACTTGCGGTGGCCAGCCGATGAACAAGACAGCGCTTTATCCTTCCCAGACACGTCTGGTGCCAATTCACCGACCCCGTAGGGATGGAAGGCTTGGTTGACCTGGGCGGGAAATCCGAACCAGAAACCTGCTATCGGGTACACGCGACCGTCGGCGCCTCCTCCGGCTGCGCTACATGCGCTCTATCGATTGTAATCACACCAAATCTGTCGACCTGCGGGCTCCTGTGGTCGGCCATGTCATCATAGCCCCTGCCAGGGCTGGCAGACCTCACCGCGAAGCGGGTATCAGGGATGCACATTTAACGGTTAACGATTTAACGAATTTAACGAATTAACGGCATTTTTCGTTAAAATCCGGCTTAACGACTTAACGGAAATTTTTAGAAATTTAACGGATTTTTTAACGGACCTTTTTTTCTCGGTAAGTTTATCACTTTCCCTCTGTCTTCACTAATATTGCAGGCCTCATCCTCCCAATTAGGACTATTTCTGAGAAGCTATTGAAATCGGCAAGAATATTTTAATGTTTTTATGCTATTCTCATGCCTTCTATGGCGCATTTCGATTTTTGGAAATAATAATAGAGCTAAATAATAAAGCTTATCTTCACTTGGCGCTGCTCATCCCAGAATACTTTGCTCGCCACCTAAAGCAGTCGAAATGGAGAGAATTTTTGAAGTCGGTGGAGGTATTTTAAATGATTCGAGAAAAACGCTAGTGAAGGGATAAAGAACGCCGCCACTCAATGCCTTTTGGGATGCGCCACGCATTCTACTTCTACAGTATGTCCTGAATGCGTAATTGACCATGCAGTAAATCAGCTATGATGATCAGCTGATGAAAAAGTCAGCGGTTCATCCTTTCCAGACATGTCTGGTACCAACTCACTGACCAAAGATTCACCGGGAGGTGGAAGGCTTGGTTGGCTTGAGCGGGAAATCCGGACCAGGAACCTGGTATAGGACATGCATGCAAAAGCCGGCGCCCCCTCCGACTGCGCTACACGCGCTCTTGTAGCAAAAATTTGGAAAGCTACTTTCCTGAACGTTAACACGTCAATGATCGTGTTAAACCCTTTCGGCAGTGTGGGACCGTGTGACACGATGTCGTGTCAGAGTTCCGACGGTGTAAAAAAATCGATTGGTCCCACGCACAGGGCATATTAAAATCGTACTTTCGTCAACGTGTTAACATTCCACTGATAGGCTTTCAGTTGTATTTTTGTTAGCTCTTTCCGTACTTAGCGGGCTGGTTTTCGCATCGAGATTGTAGACGCTCGTATAATAGTCACACAAAACGGTTTCGTAAAGAACCAGGAAAGGGGAGGAACTTCGGGGTCTGCCTGATCTTACATTTTAAGATGCCGTGTTGAAGCGAGCTTCAGCCTACTAAGTACCGTTCTCTTGATTGATAATCCCATACCTTATGTATTCCACACCATGAAGATAATTTGTTGCGAAGGTTTGTTTTTTTTACTGCCCACGCCTTGTTGATAATGAATTGTTCAAGTTACATTGTAGTGTTACACTCCATTCCTTGAACTTTAGTTGTTGATCTGCTGAAGTTGGATGGAACATATAACATTTTCCTTGGTTTTTCAATTGAAATAACAGTTTGCAGCTATTAGGTTGTAACGAAATAAATGGCACTGAACCACTGTAAATTTAAACAGTTAATATCTCGGCTTGGAGGCAAGTTTATTAATCGAAATAAAAACCTTCTGATTCTACTCATCTTTGCCAACGTGACACAGGCTTTATTATCCCAGTAGCATAAACATCAGAAGTTCTGGAATTGACGACATCTTCGAAGGCACTTTCGGCATGCTGTTGGTATTTGAATATTTTCCCTACCAGGAAGTCGCCAAGATGCTGAAGAAATGGTAGTCTGTTGGGGAGAGGTCGGGGGAAAACGGAGGATGTGGTAGAGTTTCAATGCTCAGCTCATTCAATTTCTGCAACGTCATTCGTGCTACATGGGGGCGAGCATTGTCGCGCAGAAGGAGAACTCGCCTTCGGTTTACCAAGGCCGGCCGGATATCCTTCAACTTTTTCATCATTTCTTCAATTTTAATGCAGTACTTCTCTGCCGTGATGGATTCTCCGGGAGGGAGGAAGCTGTGGTGAATAATTCCCAGCGAACACCACCATACTGTCACCATTACTTTCTTTTGGTGCAATTCCGGCTTCGCAAAGACCTTGGGGCTCTCATCGCTGTCCACCCACTGTGCCGATCGTCGCCTGTTGTCGTACATTATCCATTTCACGTCACAGGTTACGATGCGATCAAGGAATGGGTCCGTTTCGTTCCGTAGAAGCAGTGCGGACGAGATCTCATATCGTCGGTTTCTTTGCTCCTCAGACAGCTCGTGAGGCACCCATCTTTCCAGCTTTTTGGTCTTTCCAATTTCCTTCAGATGCCGGGCAGCTGTGTTGTGACTGACGCCAAGAACCTTCGCTATCTCCCTGGTGCCTTTGTGTGGATCCTCCTCTACCACATCGCTCAGCCTGTCCTCATCAACATCACTATGCCTCCCACGACCTTCATGTTCTTCCAAGCTCTCATCTCCATTCCGGAACTTCTGATACCAACGATACGCCGTCCGAATTGCGGAACATGCTTGACCGAATGCGGCGTTGATCTTCTCGTCCGCCTCCTTAGCTGTAGTGCCCAGCTTGAATTCATACAAGTAAGTGCCTCGGATTACCCTTTTGTCCATCTGCAAAAAAGTCAATAAAACTCTAAAGTTTTCCCACTTTTACATAGAAAATTTGGTACTCACCGGCAGAGCAAAGTTTGCGCTTCTAAATAATATGCCACATGTTACGGTTCGTTCTTGATCAAACGCGTAAAGACGCGCCAAAAAATGGCGCGAGCCAGTGCCATTTAATTCGTTACAACCTAATAATTGCATATTCTAACGAAATTTAACGATTTACCGGAAATTTAACGAAAAATTTCCGTTAAGAAATTTCGTTAAAATAATTTAACGCACAGAACATCGTGTGCATCCCTGGCGGGTATCACGGCGTGAGTCGACGCTAATTGGCACCGCAAGCACTGTCGGCATTGTCAGTGCGCAGCCGTTTCGTGACTAACGACTATCACCCAGAATTCATCTGCCCATCATGTCAGCGGCTTTTCCCAGTGACCTCTCCATGTTTCTTGGAAGCCATTTGGTAACTCACAGACTCATTTTTTCGTCTTTTCGTCGAGGTGAGTGAGCACAGCGTAGCGATGTTTCGACTTCTTCATGTACTGCAGCGGGTCCATGAAACCCGGCTTATACCTTAAGTCTGAACTTCTCAACGATTGTTCACGCAGGGTCGTCTTCAGAAAACATCTTTCAATGTGCGCAATGAGTCGACTGCATCAAGAAAAACAGAAGAAGTTGCGTACGCTATGGTGGCAGTACAGAGGCATTGAAGATTGTGGTCCTGGGGTCAGGATCTCTTATCTGGTCGGTCACTTCGCGAATCGAATTGGAGCATGCTCGTGCTTCTAGCTTTCTGCGCGATATTTCACCTATTCGGTGAATGTTTTTCAAATACCTACCTCAACTATCAAGAACATGGAAAAGCACCCTTTTGTGGGCCTTTTATTTCAGACAAACTAAAAAATTCGCAAGTGCGTTCCTAACGCCGATTTCCATGGTGTGGTGAGGGTCATTGATGTTACTTATACACTGCTGGACATAATGGTAGATCCACTCAAATTTTTGTGTTTTTTCTTGTTTTTCCAGGAATTGTGAGCCGTTTCGAACAAAATTTTACTACAGTTACAATGTCACAGAAAGAGCAGAGATAGAGCAGAAAGAACTTCTGAGTTGAAAAAGAACAAACTTTATAAAAACTTTATTTCCTTCACCAAATGTTTTCCTTAAGGGGTCACAACTTCAGACTCACAAGGCAATAGAAGGTTCTATATGGTTTACAACAACAAATTTAAACAGGAACAACAATATCAGTAATCAGTAGGGCCTCCTCGACGTTCAATGACTTGAATTAAACGACTGGTTATACTTGAAATCAGCGGTTTCACGAGGTTGCCGTCTACGACGTGCCAGGCCTCCACAATCGCCTTTCTAGCTCAACAGCGGTCTTATAATGCTTATTATTCATGTGGATATAGTGCACCATAAAACTCCAAATGTTTTCTACAGGATTGAGGTCTGGCGAATTGGCCGGCCAATTCAAAGTCAGAATGTGATGACGTTGCAGCCACCATCTAGTGCTACCACACACATGAATCGGGGCGTTATCCTGCTAAAATATCAAATTTCGTTGTGAATTTCTCCTCCAGAAGCGAAGAAAACCATGTTCCAAAGCAAGCTGGTACTGAGCCGAGTTCATCTTTTTCGGAACGAAGAGGAATTTGACTCGTCCAGTCGAACAGATGGCTGCCCACATCATCACTCCACCACCAATGAAGGTGCTTTTTGAAAAGAAGAGTTTCTCCTTCCTCAGATCGTGTCAGTAGTTGCGAAACCCATCAGCTCCATCACAATTGAACTTCTTTTCATCGGACCACACAATGGCCACACAATCTGAAACAGATAAAATAGCAGACGCTATGACACGAGAACTCCATTACCTTTGACCAGTCGGTGCTTATGTTTTGAAGTATAAAAAGAAGTCGATTTTGACGATTCGCGGCAGTAATGATTGGGGCACAGGGCGTTCTTCGTCGTACGATGTGTGTGCTCTTCGATAAGATGCGTCGAACTGTTCTGGAGGAAATTTCCGGGTTGAGGTTTGCTTTGATCTGAGCGGACATCGACAAGGAGATAGATGCTACTCCCCTATTGCTCTTCTATCTCGCTCTGTCGTGCTTGGTTTTCTTCCTGTAGGCTTCGTGGCACCGTACACATCTGGATTGTTCGCATACGAGTTGACAACATGATGGGAATGTCCAATTTTCTTAGCAATGCTAGTGTTGCTCCTGCCGCAGCTCTTCATGCCGTTAATAGAGCATTTCTGGAAATCCGAAAGGCGAGTTCCTCTACCCGTCACCGACGGAGGGTGAGCACGACATGTGGAGTAACACAGTTCGGCGTAAGAAGCACTCAGAAGCGAGTTTAGCTTATTATTACTGAGTGGATCTATCATTATGACCAGCCGCCAAACGCTGTATTCCATAAAATCGGAATTTTTCTGGAAATTCGCCACTGCACGAGGCTAGCTCTTGTTGTCTTTCTTTAGATTTGTCAATGCCCCTACTACTATACAAAAGATATTCACGAGGCCTTTGCAGGTTTTGAAAAAATTATATTTTCGAGTGGATCTATCATTATGACCAGCAGTGTAGTACCTTGAAAGGCAGTTGTTTCACAAAGAATGTGTTCCACTCCATCCTGTGCTGTTTTCCCCTTAGGAAAGAAGGGAATTGCCCTTTGTCATACTTTCAGGAGACCGCCATCAACATCGCATACTCATGCCGACTGCTAACGGACGATATGAAGGAGATCGTGGTCATTGATGGCCAAACGCATTCAGAAGTCGAAGTACAGCTGAAAGACACGAAGATCACCTTCGATCGTATCATGAACAACACGGTAGGTGATTTCTCTCATCCTGTCCTTCTGCATCTTCACATCTTCACTCCTTTCTTCTTTTCTGCTTCTTTCTCCGCACTCTTTCCTCTCACCTAACGGTGGCGTTTTTCGGTTAGCGACGACCACGCCCATGTGTAAGGGATAAGACCGTTGATGAGTACATTCGGAGCATTATTGCTGATCTTGAAGAAGGCGATGTCAGCGACACGGTAGTTTCTAGCTGTCTATTTACTAACCTAACAGCTATTTTTGTGTTCGTAACGAATAGTCATTGGTTGGTTATGTTTACCGCGATATGCTTATTCTAACGTTTTAGTTTTTGCTTTAGAGTGGTAGTGGGGTTGTAATGCTATGGCTTATGGTTGTGAGATGTGGGAAAGGAAGTCCTTCACCATGGATGGCGGCCGAAACAACAAAATGATATGTCTTTATTAGAAGGGTATCAACAGAAGCTAAACACAAAAAGCACTGTATACACACTACCTAAGCCCTTGAAACAGGCTTCTGGAGTCTAACTTAGTTTTAACTGTGCCAACTAGAATGTTGTTATATGTGTGTCGGATTATGTATTCGAATCGTGAAAAACGGATGTCAGATTCGTGATCAGCATATCCCAAATAACCCCCCCCCTAGACAAAGTTTCAGCGAAAAAAAATTTTGACCGAAGTCTTGTCGGTGGAATCGGAACTTTTAACTAGCGCCAAAAATATCTATCGTTACATAACTACAGCTTCACACAAAATAGGCTTAAAAAAGGAACACAAGAAGTGAACATTTTAGCTAATCTGTAGTTTGAAGCATATATTATATGTAAACATGCTCTATAGCACACTATAATTCCCCTAGGTGGATCACCTATATGATAAACATGGATTTTGCAAAAGTGCAAAACAAACCCAGTGTACGGTAAACCCCCGACCCCTTGCTCACGACCCGAGCGCTTCCCTACTACGCCACCTGTGCACTGCGCTGAGTTGCGATACGAGCCCTCATCCCGCGCGCGCCCGTCAGCTGTGGACCACGTGAATCAACAGAGCGCCAACACGCGACTTCCGTCGCCCATAACTCTGCGCAGAGTTGTATTGGGGTCGAGATACCTGCAGTTTGTTACTTCCAGGGAAAAGCGGTTTTGCTCATATACAACACTTGCGCCGTTCCGACCTACCGCTGAGATAGTGTCCTGTTTGGTCCTTTTAACTGCACGTTCCTCTTTGGGGTGTATGTTCGTCCTCCAATAAAAAATTAACCTAAGAACTTAACAATAATGAAACATGCTGCGAAAGAAGCAACAAGTGGAAAGTTTAAACGCTAAATGCTTGAACGACCAGAACGGAGAAGGACGGAAAGCGCGAGCGAAAACTGACGGGCCATGTTAAGCTGCGGACAATTCTGCAATAGTTTCAGTCTCCATAATTACGTGGACGGTATGTCGTGTTTAATCACCGGTCTGTCGCCACGCTATGCAAGATCGTATCGCTGCGGCGGAAGGAAATATACTGGACGCCTAAAACGTAAAACTAAGCGTCGACTGTTACGATATGGTGTCGTAAGCCAGTATAAAGGAAGTCTGCAGGATCAAATTGGGGTGCTTAAACCTTAATCAGGACTCGAAGAGACACAGCGACGGGACTACCTGGAGCCGTCTAAGCAAAGAATAACGTACTATTTAGTTTCAACATACCTTTGTGTGTTTAGGGCTGGCTGAGTTGCTTCCTATTTTTCTGTTCCGTTTGAATACCTACACCGCCGCGAAAACTCCCTTCCTTGCAGCATGTTGACCCAACGGCTGAAAAACACCCACGCTTTGAGATTGAAACGATCCACGGCGACGGACAGAACTCGTCGATGTCCTATGGAGGTGAGTAGATTGGACGATTTGGATTTTATCTGAAAACGAAGCTACATTATTTCATTTCCAGTGGCAACCTCAAGAACATCTCCAGCGGAAAGTAAAGGAGGTGATGGTGGAGTAGCACTGGTGATCAATGGCGATTCCCTTGCCTTTGCATTGGACGAACGTCTCGAGCGGTTGTTTCTGGAGATCGCGTGCATGTGCATGGTGTGTCAAAGGGATTCTGGAACCACAACAGAGCTTCTTTCATTGTATGGCTTACAGGCGGTGATCTGTTGTCGTGTGACTCCGCTACAAAAAGCGCAGGTGGTCGATCTGGTGAAGCGAAATAAGAAGGCTGTGACGCTGTCAATCGGCGACGGTGCCAACGATGTCTCGATGATTAAAACGGCTCACATCGGCGTCGGAATCTCAGGTAACATACCCCATCCATGGTGAGCTCCTACAGAAGATGAGTCGCAGCCGTTCCAGGTCAAGAGGGAATGCAGGCCGTGCTTGCGTCGGACTACTCTATTGGGCAGTTCAAATATCTCGAACGGCTTCTGCTGGTTCATGGCAGGTAGAGAGAGTCTTACGTAAACTTCCCTGTAACTCATCTTCTGAGGTCTTTCATTTCAGGTGGTCCTATTTTCGTATGGCGAAGTTTCTGCGATACTTCTTCTACAAGAACTTCGCTTTCACGCTCACGAATTTCTGGTACTCCTTCTTCTGTGGATATTCTGCACAGGTTGGCCTTTCTTATAACATAGAGAGCTATCTAGATAAGGACTATAATGTTTCAGCTGTACACAGCTGACGACAGTTTACGCAAATCAACTCTTCTGTGCCACATTCCTTAAGCTCAGCTCTTGAGATGTTTCCTTTTGTTCCGACTTGAGTTCACATCACTGTAGTACAGACGGATATTAGTTAGAGGTCCATAAGTTTATGGCTACCCTTAACTCGCCACGCTGTCCTTACCTCGTCTGATCGATACTTGCTCTGAACTTCATCTATGACGGATCAGCTGGTTACAGCTAAGTTCCTATCCCATACTTTGGCAAAGCACAGACGTACAAGACAAGTGTGTGGCAAAAATAGCCCTTTAAAACAATGCATTACCGTGCTAGTGTAATAATCTAACGGTTCAGGTTATTAGCGTGACGCGGAATGCGATCCATTCGGAAAATTATAGCACAACATGGCATTTGCATGCTATTTTATCTGATAATTATGCGTGATACATACCCTATTGACCTTAATTAAGAAAATGAGCATAGTTACAATAGGGCGTTTACAAAACTGATTCTCCAGTTAACGCCTGGAAGTGTCTGACGACGCAGGACAAGGTAATAGAGGGCCCATCAGCGTCGGGAAGATCGCCTACTGTACCGTCTGTCACCCTCCGATTCAACCCCTGTTCTGTTCGTCCACGGCAGCAGAGACAGTTTATTAGGTAGCCGGGAATACACCAGAGACGATGGCGATCCGGCGAAAGGGCGAAGCAGAGGTAAAATGAATCCGGCGGCGCGGGTATTTATCCTCGGTTTCCCGCCAACCGATCAATAGCGTAAATTCAAATGGTATTCAAATGAACACGTGGGAAGTAACTGCGCTCTAATCTATACTGTGCGCAGCGGGTTATTCCCGTACACTACCAAAAGAGCGACTACGACCTACTCCCTTTAGTGATTTCGGTGGATCACCCACATTTTGGGAACCGGATACGCGGCACCACTTGAAAAATGCGACAACATTCTACCATCGTATCAGGTCCATGCCCCTAGGACATTAGCAGTGGCGCAGGTGGCGAGCTCTAGCAAAATCGTGCGTCCACAGCACAGCGTTGTATTTCGCGTAAGCACGCTTTTTGCATACCGCCGTATTGTGGTAATTTTCGAGGATGTTAACGTCCATGCACTTGATGCATCTGCCAGTTTTGTTAAAAATTTGGGCCATGACGCAGTAGTGCAAGCACACAAATTGTGGTGATACGGCCTTCCTTACCAATAATGACAACATACGTGCGGTCAAACAGCGCCGGTGGTGTAGGGCGAACATCGCTGCCCGGAACGCAGAAGATGCGAGTTCGAGTCCAGCCTGGCGCAAGAGTTTTGATCGTAACAAAACATCCTGTAACAACATATAGCCTCTCTACCAGCCGCTCCAGGCTTAAGCAAATGTGTTAGAATGACAACATTCTTCTGCGGCTCATGTCGATGTGAAAGTTTGACGAAGACATCAGGCACTGCCACGGACTATGGTCACCATTAGCCGCCATAAATGAAATATAATAACAGCCTGCGACCAAAACTTTAAGAAGAGCAGCCGCTGAGCGTGAAGAGGGCAAGTACAATGAGACGCGAAAGTTTTTGGCGGGCTAGACTGCGCTGCTGAATACCAGCGTTTCTAGCGTGCTGGGACCCACCACAGTGCACGGCAATGTAACCATTGAAAAGAGTCATAAGTAAGGATTCACGATATCTCTATATCAGTAATGATGAGGAAACTGTGACCGTTTCACCGACTGTTGAGCGAGTCTCCAAAGTAGAACGGTTTTACATTTTACGCCGTAGGTAAGACGTGTGGATTACTGCACAGCACCGTGTTTCAGACAGTGTTCGACGCCGTGTTCATTGCCTGCTACAACCTGTTCTTTACCGCATTACCAGTCTTAGCAATGGGTGCCTTAGACCAGGACGTGGACCACACCTACAGCTTACAGTAAGTCTTATAACTTAAAGTAAGTCGAGAGGTAATTTCTAACTTGTTTTGTATTCTTTCAAGGTACCCTAAACTCTATTTGCCCGGTCAGTTCAATCTCTTCTTTAACATGAGGATCTTCATCTATTCAGTTCTTCATGGAATGTTCAGGTGAACTGGGTGTATGAAGCCGGCGATGGACTGTGCAACAATTACGGCACACTTTTAAATCACTTGCCCTGAACCATTCTTTATCCGTCAGCTTTAGTTCACTGGTGATCTTCTTCGTTCCGTACGGAACCTTTCTGAACGGTGCCGCTTCCGACGGCAAGGATCTGGACGACTATTCATCGCTGGCATTCACAACGTTCACGGCCCTCATCGTCGTCGTCACCGGCCAGATCGCCTTCGACACCGCCTACTGGACGGCGATCAGTCACGTTGTCATCTGGGGATCGCTTATCTTCTATTTCCTGCTTGCGTTTCTCATCTATGAAGGTCAGACATATCTTTGTATCTTGCCGCAGGTTCAAATATTGCGAATTATATAACCAGTTCTGGTAGATGTATTTCCTTAAATTATGTAGACGAGTTCGACATTCATACGGTCCAGAACAGTCTAAGAATTCTGCTGGATTCCTGGGTGGGTTTACTTCCAAGCACCACTGACGTCTTATGATTGCTGATCTTTGTGGTGCCAGAAGGGACCGTTCACGTGGGAAAATGGGCAGTGAATAAGTAGGTAGGTTGGCGAATTAGTCCACAAACGAGACCAAAGGCTCTTGACGGACTTCTGACGGAAGATAGAAGGCTGGCAGCAGCTTGATGTGATTCTAACTTCAGCAACCTTTACCATGGCTTATATGCGCTAGCTCCCACCAAGTTCAGTTTCAAACACACTAAGGCGGAAGAATCAATGACCCAAATCGAGCCTTACCAACCAATTGGATTTTGCAATCAACACTTTCTTTCTTAGGCCCCGTTTATACTTCGACGCCGAGCGACGCGACGCTACGTATAGTGACCATATTGATTGGGCGACGCGATCGATCAATTTGGCCACTTTACATGCCGTCGTCGCTCGGCGTCGGAAGCATAAACGCGGTCTTAGGCATATGTTACACTTCCGCGACCAGTCGGCAACAACCTGTCTCCTACAGCGCCGGAGCCCGGCATGAGGGAACGTTTAGTGTGCACGCAACGCGCGACGTGATGTAATGATAAGCCCTCATATTGGTCGCGCGATGCGGTGAAGCGAGTGAATGAAAAGCTACCCGCGCAACACTGTCACCGCGACCCCTCGCCGGCGCGGGAGTATACCAAAGGTCTAAGGCTCCGTTTACACTTCCATCGCCGGGCGTCGCGATTCAAAAGGAGCGATGCGTCCAGCGGACGTCACTGCTTTGGACGACGATGAGCAGTCCGAACAGCCGGCGATGCGGTCACGCGATTAAGCGCGGTTGCGTACTACGGACAAGTGCGAGTCCACACTGCGAAGATCGCTGGAGTAGCAATGACGCGCCCCAATCCACCGCAATCCATTGCATCGCGCCCATTTCGAGCGCGACGCGATCCGACGCTGAGCGACGCGGGTAGCGAGTTCACGCGAATTATTCCGGAAGGCTGGCGTCGACGCCGGGCGACGCGATCAATCAATTTGGCCTCATTGCGTGGCAATCGCGTTGCGCGGCGATGAAGTATAAACGGGGCCTTACGCGGGTTGCTAAGCACTGCGTAGCTCCCGCTCAGCACTATCGCCGACAGCGTCGCTGACGGACCACGGAAGTCTGACGTAACTTAAACTTTCAGCTCTTCCGGTCACCCTACTGGCGAAGACATCGTCCAGTGTTTCCTACGGTGTCGCGTTCAAGACCATGGCCACTCCGCAGTTCTGGTTCTCAATTCTGATGGTAGGCAGTTCTGACACTCTTTTAGAAATAACGCTTTCCAAAGCCACTTTTGTCTTAGGTGTCAGTGATCCTCTTGCTGCCGGTGATGCTTAATCGGTTCTTCTGGCTCGACACCCATCCGTCGTTCGCCGATCGTCTCCGCGTGCGGAAGAAGCTCGGTAAGCGAGCAACCAACGTCAAGGAGGATAAGAAGTGAGTTGAACACGATAAACCTAAGATCCTTGAATAAAACGCTGAACTCTGGAGTTCCAGGACGCCGTTCACACGATCAGCGGCCACTAGGCGTAGTGTACGCGGTTCACTTCGTTCCGGATACGCGTTCTCGCACTCGCAAGGCTTCGGAGAACTCATCCTCAAAGGAAAGCTCTTCAAGAACGTCGAGCAAATGCGGGCTAAGAATGGGTAGGTTTTTTTCAGCAATGCTAGCATAACAGCGAATAATTTACTACTTTAGAGTACGTGCTACTCGCAACGGCCTTAGTCCGGTTAAGGAAAGCCCAGCAATGGTCACACCGGTGCCTACATCCACGGAGGTATTTATCCTTTAAGTCTTTTTATAACGTCACCGTCAGCTCTTTTATACTTCATTATTACCCGTGTTGGAGCGCAAAATCACATGTTTGCAACATGTATGCTAGTCAAAGTGTTGTATCCAGTAGAGCAGTGTTTGTATACTACAGCCTGTTGACAATATACTTTGAGAGGATGTTTTGTTAGAAAAAGGGGCGGCGGAGTGCAGGAGATCGCGCCGCCTGTCGCATGCACCCAAATCCATGTTCCTGGTTCGGATTTCCAGCCTATGCAAACCAAGAACAGATCATCGCAACTTTTTGAATTTGTCCCAGGAACTTTGTATCAGTAGCATAAGGAAATAACCAACGAAGAGTTAAAAAGGCTGAATGAGATACTATACGTAGGCAAGTGGTTCAATATACAACATTGCGTGGGTATCATCGGCGATGTTTTGGAGCCGTTAATCGCCAAGGAGTCCAATAAAACTGCGGTCCAATAAGATCTTGGTGGTCCTCGTGGTACTTTCAGAACACTGATCTCTTTGACGTGTTTATTTTCTTAACCTAGCCAACGTTAACAATGATACTAATGCAAACGCAACCTTGTCTAGAGTTCAGGGAAGTACAACTAGATTTCACCGTCATGTCGAGATTTGTAGTAAATCGGATATATCAAATGATATTAATATTTCAGCCCAGCCCGAGTTCTGCCGGCGTGCCGGTGATGACTCTTCCGCTCACACCGGTCGCAGAGCAGCCCCATCGACTTATCGTCAATGATGACCAATGGTGAGCTTCTTTCTCTAAGAGTTAGCTTCCTCAAAGGGGACTAAGAAGTTCTGGACCCGGATTCATCAACGAAAGTGTCGGTAAATCGCTACCACAGATTTACGCAACCGGCTCCTTGCCAGAAACTTACCGGCCTTCGTGATTTACCAAGAACGCGGTTAAGGATGCCGCGTGTGCGTCCTACTACGCTTGGCAGAGCGCCCAACTCGTTGCCACTTTGTCAGACATTAGTAGTACAGCGCTATCGGTACTTCACCATGTCGTTTACCCTAGTCTCTAGAGGGTAACCGTAACCGCCACAACGGTTTTCGCCGAAAACCTGCCGCGCCGCGCGTTGACGAATCGTAATACGTGGCGGTTTCGCGGTAAGTTCCATCGTTACCGGCCGGTAAATCGTTTATGAATCCGGGCCCTGACTGCGGTCAGCGCTGAGTGCTTACCTATGTCCAGTTCTTGCGGAATCACTATGTCTTGCTCGGAGCCTCAAGGTCCCCCACACTGTAACTCATCTATGGCCTGTGGTTATACCATCGCTCACCCCGAGCGACACCTAATGATATGCTTCCGATCGTGCGGCGCGATGGGATCGATATGAGAGCACATCATTAGGCATCGCTCAGGGTGAGCTGTGGTATAACAAAAGCCTATGAGCATGGGATGTCATTGATGAGTAAAATATGGGTTTTTATGGTTAGCAGGTAGCCGCACACATGGTTATTACATCAAACCTAGATTCGTTAACGATCAAGCATCGCATTGGACACGTATACTTCCGACGCCGGTCGCCGTGACAAAGGCGTGGTAGCCGAATCGATCGATTGTGTCGGTGGAGCAATCAATTTGATAACAATGGTCGCCACCGCGTCGCTCGGCATCATAAGTATAAACGGGGATCATACGCATAAGAGCTTTGTTATACCATCGCTCACCTCGAGCGACGCCTAATGATATGCTCCCAATTTGATCGAGCGGCGCGATGGGATCGATATGGGAGCAAATCATTAGGCTTCCCTCGGTGTGAGCGATGGTGTAACAAAGGCCTAAGGAATGGGGCATATTGCTCTGAAGGGTTTGGAAACTAACCTAAACGGCGGTGGTATCGCGGCTGGCTGTTGTTGCCTTCCTGGTCGGTGGTTAAGGATCCTCTCGAATCCTCTGCACGCCTTCCTCTTTTTGTAGAGTGTCACGCGGATTTCGACCTTGTGGACCTTGCGCGATTACGGTGTACGTTGTCCCTCAACTCAAACTTGGGTAATTAAACCTTTATGTTAATGATCTACATTTAAAACGAGCGACGAATAACATACAGACGATGTGCTAGAATTATAACCTTCAAACAAGCAAGGAATCGAGGGAGGCAAGAAATGAGCGCGGTGGCGACCGTACAGGCAAATGCGTTCCTTTGTTTACGCTATAGTGAGGGCGGCCGAGGAGTTACATGGCCCACAAAGGAACAGCTGGGAGTTTCGGCTACAGTGAAAGGAGGACGAGCTGTGAAGTGATCAACATAGAAAAAACATGGTAGCGTCGTCCAGAGTCTCAATACAGCCCATTGATCGAACAATTGGACACTTGCGTTCTCAATACGGCCCATTGATCGAGCAATTGGACACTTGCGGATTGTGACAGTTAGTAGGAGCTAGATGACTGGTAATAGCGACCCAGGTGTCGCTATAGAGGGTTAAAGGAAGACAAGCCGCTCGTCGTCGATTTGCGAGCGACTTTTTAGTCCGGTCAGAGAAAGTTCTAGAGTTCGCGAATCAAAATATGATGGGTATTGAATTGATTGAAATTGGACAAGATCAGCAGTGCTTGCGTCGATAGCACCCTATGGTTTGGATAGGAAGGATAGGAATACACTGAAACCGTTTTCCTCTGTACTGGCTACCATCGACTACCGTGAGTCTGAGCAAGACATAGTGATTCTGGCCTTTTATTGGAAACCTCTGCTGCACTTATAGCGAAATGTCTTAGAGAATAGCTGCACGTTATCGATTGTGTCGTGAAATTAAGCACGTAGAAGCTGTAGACTTTCGATACTACTTCGCTCTATCTTTCTTCTTCTAAAGCATCCATAGCAGTGCCAATTTCTTTTGATGTTCAGCTAAGCGCTCATGAACAATCCCTACACGTCGTTTAACTTCAGAGTATCTCACACCTTCACATAATCCTTTTTTTACACGACTCGCGCCGCCCTTTTGGACGAGTTTATGACGCGCGAAAACTGCGCCGCGGTTGGCCGATTCGTTAGTTGGTGTGACGTCGCCCAAATTCCTGTGACCAACATCTGTTAGGTGGCGCTTGGGGCATGTCTCATCGGGAATGAGGTGCCTAGTTTTGATGAATGGAATCTTATCATCCCGTTAATGAAATGACTCCACTCTTCAAAACTACCTACACATAGAAAGTATATCATAAGCTAAAAATTGAGCTAATAGGCAAAGTGTCAGACCCTACTAGATACTGCACCCAAATGCTTGAAGGAAGAGCTGAGAAAAGGGAACACAAAAGAGAAAATGTGATATGGCAACAGCTTCGAAATTAAGAAGGATCCAAGCACATGGCTACCTTCCAGATTAAGCGAACCAATGAGGTAAAAACTTCAAAATGAAGATAAAAGACTCGATCAACGCTAACCAGTGCAGGATGGGAGCGAAGTGAAAGACCCCAAAGCTGTCGTGGAGCCCTATTCTTTCGTACTAAGAAGTCTCGTCCACGATGAACGCTCGGCGCGCCCCTCTGCCCTTTTCTGAGAAAGGTGTAAAGAACGCCTTTTTCCCACAACGACGTAGTTTACACTTGCACCGCCGCCTCGCGGAGCGACACTCTGGGGCATAGGATATCGATTTTCGCGCCGCGCCGCACCGCGTTTATACTTTCGGGCGCGGCGTGTAATCGTGTCGTGCTTCGCGTCGCAGCAGGAGGATAAAAACCTTCACACTAGTAAAATTACCCGAAGGCATATGGTGTAGGCTTGCCTGAGCGCTTACCTGGATCATCTAGTTGTTGTTGTGCAGTGAGTGTTAGTGCCTGTGATGATTGTACAGGTCGATTGGTGGAGATGTGAGTCGATTCCGTGGAACTGTCATCAGAGGCGATGAGTCGTCACCATACTCGTCGTACCGCGGCGACGGTCCGCCAAGCGTAGTCAGCACCCGATCTCGTAGACGACCACCCGGACTAGAGACACAGGTATAGCCACCCGTCTGTGTGCTGGAGTCGGCGAGGATGTAGTGCTTGTGTAGTGTGTCGGTCTGTGTTCTGTGCTTGGTTCGTGTTCCTCCTTTCGCTCGGTTCTTGCCTGTAGCTACTCTCGGTTGCCAGCGCTAGTAGATCTGTTCTGTTTCGTTGCTTTTCGCTTCACAATCTGCCTGATGTTCTCCTCAAGCTCCTTCCTTCCTTCTTGATCGAGCTGATGACACAGGTCGAGGAAGACAAAGACGACGACGATGACGTGATCATTGAACGCTTCTGAGTGGGTGCTTCTGAATCTGCTCCTCGTCCAAGACGCGGCCTCGTCGTCTACACACACACACTGCCTTCACCATTCCGTCCGCCATTCTCATCAGATGTCATTTACGCGTCGCAATCCTCAGAAACGAGTCTAAGCATTTCCTCTTGCTGTGTTTTCTTTTGTTCACTATACATATGTATGTTTTTTTCCTTCTTTGGATACGCTCAACAAATTTCTATCATCATTCTATCTATCTCGACCCTATTCCTTTGCCTACTTCGTTCCGGTGTCCAACAGTACTTTCCCGGCTCTTTCATTATCATACGTTGTGATCCTCTAGAGGTCTATTTAATAGTGATTGAAGCGCACTGAGCCTGCATTGTTCTTGTTGTTTTGTTCATCCATCTGTGATATGTTTGGGTCCAGAGTGCCGTATATTCTATTGATTTGTCTCAATAAAGCTTTATTTTTTCTAATATTGCTCATAGTGCTATTAGGAGTGGATCACTGGCGCGAAAAAATTGCTTCCAATTTTTTTTGAGAGAGGCGTTTGGTACGGTTGTTTCAACATTTCTATGAACAATAGAGACTTCTCAGAAACTGAGTTGTTAATCTCTGACGTGCAACTCAAGCTACAATAAGAGATCAAGTCTAAAAAAGAGCCACAACACGGATATTCTAAAGTAAAGCGTGGACGACCTCTCCAATCCTGAGGCTATGCAAGCAGTACCCGGGATGAAGCGAGAAAAAAACTTCTCAAAGCTACGAGATAGCGAACGGGTGGCCTTTTCGGGTGTCGAAATCAGCAACGCTGAAAATTCAGGCCAGAACTCCCGAACCATGCCGCTCGATTCGCAGGCAGTAAGTACATTCATGACTCATCTAGCGCAGGTTCCCTAGGGCTCGTTTAGGCCTATGGTATACTCCCGTCGGTTGCAGCGATGCGGGAGTGCACAGCGACGCGACGGCTCGCGATGCGCGTCGCGAGCCGTCGCCATCGCTGAGGCTGACATAGTTCACGCAGTTCTGCAGACGGAGACTTTTTCAGAATTTTAGCGAATCAGCCGATCCAGTGCAGTGACGAAATCGTGCTTTGTCCATCACAACCACCGTGAGTCCTGTCGTAAATTCGCTCAAGAGCCCATATAGACTGAGACCATCGTGCTGCAGGAATGATCAGACAAATGTAGCGGGGGAGCGAGCGGTATAGGAAAAGGAATCAAATGCCTTAATCGCAGTCGGACTCCTAATCTACGAGTCTTTCCTTTCTCAAAACGAGTTTACACAGATTTTTCATGCAAGAGAACAAGATTATTTGACCTCACAGAGACAACCCGCATTAGAGCACAGAAAGCAAAAGCGGTGGCAGAGTCGCAGTCGCAGTCGCAAAACCCTAACCCCGCATGAGATGCAATACTGCTAGGGTGGCACGGTTCGAAAAAGGGTTGCGATGGACTAATCCGTCGCTAAACGTCGCATGCTCATAACTCCTCCAATTTAGATAGCTACATATTTTGAGAAAGGGTTTACATCGTTCTTTTCACCTCTTTGAGATCTCCACAATCATTTG
The DNA here is from genome assembly GCA_947396885.1 of Heligmosomoides polygyrus polygyrus. Classification (NCBI taxonomy): domain Eukaryota; kingdom Metazoa; phylum Nematoda; class Chromadorea; order Rhabditida; family Heligmosomidae; genus Heligmosomoides; species Heligmosomoides polygyrus. Next base: position 106,502,559 of record OX377201.1, read on the forward strand.
TATAACTCCACCAGATCATGTGAATTTCGTCGTGGGCGGCTCAAAAAATGATTCGAGTAGCCTTTAGCGATTGGAGCAGCTTATTTCTCATGACATGGAAGTTCTCGAAGTCGCATGTATGCCAGATGGACAATCTTTGCTCACTTAGTTGATTTCGTCGATTCTATGTGCATTGTGTATGGCTCACTCGAGTTGCATGCCTGACACTACTGGGCACTAGCACAGTGAGCTAAGCTTAAGGGAATGTGTTCTCGGAAATAATTAGCTAAAATCGCAAAAAAGCCCACGCCAGCAATTTTTTTAGCAATCTCCTCAAAAAAAAAACTAGCCGTTCAATTGGCACATTTCTGTGCCGTACATGTCAATAGAACCTCCCTGTGACTTGCCCGACACAGAAATGTAGACTTTGGTGCCGGCGAGGAAGTTCAGAGGCGAAAAAAATGCGAGGATCGACAGAAACGTGAGAAAAAACGACCTAGAAAAATATCTCCTCAAAAAACTAGCCGTTCAAGCCGTCGAAAAAACCCAAAATGAGTCTAGCCACGACGAAAACCCTACGAGGAGAACAACAGAGACATCGCATGACCACCCAACATCACCAGATGTGTGTTGAAATTGCTGTGGTATTGTCACGAACCAAGGAAGTGCCGAAATAAGTGAGCGGAAGTGCGTAGAATAGGGCACGACAAGCGCTCCCCCTCCGCGACCATCGCTGCCCGTCGCTAGTCGCAGTGCACTGCACTGCGAATATGTTTCACTCCCGCGACGAGGAGGTATAACACCCCTCTGCGACGCATAGCGGGAGCGATAGCGCGTCAACTGACAACCGCGCCCCACTGCGCCGTCCGCCACTGCAGCGAAGGCGCGCCGTTGACAGTTGCCCCGCGCTCGCCGCTGGAGCAACGCGGGAGTATACCAAGGCCTTATACTTCGACGCAGAGCGACGCGACACCATGAATTGTGGCCACATTGATCGGGCGACGCTATCGATCAATTTGTCCATTATACATGCCGTCGCGTCGCTCGGCGTCGAAAGTATAAACGGGGCCTTAGGCCGGGGGCATACTTCCATCGCCGCGATGCTACCGCGGTGCTCAGTTCATGACGATTCCACCGCACGCGTCCGAATAGTCAAAGGAAACTTCACAGCGGGCTCCGCAACAGTGGCGGCCGGCATACGCGATGGCTTCCCGCGCCGATCGCGGGCATGGCATACTTTATCGCGCCGCGCGCGGTGTTTAGCGTTGGTCCTGGGTGGATCGTCGTCGCGCTCCCTTGCAGAGCGGTGAGCGATCGACGAGTGCTGAGAACACCACATCATCTGGCGTCGCTCTGCAAAACTCATTTTATCACGTCTATGGCCTTTGTCATACCATCGCTCACCCCGAGCGACGCCTAATGATATGCACCCATATCGATTCCATCGCGCCGCCCGATCGATATGGGAGCATATCATTAGGCGTCGCTCGGGGTGAGCGATGGTATGACAAAGGCCATAGACGCGATTCTATCGTAGCGACGGGAAGTGTGCTCGAGGCCTTAGGACCTGTTCATACATCGCACCAAGAGCGACTTGTCACCTGTGCAAAGCATGCAAATCGATTAAAGCTGGAAGATCGCCGTCGAAATCTGTTCATACTCGAGCGCTGTCACTGTCCCTCCCGTCGTTTTCGTTGCTGCTGTCGCCTGTTCATACTTCACGCCGGCAACGGAAGCGACTGGGGCGACGGACGGAGTGTGGAGTACGTAATTACGTCACGGCACTAGACTTTACAGACGAAAAGGGAAATGAATGAAATATACGAAATAAGCATTGAGCGACAAACGACAAACAATTCGCAGCTATCGATTACCCACAACCTCTTCTTCACACACAAAATAAAGGGATAGCAAATCCAAACACTTCAAAAACCAATCTGCCGCCAAGAAATAGGTGAGGTGCAGTTACGTATATGACACTACGTCCATCGCCTCAGTCGCTCTCGTCGCTCTTGTTGATCTCGTCGCGAAGTACGAACAGGCCCTTACAGGGAACCGGAACATTTAAACAGTAATTTTGGCACTATTGTGCTTTACGGACTCCAGAGGACGAGGAGAGGTCGAAAAAAATTTCCGCCCAAACTTCGCCCAGGGGGGTTATTTGGGGAGCTGATCACGAATCTGACATTCGTTTTTGAAATTTCGGCCGATTATGGTAGGTTACGGTAAGTACCGGTATTCGCCCAAACTTCGCCCATGGGGGTTATTTGGAGTACTGATCACGAATCCGACATCCGTTTTTCGTTTCACGCGGAGTACGGTGGATTACGGTAGGTACCGGTGACTAAGGCTGTCGGCGATTACGAGTACGTACCTTAATCTACCGTACTCCAACGTAAAACGAGAAACGGATATCAGATTCGTGATCAGCACCCCAAATAACCCCATAGGCAAAGTTTGGGCGAAATCGGTGATTATGACCTCGACAGCCTTAGTCACCGGTACTTATCGTAATCTACCGTACTCCAACGTAAAACGAGAAACGAAGTTTGGGCGAAAAAAATTTTCGACCTCTCCTCGTCCTCTGGAGTCCGTAAACTACAATAGTGCCGTAATTCTCTATCCCTGAGACGAACAGAGATGCACTTGGCACCATTCAGATTTCTCTTAGAATATCCTATGATATGGACAGCGCCAATCCTATAAAAGGTATTCGTTCTACAGGAACCTGGATGAGCTTCGTTTTAGCTAATGTTGCTTCACAACAAGCTCTCGATCCAAATCGAAACAAGCTTCCTACATGTTAAACCAGACAGTCTATAAGACTGTTGTAATATTTGTTTTTTCAAAGAAAATTTGGTCTAACTTTCTTTGATTTTTTTTGGTTCAGTTGCCAGCTGACTGCAATGATTTTATTTAAAAAAAAGTTACATCAGAAGTGGCCTAACTCATATCGTCAGTTCACTCTTGGAGTAGGACACACCAGTGCTGTGTAGATTAGATTTTGTTTTAAAGCGTAACGAGGCAGCAATCATTTAATAGCAAGTCAACAGACAAGATCGCGCCATGCATTCCCAAAGCTCATCGCGCTTTTTATTCGATTGATAGTGTAAATGGACTATCCGGGAGGATACGTGTTCTCTACAATTATCTTTGAAAAAAAGAAAAATGGAAAGTAGGTGCTTGTGAAAACATGGAAATTACAAGCCATTGACTTGTACATTCAATGTACAGTTCTGTGCTTTATTCTTCACAGGCAAGTCTGGTACGAATTCAGTGGCCCGGAAGGACGGAAGGTTTGGGCGACTTAGACGAAACCCGCCGAACCATAGCGGAACTCGGTTCGTAGTGTATGTGGGGTCGGAGCCTCCTCAGACTACTCTAAAGACGCCCATGCAACACCGTGAGAGGGTAGATGTTCCAAGACCCGGGTAAGTGAACAACTGGAGACTTGAGTTTCTTTTTCCAATAGGAACTAAGGCGTATAACCTGAGTTTTACTACCATGTTTATAGTAGTAATGGTACATGTCGCGAATGTGGACAGCATTGACAGGTGCGAGCGCGCCAGTCAATTGCAACGAATCAGTGCGCCGATCGAGCGCACGCCAGCCAATCATAGTTCAGATAGTACCCGCCTCCTCTGAAAGGCCCTATCATTCGGTGCACCTAACTGGCGGGCGCGTGCCCACCTCACAATGCTGCCCACATTCGCGACCTGAGCTTTTTTCGGGGTTTTTTATTGTATTTTTACTGTTTTAACGTCGATGACTATGAGGACGACTTCAAAGGCCGCTCCGTGGAAAGTCAGGGACTGCTCGGTCTTGGAAGACGTCCGAATTTGAAGAAGATGGTTCCAGAAGCAGTGCGAGAAGAATGTTTCCACATCTGATTCAACGCGGATGCGCGAAGAACCGAATGACTCAATGGAAACATGACGGACAAGCAAGCAACAGCGAACGATTTCTCGGCCACGTTCTCCTTCTGCTCACTCGAGACGAACCAGTTCCCCGAGCAATTTGTGACTCATTCTCCGCTGTTCTCGCCACCGACGTCGGCGACATTTTGAAGGAATTTTTGCCGATTTTTCTGCATTTTGGATGTCACAAACGTTCTTATTACAAACTATATTGGCCTCGAAAAAAAGACACGCGAGCAATGTTTAGCATAGGCAGCAGGAGCTTCTTCTTCTCCTTAGCGTTTAGTCCCGCGCAGTCGCAGGGTCCGCTGTTCTTGTGATCTGTCGCCACCTCATCCTATCAAGGGCGTCATCTGCCGTGGCGCCGACTTCGGCGAGATCTCTCTTGATGACGTCCTTCCATCTTTTCCTTGAGGCTCCTCTCGGATGCTTTCCGGGTGCCTCGAAATCTGGGGTCAACCTTGTGGGGTGATCCTCTGGTCTTCTGAGGACGTGTCCATACCACCTCAGGAGCTGCTCTCTCATTTTTAGCTGGGTCGGGGCTGTCTTCATCACTGCCCTAACATCCTCGTTTCGCACCCTGTCCCGACGGGTCCATCCACATGCCCACCTCAGCATCCTCAGTTGCCGCTTACCCAGGGCCCAGCACTCACTGCCGTAGAGGAGGGCAGGTCTCACAACTGTTCTATAGAGCTTGCCTTTGAGCGTCCTAGAGCATCTACGGTCGCAGAGGATCCCTGTGGACTCCCTCCACTTGAGCCAGGCTGCGTTTATCCGTCCCCTGATCGCCTGGTCCACACTTCCTCGGATGAGTCACTTCCGCGGTAGCGGAATTCTTCCACCTTATTGATCGTTTCCCCTTGGCAGTCTAGGATCGATCCAGCGCACTGCTCAGAGCTGATGAACTTCGTCTTCTTCACGTTCAGCCGTAGGCCGTTGTCTGCGAGGGCTCTCTGCCACAGCTGCACCTTCTCCTCCAGCTCCTCCTGGTTGTCGGCTACTAGGGCGATGTCGTCCGCGTAGAGGATCGTTCTGAGAGGGCCTTCCTCAAGGTGTTCACTATAGAGTCAAGCGTCAGCAGGAAGAGGAACGGGCTCAGAGCAGACCCTTGGTGTACCCCCCACTGTGATGTCCACTTTCCTTGTCACCCCGTGTGGAGTTCGTATCGCCGCTTTCGAGCCCTCGTACATGTCCCTTATGACCGTGATCAGACGTTTCGGGACACCCCTCCCTCGAAGGGCATTCCAGATTACGGCCCGAGCTAGCCTGTCGTAAGTCTTCTCCAGGTCGAGGAATGCCAGGTGACAGGGTTTTCGTTTCTCCCGATTTTTCTACATCACCTGACGAGAGGCAGCAGGAGCTACTGAATAAAAACAATCTGGTGCTGTAACAACGATGTTTTGTTGCGATCAAAACTTCTAGCGCCAGGCGGCGGGCGGGTGGGTGCTGATCGGTCCCACGAGGTGTGGATGTTGCGTTCGATCAAACGGCGCCGGTGGTGTAGTGGCGTAGAGCATTCCCGCCCGGTCAGAGGGAGGTGCGGGTTCGAGTCCCGCCTGGCGCTAGAAGTTTTGATCGCAACAAAACATCGTTGTGACAGCTTACTACCTCGATACCAGCTACTTGAGGCTTAAAGAAACTGATTTGAATTGTTTCTATCAAGACCATCAGCTTAACTGGTCCCATGCTGATATCAGCGGCCAGCTCATCCCGGATACGGGTGGGTGCTGATCGGTCCCACGAGGTGTGGATGTTGCGTTCGATCAAACGGCGCCGGTGGTGTAATGGCGTAGAGCATTCCCGCCCGGTCAGAGGGAGGTGCGGGTTCGAGTCCCGCCTGGCGCTAGAAGTTTTGATCGCAACAAAACATCGTTGTGACAGCTTACTACCTCGATACCAGCCACTTGAGGCTTAAAGAAACTGTTTTGGATCTGGTGCTATTTTCTAAAACGAAAAAATCAATAAAAAATCAATAACAGTCCTATCGTTTTGTGCTCCTGTCTTTAAATCCCGCGACCAGAACATTAAGCTCAGTTTGATGAATGTTTCAGACAAGAGCACATCTGTCCTCGCCTGCAGCTCTCCATATGTGTTCGTTTTTCTTGTATCATATTCCTGCCGGTGCTACGAAATGTCATCCAGATGTTTATGACTTCGAAGCGAACATTCTAGCGATGACCGTTTCACAGACACTACGAGTCCAAGTCTCATTCAGAATGGTTGGTCCGCCACCCATCTCACTTCTGCGAGCGATTTTAAAGGTTTTTTTTGTGCACGGCGCAACCCGATTAAGCGTCCGTTATCGTCCGCAGCCTGAATTGAACTTCTTGGTTCGTGCTTCCCATTTTTCAAGGCCAATCCAGCCTTCCATCTCTCCAGGGTCGGCAAACTGGTAGTAGACTTGTCTTATTGATAGAAGGATAGCACAGATCCGCTAGTGATCGTACACGTAGGCAGATCAGGTATAAAAATCGCCTCCACGACATCCCGTAGGAGCAAAATGCGTGGCGCATCCCAAAATGAATTGAGTAACGCCGTCCTTTATCTCTTTTACCACTCTTTTACCAATTTGTCTTTTGAATAATGTTTAAAGTAACGGATTGTCCACACGATATCATGGGGAAGTAGAGTGTTTGGCGCATTCGCTATTTGTATTATTCTTCCAATACTTTCAATACTTACTTTCTTTTAATTTTATTTTCTAGGCATCCCGTATCTCTTTATATCCACCCTAAATATAAAAAAATGAAGTAACATTGAATCTAGAAATCAAAAAGGATCGGTAATTGATGTCATTGTATACGCAAAATTCAAATTCAGATCGCCTCCACGAAGTCCCGTAGAAGTAGAGCGCGTGGCGCATCCCAGAACGGATTAAGTAACACTGACCTTCATCCTTTATTGTTTTCCTTAGTCACAAAGGAGTTTACTTGGTTTCAGCAAGATTTGTGATTTTTCCATGTTAACTTGTCATGTAACCTGTCCATCGGACATCGAACTGGTGTGATTCTCGCCGTAAACACTCAACTCCTGGCACAAATCGATAACATCAATCGATAGTTAGATAGGTATTGCTTACCTGTTTCTACGGGTCTTCGTGGTTCTGTGATTCCAACATCTATTGGTGGTAATCTGTAAAAAATCAATAATAGCTATCAATACTGGGGTGCCAATCGATACTGTGTTTAACTATCGTCCTCCAACCGTCAAATCTTGGCAAAAATCGATAAAATCGATCGATAGGGTAGCGTTTGTCCATCCTTCGTTGTATTTAGCGATTCCCACTCTGAAGGACTAACCCGGCGAAGCGATTAAAAATACCATCCGAGAAAGCCTACCTGAAGCCCTTCCTCACACCATTGTGACGGACGGACGAACGGATATACAGACAGACACACGGACAGACAGACATAAGGACAGACAGAGAAATGGGCGGACGGACGGACGGAAGGACAGTAGGACGTTTTAACACTTTTATGTTTAGGAAGATACTGGTGTGATTTCCACCTCCAACGGTCAACTTTTGGAAAAAATCGATAAAATTGATCGATAAATTTAACTTCTTGTGGAGTTTGTCAATCCTTCATCGTATTTAGCAATTCCCACCTTAAAGGGTTATCCCTGCGAAGCGATTAATAATACAGACCAAGAAGGCCGACGCGAAGCCCTTCCTCACACCATTGTGACGGACGTACGGACGGATAGACAGAGAGACACACAGACAAAAAGACATTCAGAGAAACGGACGGATGGAGGGGAGAGGCCGGCGGATTAATCCTTTCATATATAACAAGATACTGGTGTGATTTTCACCTCCTACGATCAACTTTGACAAGAACCGATAAAATCGATCGATAATGTTAACCTCTTGTAGAGTTAGTCCATCCTTCATCGTACTTAGCGATTCCCACGTTGAGGAGTTAATCCTGCGACAATACCGACCGAGAAAGCCGACCTGGAGTCATTCCTCCTACCACTGCGACGAACGGACGGACACACAGACAAACCAACGGAACAAAGAGGGAAATAGACGGGGGGAGTCAAACGAGCGATTTGGCTCTTTTATGTATAGCAGGACGTGAAGCCCAGACAGCCGACTTTTGAAAGGTGAAGATCAACATGAAGTCGTACACAGTCGTACACAGTCGTTTGTCCTCCTTCTGAGTGACGTTGGAGATTTGAATGAGTTTTTCGAATTGCTAAGCGTCATAGTGAGTTCAGCTACACTTATTCGAGCAGCACATGTAGTTTCTTTCTGTAGGTAGTTTAGCACTTGGTAGAGTGAGAAAATCGTACGTCATCCGAAATCGCGGCAAAAGGCTTTCTTCATAGAGAACAAACATAAGCTGCTACTGAGCCCTCGTCACGGATCTGTCAAAGAACGTAAGCGGAGGTAGCGCATTTACCCTGATTAAACAATTATGAAACTCGTCACAGACGCGCAAGTCGATCCCGCCCCATTGGCCACTATCGATCGAATTTATCGATCGTTGCCGAAGTTGACCACTTGAGGTGGACGCGGATCAGACTCACAACAAATAAGCGCTGATGATCTGCTGACATTTATTGATCGATTTTGTCGAGTTATCGATCGGATTATGACTATCGATCGATTTTATTGGTTTTAGCAGAAATTCCATCGTTTGAAATGAGAATCACGCAACCGGAGACAGACCTTATGACAAGTGGGCATTATCGATCTATTGACACTTGTTTATCGACTTTCCCACATTTGATCGTTTGAGATGGGAATCGCGTGGCACACCTCACAACAAATACAAATTATCGATCGTCTGGAGATCATTGACTGATTTTATCGATTTTACATAGAGTTGACTGATTGATGGAGAATAGCGCGAGTACCTGCCGGAAGAGACCTCTCAACAAGTAAACAAATCGATTTGTTACATTTATTTAATGATTTTATCGATTTTTCTGCAGATCACACCGCTTAGGGTAAGAGCTACGTGAATATTTGGTCAGCTTTGAAACTTCACAACAAAAGAGGGTTACCAGTCTGCTGAAAGTCATTGATCGACACTTCCCTAGAGTTGACCGTTTGACGTGAAGGGTCGCGTTAGTATATTTGCCGTTTGGCAGACCTCACAACAAATAGCCAAATCGATCGGGCGGTGATCGTTTATTGATTTTATCGATTTTCCCCGCAGCTGATTGTTTGAGGTGGAAGACGAGTCAACATATTGGCAGATGGAAGAATATCACAAAAACTAGAGCATATCGATCGGCTGATAATTATTGATCTGTTTTATTGGTTTTTGTAGAAATTTCATCGTTCGAAATGAGAATCACGCAAGTATGACGACCGTTGAACGAACCTCTCAATATTATCAACCGACTGACAATTATTGACAGACTTTATCGACTTTTGCTTAGAATTAACTGTTCGAGGTAGGAAAGAGTATATTGGCCGAGGGATAGACCCCTCATTACAAGCATTATCGACCTATTGAAATTTATCGAACGATTTTATCGACTTCTCACGCACTTGACCGTATAAGATGGAAATAGTGTGACAGACCTTACAACAATTACACATTATCGATCGACTGACAGTTATCATCGATTTATCGATTTTTTCCAGAGTTCACTACTTGATTTGGGGGCTGTGTGGATATGTTGGCCGTTTGTCAGACCTCATAACAAGTAAACACCTTCGATCGACTGACGATTATTGATTGATTTTATCGATTCTTGCCCAGGGTTGACTGTTTGAGATGGATTCACTATAGGTATATTGGCCGGTCATCAGACCCCGCAAGAGGTCAACAAATTGATCGACGGTCGTTTATCGATTTTATTGATTTTCCATGGGGTTGATTGGTCGATTTGAGAAACGCGTCAGTATGTTGGCACTTGAACGGAGGGATACCACGCAAAAATTGTTGCTCAGCTAGTAATTATTGATCGATTTTATCGATTTTTGTAGAAATTCTATGGTTTGAAATGACAATCGCACGAGTATAATGCCTTGTGCAAGGAAATCACAACAAGTAAGCATTATCGACAAACTGACAACTATTGATCGATTTGGTCGATCTTTTCCCAGGTTGACCGTTTGAGATGGGAGTCGTTTGAGTATGTTGACCGGCGAACGGGCCTCACAACACGTACGCATTATCGGGCTACTGACGTTTATTGATCGATTTCATCGATGTTTTCCCGCTTGAAATGGGAGACGAGTGACAAAGTTTACAACATGATAACAAATCGATCGGCCGGCGATCGTTTATCGATTTTATTGATTTTTCACTAAATCGTTGTGGGTATGTCGGCCATGGGTCAGGCGTCACTAGAAACAAACGCTGTTGATGTGCTCACATTTATTGATCGAGTTTATCGATTTTCGCTCGGAGTACACAACTCCAGGTGGAATCACGTGAATATGTCAGCCGCTGGACAAGCTCCACAACAAGAGGCTCCAGCACCAATAAAAGCAGTTCCTAGAGGTAGAAGTATTGCGGAGGAAAAAAGCACCCATGGTGACGCCTTCGCACTCGATTTCTGTCGCCAGAAACTACGAATCAGTGGACGGCCATTATTTTCGCGACAGTTTTGTTGCTCACAGCTGCGGCTGACGGCCCACGAATAAAACAAGTAACCACACTCTGGCTGATTAGTACACCAATGCAGAAGGAACAGCTGTCCGAGCCAGTGTGTAGCAGCACAGGGAACAGTTGTAGGTGGAGTCCTATGGTTAGCACGGAGCCTTGGTAGTTCGGCAACAGCTCGTCATAGCCAAGCGCTCCTTTTCGAGGCACCGAAGGAGCATCAGCTAGGAGTCTGAGCTCCTCCAGCTCAATGGTGGCGCTCGTCGATTGAACGGCAGTGCCGTTGTCGGGCCGCCGGTCGGCTTTATGTGCTATGCGCTGTTCTCGGGCCGAATGTGCGGGGGAGAGATCAGCTGTTCGCCAGCCGGCCACTCCTCCTTCTCGTCCTCGTTCTCCTCTTGCGCTCCTCCAGCTCCTCTTGTGTGTCGGTCAGGTCTACCCCGGCGTTCTTCGATCTCTTCTGCCACTTTTGATGATTTTCTCCAGCTTCTGAAGTGCAAGTCTTCTTTGCAGAATGGCCGACGTCGCAGCCGCTTTCGCCAAGGCCGAACTGGTTCCGAGCGTCATCGAAAATGCTCCGAAGCAGAAGCTTCACGTACGTATCCATCTTCGGGTTGCTTCCATTTCATCGTCAGAAGACGTCGGTTGTTTTAGCTGGTCTGGGACGGTATCCAAGTCGAGCCGGGAATGACCATATCGACGAGGAATCTGAAGAACGCGCCACGCTTCAATCTGCCCGGAGCCGATCCGGAGAGCACTTTCAGCTTGTTGATGATCGGTGAGCTTACTGTACTGGCTTTACCGTAACTCTGAGTAGGAACTACCCAACTCTAGTACCCCGGTACGTGCGTTTCTTGCGTGGGAGAGCAGCAGCCGCCTCGCAGCGGTTGATTCTGACGTCAGTCGGGGCAAGGGGGCGGCGAGGATTGCACTAACACAGCGCTCATAGAAATCTGAGTAATCCACTCGAAGTTTCTACGATAAGAAGTGAAGGTTGAAGGGCTTTGGATCGATTGGGAGCGCCATGTGTTCTGTTCTGACTTGATTTCGCGGAAACTAGGCTCTAATCGACCAGCAGTACAGTTCATTAACGACATTTCACCGGTAGGTGAACGGAATTTCATCTGCGGTAGAAATAGCTACTTTAGGTGGGAGTTTTAAGCGGGTTAAAGCTTGTCGAAAAATACGTTTCAAACTCCCACCGCAGAAATTCCGTTGAATTTCAGGAGAAATGCTATTAGCTCAAGAACCCCTACCGGTGAACTGCAGGCGAACTTGCGATGAAACGGGACGACAACTACATGTAATTATGAGAATCACCGATAAGTGACAGAAATTTCGCCTAGTGGTGACCGATCTTTGGCCGCTAGTTCAACAGTATCCCATATAAGAGCGTTGTCAGTTGTTTTTTCGTTGTACTACACAATTACGCAAACTAGGCGCTATTTTAAATCCTCAGCACAGCCAGGTCACCTGCAGTAGACCGCCAGGAGTTTCACAGTCACTCCTCCTAGCACGACTCAGGAACCCTTATAGGTCAACCGGAGGTGAAATTGCTTTGAAGCTTGAAGATAGCTCGTTGTCGTATAGAATTCTTTGATACGGACACAGGACATCTCATCCCTACCGGTGAACTGCAGGTGAACTTGCGGTGAAAAGGGACGACAACTACATGTACGTATGAGATTCGCCGATAGGTGACAGGAATTTCGCCCACTGGTGACCGACTTTTCTCCGAGAGTTCAACTATATCCTACACAAGCGTTCTTATTTTGCTTTGCTCGTAGCGCTAGCTATGAGACGCTTACACGCAACTACACAAGCTGCACATCACTTTACGCACCATCTTATATCTGCACACCACCAGTTCACCTGCAGTAGACCGCCAGGTGTTCCAGAGTCATTATTTCCATCACAACCCAAGAACCCTTATAGGTCAACCATAGGAAGGAAACCAGACATCCTTCAGAATTCACCGATAAACGACAGGAATTTCGCCCACTGGTGGCCGACTTTTCTCCGCTAGTTCAACTCTACTCCACTCAAGAGCGATATTATTTTGCTTTGCTCGTAGTGCTAGCTATGAGATGCTGCTACGCAGTACACAAACTGCGCGTCATTTTACGCCGTCATCTTTAATCTGCATCACAGCCAGGTCACCTGCGGTAGACCGCCAGCGGTTTCAGAGTCATTCCAGCCAGCTACACTCAGGAACCCCAGCGGTGAACTACGAGTGATTTTGCAATTATGAGGAAGAACAACTAGTCGTCCTACACAATTCACCGACAGGTGACACGAATGTCGCCTAGTGGTCACCGACTTTCGTCCATTAGTTCAACATTATTGTAAGTACCAGCGTAATCAGTTAGCTTCGCACGTTGACCTACACAGTTACGCAGACTAATCGCTACTTCAAATTATTATCACCGCCGGTAGACTGCCAGGACTTTCAGAGTCGATATATCCAGCACAATCCAGAACCTCTTATAGGTCAACTGCGGGTGAAATTGCGGTGAGGTTTGAGCACAACTAGTCGTCGTATAGCATTCACCGATAGACGACAGGAATTTCGCCCGCTGATTGCCGACTTTTCTGCGATAGTTCAACTGTATCCTAAGAGCGCTCTTATTTTGCTTTGTTCGTAGCGCTGACTATGAGATGCTTCTAGACAGCTATACAAGCTACGCGTCACTTTACGTCGCCATCTTGAATCTGCATCACCGCCAGTTCACCTGCGGTAGACTACCAGGACTTTCAGAGTCGATACATCCAGAACAACCCAGAACCTTCTATAGGTCAACTGCGGGTGAACTAGCGGTGAAGTTTAAGCACAGCTAGTTGTCGTATAGCATTCACCGATAGACGACAGGAATTTGGCCGGCAGGAGGCCGGCTTTTCTGCGATAGTTCAACTGTATCCTAGATAAGAGCGCTATTATTTTGCTTTGTTCGTAGCGCTGGCTATGAGATGCTTCTAGGCAGCTACACAAGCTACGCGTCACTTTACGCCGCCGTCTTAAATCTGCATCACCGCCAGTTCACCTGCAGCAGACCGCCAGTAGTCTCGGGGTCATTCTGTCCAACAGAACTCAGCAACACCTACCGGTGTACTGCGGGTGAATTTGCGGTGAAGACTTGCTATGTTTAGCGCTGCTTAATTGAAAAGCTGGTTGCTTGTAGACTTTGAGAGAAAGGAAGGTAAACTACTAAGTTTTCCAATGACTGTTCTTTTTATGATATTGAAGAGGTCAGGCATTCATACATTGGTGTAGGAAATAGCGTGCAAGTATAGTACGTGGCGCGATCCAGAGCGGATGATCAGAGCACAAGTTGACACTACATTTCAGTGCCTCTTCACTCTTCTTTCAACCTTTTATTTGAATTCCTTATGAAGTGCTAGGATTTTGAGTGAAGTGGAGTGCATGGCACAATCTTTCGCTGCTGGATGAGTTCCTTGTTCTTCGGCTACACTCGTGTCATTCGTGAATGTTCAGATCCGGACAACCTGTCGCGGAAGAATCCGTCGGTCGCCGAATGGCTGCACTGGTTGGTGTGTAACATCCCGGCCAGCAATGTCATCGAGGGCATCAACGGAGGTCAGTCAGTTCACAGCGGCCGGCACTCGCTCATTACTGCACTCTTGTGGTCGCGTTCGACGACTGGACCAACCCGAGTGCTTAAAGATTCCAAGTTTATTCGGTATTGGGCTAAAATCATTCGATTTTCGAATAATATTCGAATATGGCTCCCATCGATGTTCGAATTCGAACGAGTATTCGAAAATCTGTAAATATTGAATATTCGAATAATTCACCTGTATCACCTGTCATCCCGTTGATCATCGACTTGCTCGAGCGGGCGCCAGCAGCGTCTCCATTCGTCCCTGTCGCGTGCCAGAGTGGTCCAATGGATCCTCCTCGCTCGAGGGACACGAAGAGCGTCATATCGGTCGTTCAGGGCTTTCACGAAGAAGTCCGACCAACGCGTTGGTGGGCGTCCTGGTGTTCTTTTGACATCCCGCGGAATCCAATCTGTGACGGCTCTCGTCCAGCGGGTGTCTGCGAATCGCATTACGTGGCCGGCCCACCTAATTTTCGACGACTTGGCCCATGCGACAGCGTCTCTGATCTTCGAACGTCGGCGAAGCTCGGAACTCCGGAGACCTTCTCTCACTTGCGTGAGTCGTGTCACTCCGAGCATCGTCCTCTCGATTCCACGCTGCGCGACGCTGATCGCGTGCTCATCCTGCTTTCGTATAGCCCAGGTCTCTGAGGCGTATGTTAGGGCAGGGAGAACAGTGGAGTCGAATAGGTGGGCACGGAGTCGGACGTTCTTCGTTTTCTTCACGACTTCTTCGACGCTCTTGAAAGCTCCCCAAGCCGCTCGTTTCCTTCTGCTCAGCTCTGGTGCTAGGTCGTTGGTCATGTTGACTTCGCGACCCAGATACACATAGCTGGAGCATTCGGAGATGTTCGTTCCGTTGAGCGAGAATGGGGCATCAGAAACCCATCCGTTCTTCATGAACATCGTCTTCGTAAGATTCAGCTGCAGTCCAACGCTTCCACATACACGATCGAAGTCGGCCAGCATTCGTTCCGCCTGACTGATGCTCGGGGTTATGAGCACGATGTCGTCAGCGAAGCGAAGATGGTGCAGTTGCCGGCCGTCGACCTTCACTCCCATGTCTTCCCATTCTAGTTCGCGCATGACGTTTTCAAGGGTGGCGCTGAAGAGCTTCGGGGATATGGTATCCCCTTGTCGAACCCCTCTCTTCACGTCAATGACGACGTCGTTGTAGAATGGTGAGATCTTGGTCGTGAATCCACTGTACAGCTCTCGAAGGACTCTGATGTACTGAGTAGGAACACCCTGGGTGAGCAGGGCTTCCATGACCGCTTCAGTCTCGACGGAGTCGAATGCCTTCTTCAGGTCAATGAACGTAAGGCACAGCGCCAGCTTGTACTCTCGCGACACTTCGATGAGCTTCGTAATGGTGTGTATGTGGTCGATCGTGCTGAATCCTCTCCGAAATCCTGCTTGTTCGCATGGCTGTCCTTCGTCCAGCGTTCTACTAATCCTATTCAGGATGACTCGAGTGAACAGCTTGTAGACTACGGACAACAGGCAGATCGGGCGATAGTTGCCAATGTCGTGCACGTCTCCCTTCTTGTACAGCAAAACGGTCTTGCTGGTCTTCCACTGAGATGGAACCTTGCATTCGGACAGGTAGCGTGTGAAGAGCCGCGCCAAGGTGTTGATGAGCGCTGGCGGGAGGTTCTTCAGGTGTTCAGTTCTGATCCTGTCAGAACCGCGTGCTGTACGTTTCTTCACCGACGAGATGGCGTGTCGGATCTCGGAAGGGAGAACAGAGGGAACGACGTATCCATCCTGCGGAAGATGGCATGGGGGCAGGTGGACGTGGCTATCGAAGAGATCGGAGTAGAAGTCGTGGATGACTTTCTCCATGGTCCTTCTGGAAGAGGTGGTGGTTCCGTCAGGACGTCGGAGAGCGGTCATCTTGGTCTTGAAGTTGGCGAAGTTCCGGCGGGCATTGCGAATGCTCAGCCCTGCCTCTGCTGCTTCAGCCAACACTTCCGCCCTTCTCTCCTTGAGATCTTCCTTTATCGCCGCTCTGCATAGCTTTGCAAGCTCGGACGTCAGTTGGTAGTTGCCTGACGCTCGTGCTGCTCCACGCTGGCGTATCAGCTCGAGAGTTTCCGGAGACAGGCGTCTCTTGGTGGTCTTCAAGCTCTCGGCTCCCTTAGCACTATCGTGGAGATGGTGCACGAAGCGATCGTATTCCTCGTCGACGTTGTCCATGACGGCATCTTCCCAAAGGCCGACAAGAGAGGTGTAGAGATCCCAGTTGATGGTCGTTCTGGGATTCCTCTTCTTGAACTTCGCGGCCTTCTCTCCTTGACGCGAAAAGCGGAACCTCGCGCGAAGGAGGCGGTGGTCCGATCCCGTGTAAAACTTGGGGGCAACGGAGACATCGGTCAGGCAATACTTGCGATTGAAGATGATGTGGTCGATCTCGTTGTGGAACTGGCCACCGGGGGATTCCCAGGTCCATCGTAGGGAGGGAGGCTTCTGGAACTGCGAGTTTCCATGGATGGTCTTGGTTGACATGATAAACTCAGACAGCCTTTCACCTTGCTCGTTCCACTCCAAACCGTGGGTTCCGATGTGAAGTTCTTCCGGCGACCTTCGTGGCCCGATCTTGGCGTTGAAGTCGCCGACGATCACCTTGTAGAAGGTGTGATCTTCCTTATAGAACTTCTCCAGCTCCACGTAGAAGGCCTCGACGTCTTCGTCGTCGTAGTCGGATGTTGGGGCATACGCAACGAACACAGTCAAGGCTGGCACGGAGCCACATCGCTTCAGTCGCAGACGTCCGATTCGGCTAGTCAGAGACTCGTACGAAAAATAATTAATTCGAATAATTATCCGAATTAATTATTTGAGCACTGTAGAAGGATATTTTAAGTCAATTTTTATATGGCCGGTGGAGAGCCTCACTACAAGTGATCAATATCGATCGATGTTATCGATTTTTGTCAGTAGATAACGTCTTGAGAGGGAATTGCCCCAATATAACGGTCGCCGGACAGCCTCACTGCAAGTGACCAATATCGATCGATATTATCGATTTTTACTCGGAACTGTCTTAATGAGGTCACTCGAATGTAATGCACTTTGGACGTGTTTCACAATAACTAACAACATCGATTGCCTTTATCGATTTTTCGTATGTTTGTAGGTATAAAACGGTAATTTTGTGAATATAATGGCAAGTGACCAATTTCATAACTAGCGGTCAATATTGATCGGTAATATCTATTGCGGGCGCGTGTAGAGCAGTCGGAGGAGGCGCCGAGTGTCGCATGCACCCGATACCAGGTTTCTGGTTCGGATTTGCCGCCCACGCCAATCAAGCCTTCCATCCCTCCGGGGTCGGTGAATTGGTACCAGACGTGTCCGGGAAGGATAAAGCGCTGACTTGTTGATCGGCTGGCCACCGCAAGTCATTGTATGACCAAATACGTATTCAAATCGCCTCCACGACATCCCGTAGAAGCAGAATGTGCTGGCGCATCCCAAAAGGGATTGAGTAACGCCGTCCTTTATCCTTATCCTTTAACATCTATTGCAAATATATGATAGGTTCACGAAAATACTGAACGTTGCACAGCTTCAGAACAAGTGACCAATATCGATCGCTATTATCGATTTTTGTCTGCAGTTAACGTTATCGACAAGACAGACAAGTTAACGACATGTAAGGGAACGTCGCCAATATAATGGCCGCTGGACAGCCTCACTGCAAGCGAATCAATATCGCTCAATACTATCGATTTTTGTCAGCATTTAACGACATGGTGGGGGAATGTCGTCATTACCATGGCTGCTGGACAGCCTCACAACAACTGATCATTATCGATCGATATTATCGATTGTCTCAGAGCTAAAGCCGTAGAGAAGTTTCACGTACATGGTGGCCCACAGGTCTTGCAACAATATAAGGCTGCCTTATTAGGAGAATTTTTCGATTGCACTAAACAACGATTGTTCGCCTTCCATTATTTTTTGGGTATGAGCACCGTAGGTTTTCGTGAATAAAGAGTGAAAATAAGTGAAAACATTTGCCCGATAAAGGAAAAAGGACGGCGTTACTCAATCCCTTTTGGGATGCGCCACGCATTCTACTTCTACGGGATGTCGTGGAGGCGATTTGAATGCGTATTTGGCCATTGGAATTCATCCATTTTTAGATCTTTGATCTTCATTTATTTACCGCCGTAGATAATAAATCGTTTTCTACACAGATTAGGAAAAATTAGAGTACAATACCTTTCCTGGAACAAATAAAAGTGGCCGCTCAAGTGGGTAGCAGCACCTCTTACGGAATAAAATTCCGTAAGAGGTGCTGCTACCCACTTGAGCGGCCACTTATGAATTTTTGTGCTCCACCGCAAATTGTAAAAAATTGTAAAAAATTGTTTAAAAAATTAAAAAATTAAATTAATAATAATCAACTGTATGTAAAAATTGTATAAATTGTATGTGAAAATAGTATTTTAAATTGTAAAAAAATCAAATTCGGTCCATTTTTACGGTTTTCGATCTACTGAATTTCTAGTGTAACAATAAGCTAGCCGCAGACTTTTGAAATCAAAGCGGACCCCTTCAAACCGGAATCAGCTTCTTCTCTACTAAACTAGAGACTCTCCAAAAAGGTCGGAATAATTTTTAGTCAAAGGGAAATTTTTGTGTAACTTTTTTTGATGTTTCAACTCACCTTGCCCAAAGGTGAAAGTGAGCACATTGTTTCAAATTTTATGAAATTTGATTTCTATCCTAGTGGCGGAGGGGGGGGGGCACCTTTTTGACAACGAAGTTAGGATTGAAAGTGCACCGCTTTCTGAGCTGGGCGCGTGTAGCTCAGTCGGAGGAGGCGCCGGCTGTCGCGTGCACCCGATACCAGGTTCCTGGTTCGGATTTCCCGCCCAGGCCAACCAAGCCTTCCATCCCTCCGGGGTCGGTGAATTGGTACCAGACGTGTCTGGGAAGGATAGAGCGCTGACTTGCTCATCGGCTGGTCACCGCAAGTCTTTGTATGGCCAAAAACGCAGTCAAGTCGCCTCCACGACATCCCGTAGAAGTAGAATGCGTGGCGCATACCAAAAGGGATTGAGTAACGCCGTGGTTTATCCTTATCCTTATTATCTGAGCTAGGCTACGGGAAAACCTTTCAATGCAGTTTTCTATTGAAAACATGCTATCCTGTTTGAGTTTATTTTCCAAAAAGATTTCGCCACGGCCTCGTCCAAGATGTCGCGATTTTTATTCGATTGATAGCGAAATTCCTGCTTGCATGAAGTTTCATACTTGTAAGCGATAGAACAACAACAACCGTATAGAACGCTCATATCCTCATTTAGATGCTTCAGGTAAGCAGCATTTACACTATCAATCAAATAAAAATCGCGACGAATTTTTCGAGTCCGTAGCGCAATCTTTTAATACGCTATTCGATCGCAGCCACTTGTTTCACCTTGGGGCGAAATTCAATTTATTATTACAAAGGATAAAGGACGGCGTTACTCAATCTCTTTTTGGGATACGCCACGCATTCTACATCTACGGGATGTCGTGGAGGCGACATGAATGCGTATTTGGCCATACATTGACTTCCGGTGGCCAGCCGATGAACAAGTCAGCGCTCTATCCTTCTCAGACAACTCTGGTACCAATTCACCGACCCCGGAGGGATGGAAGGCTTGGCTGGCCTGGGCGGGAGATCCGAACCAGGAACCTGGTATCGGATGCACGCGACAGTCGCGCCTCTTCCGACTGCGCCACATGCGCCCAATTTAAATTTATTATTATTTTTCAAAAAATGAAAGTTTTAGAAAGAGAGTAATACCGCTCAATGCAAACCGTGAAGAATTTTAGGTCAACATCAGATGCCGTACGGGTCACCGGCTCCACAACCACGAACCGACGTCCATCGATACGTGATCCTGATGTGGGAACATCAAGGAAGGTCAGAAGAGTAGTGCAATTCTAACCAAATAATTCATTCCCAAAGAGAGAAAGGAATTCGGGCAGGTGTCGCCAAGACGCACCACAGGGGTGCGGGAACACATAGCGCCGGGGGTGCGGGAACGCGCCGCTGTCCAATGTCCAATGCGCCTCTAGCTCTTGAAACCAGTTGTCTCATGTTTCTTTGCTTCTTATCACTACTACCGTAATGATACAGGAATTCGAATTCAATTTTGAATCTGGGAAAGATCTCGAAGCCGCTCCCGCGCTCCCGCCAAAGGGCGCGAAAACAGGGCATAAAAGCCGGTCTAGACTTCTAAGGCCCCGTTTATACTTCCGGCGCCGAGCGACGCGATGGCATGTATAGTGGCCAAATTGATTGGTCGCATAGCTCGATCAATGTGGCCTCAATACATGGCGTCGCGTCGCTCGGCGTCGAAGTATAAACGGGTCCTAACGAGTTCAGTTCTCCTTTTTATCATTGTCTCCTGATTTCCAGCTCGTCTCGTATTCTCATTTCATTGGATAAAAGTGTCTCATCCTTGTGCTCTACGTACGTGCCGGTCGCATTCGGGTTACTACTGAATCAAGGAGTCGCTCAATCAGTCGCTCCTACGTAATCGCGGCAGCCAATCATATGCCTTGCCTGCGCGGCTGAACCGGTGCCTGATTGGCTGCAGCGCTTACGGTAGGAGCAACACGGCGCGTTCCCACACCCCTGTCGCGCGCCTTCGCGACGTGCACCGGAGTTCCTACCGGTCGCCACTGCCAAACTAACTTCGTCCGTTTTCAGGCGCATAAACGTTCCCAAGCCGTCCACGCGAGCCAAGTTCAACGTGAAGCAGTTCATCGAGAAGCATAAGCTCGGTGAGTGACTTTACGAAGTCGTTTTGAAGCGGACCAACAGCCGAAAGCTCATCTTCCCTGCGTTTCAGGTGATCCAATCGCCGGCAACTTCTTCCTTTCTCAACACGAAGGATAAAGACTCCACTCTACTCGACACCTTACTAGTGCTGCATAGACTTTTTCGCCCATTTTTCCCTGTCAAGAAACGATGAACTGCGTGTAATAACTGCCCATCATGTGTTTTTAATAAAATATTTATGTAAATATTGCGCCGTCTGCCTAAAAATGAATTAGATACTGGATGGGGCCGTTGTTCCGTCTGGATGTAACGTTTGATCGTAACCAGTTCTGCACTTCTGATATGAGATCTTGAAAGGCTTTGCTGGCCTGGGCGGGACCCGACGAGCCACGAATCGATTTGGGGTACAACACGCAGAGGTCAGCGGGCGCCTCCTCCGACTTCTCCATCCGCAGTTGGAGACTATAACCGGTTTAGGTCATCAAAGAATAGGTGGGCCAGCCGCTAGTGTCAATCAATATCGATTGAAATTATAGATTTTTGCTCAAAATTCACCTCTTCAATGAAAAATCACGAGAAATTTAGCTCAAAATGGTTAGCTGAGATGATGATGACGTAAATTTGAAAATATCGAGACTCACTGTATAACTTCTATCAAATGGACAACCTGTATAGTTTAATTTTTGACATTGATTTCTGCGTATTGACCGGCTGTTATTGATTTTTGGCAGCAACTCAGCGTTTGAAATTCTCATTCTAATATGGCCTTCACAAAAAAATAAAAAGCGCAGGCACTAACCAGTTCACACCAATCGATAAGATCGATTGTCGTCGATAATGACCATTTGAAGAAGCCATGCGAAAACATTGGCCGCGGGACATGTTTCACATCCTGGTTATCGACTGGCCAATAATCTGGGCCTTCTCCGTTGACGTTTCAGAATCGGAGACGCCATCACTTTTTGCAAGACGTCGAAGACTAGGTGGGTCGGTGGTTCGCTGTCAATCAATATCGATCGAAATTTTCCATCTTTTGTCCACATTTGGCTACATGGATAGAATAGCGCGAGAATAATCGCGTATGATCTCCTTCCGGCCCAAAATTGGCTATTAGAGGGTTTACAGCAAGGAAAGGTCGCAATCGCCCTATCAGTATTGACTGTTTCTCATCGATTTTTGAGATAAATTCATCATTTAAAACGCTCATACGCAACAAAAAAACAGCGAAGACTAAACAGTCCAAATCAATCGATATGATCGATTTTGGCCCAAGGTCGCGAGGATGTTGGCTCGAAAACATGCTTCACACCTAGAAGACGTTATCGATTATCTAATCAACGTGGGCCTGTATTATCGATTTTTCTCTAGAACTGACCGTTCGAAGAGGGAATCCGGATAATATTACGGTAGTGGACGAGCTCGCAATAAAAAAACAAAACCGACCTACCTGCATTAGCCGATCGATATTGATCAATTTCGTCAATCTTTGCCTACAAATGACTGCATGAAGTGAGAATAGCGCGAATGTGCCGGTTCCAGCAGGAGCTGTCGACAAGCAAGCAAACACAGCTGGCCAATCAATATCGATCCACATTATCGATTTTTGCGCAGAGCTGGCCGCAATAGAAAATTACGCGAATGCCCTATACAGAAAGGCTTCAAAAACAGACGATTAATCGACAAGCCATCGATACTTAGCGAACTCCGCCCACCGTCGGCACATTCCTATTTTTTACACTTCTTATTTTATAGGCAAAAATCAATAATATTGATCGATTGTCAGTCGGAACCGCTTACTTAATGTGCATTCTGTTTATGGCCGCAGTATAATATTGATCGATGGTAGTTTCCTACAGCTGTCAGTTCTGTGTGAAAATCGATAATATTTAAAGATTCTCTATTTATAGATTTGCACAAAATTCTTTCAGTTGCCATAGACCCTAGGATTGCAGTACTGACAGCTCTACCGACTGTGAGAATCTCCCGCTTATCACGTCCAAGCAGCTGCCGCGTTAGCCAAGTCGTCGAAGACTGGGTGGGCCGGCCATGTGATGCGTTGTGCTGCAGTCGTAACCGACAGGTTCGATTTCGAGGAAAGTGCCAAAAGATGGTCGGACTGCTGCGCGAAAATCGTGAACGAACGAGATGCCCTAGCTGGCGGAGTGTCCACTGGGCAACTCTGGCACGCGGCAGGAACAAGCGACGTCACGTTGTTGGCTCCAGCGGGCTGAGCCCACGTGGACGTGCCAGCTACGTGAATAGCCAATCGAATCGTGAAGGAGTGGAAATTCGACCAAGCACGAGAATAGCGAAGATGCCAAAATAATCGCGTTATTCAGACTTCAAGAGATCAATCGATAACGTATTCAGACCGATATTGGTTGACCATAGACCCAATTGACTGAGAATATGTCTTAGGAACTGTTCATACTTCGAGACAAGAGTGACTCGTCGCCCGTGAAAAACATGCATATCGATTGAAATCGAGCGCGCGTCGCCGAAAAGTGTTCATACTCAAACGCCGGCGCTATCGCTCCAGTCGCTCTTGTCGCTCTAGTCGCTCCAGTCGCCTGTTCATACTACCGCGCGCTGCACACGCCGCGCACGACACGCGCGCTGAGCTCTCGTCGCTCCCGCGTCCATGCAGAACACACAAATCGATCGCACGCCGCCGAAAAGTGTTCATACTTCAGCGCCGGCGCTGTCGCTCCAGTCGCTTTTGTCGCTGCAGTCGCCTGTCCATACCTCCGCGCGCTCCACAAGCACGCTGCGCGCGCTGCGCTCTCATCGCTCTTGTGGCTGCTGTCGTGAAGTATGAACAGGCCCTTATTGGATCTAACCATAAGACGAGTCGAGGCCGATTTCATTAATATCAGGTAGAGATAAAGAAATCTTATTGAGTATGCAGAGAGATACCCACTGAGGTGATCGGGTATCCTCCTGGGTAAAGTGTATAGTGGCCAAGTTGCCGCTTGGTTCCTTCTTTCTACCCTGCATACGCCGGGTTTAATCGTTGATGAATCCGGTTCTCCATCAGAGTCCTGAAAGGATGAGGAACACCGACGTGGCTGGCTGAGGCCGATGTTTCTCGTGTATTGGACGCGTAGCACAAGCGTCATCTTGTGCTTACTCCCTCGCCACGACGCATCGGATACAACGTAGAAGAGAGGCAACACCGTCAGTTTTGTGGTCGACACGCTCCTCGGCTAGTGATGCTTCTCATGCTGGTTAGCCCTTGTCCATTTCCTTAGCCGATCATGGCACAGCGGCCAGCAAATAGGTTGTACATTTTCAATGTAATCGTTCTTAAGTGAACGTCCTCTACTGTAGGGATGGTCGTAGAACAGCGTTCCCTTAGAAGGTTTATTTCAGTCCGCTCTCGGCCAAGACAGACGACGAATGAATTACTTAATACCGCTGACTCGCCTTTTATAGCCGTTGGGTTACGGTAGAGCAGGAAGATTTCGCGCGGGGACAATAAGTCCTATAAGGGCGCGAAAGTGTAATATTCGGTTGTCCGGAAATTAATGCAGGTTTTGAACCTCAAACTTTAAAAGGACATATCTTAGCTCAAACAAAACATTTTTAATCGAAGTAAAAACCATTCGAGTCTACACATCTTTGCCAACGAGATACTACTTTGTTTATCCCTCTTGCATAGTCCGGAGTTCTGGAGCGGATGAATTCGTCGAAAGCAGTTTCCACCTGGGGTCGGTTATTGAAACAGTTCTCGCTCAAGAACTTATCCAAATGCTTGAAGAAATGGTAGTCGGGTGGCGAAATGTCCGGTGAATATGGTGGGTGTGGCAGAGTTTCGTAACCCAACTCGTTCAACTTCTGCAGCGTCGGATGAGCAACATGCGGTCGCGCGTTGTCGTGGAGAAGGATCGGTCCTTTTCTATTGACCACTGCCGGGTGCATACGTCGGAATTTTTCGTGCATTTCGTCGATCTCTTAGACGTACTTCTCTGCCGTCATTGTTTCACCCGAGTTCAAGAAACTGTGGTGAATAATCCAGAAGCAGACCACCAAACAGTTATCATGATCTTCTTTTGGTTCAGTTTCGGTTTCGGAAACTGCTGCTGAGCTTCATCGCAGTCCAACCACTGAGCCGATCGTCGCCGGTTATCGTAGAGGATCCATTTCTCGTCACAAGTTAAGATATGGTCGATAAATGGATCGTTCTTGTTGCGAAGAAGCAGCGCTGACGACGCTTCGAAGCGACGATTTTTTTAAGGTCGTTCGGCTCGTGTGGCATTCATTTTTCTAACTTCTTCGTCTTTCCAATTTTTCTCAGATGTTCACAAACACTTGATTTGCTTACGCAGAGTTCTTTCGCAGGTTCTCGAACGGTCGCACGTGGATTTGCTTCCACCAAAGTCTTCAGCTGGTAATCATCAATGCCAGAGCGACGTCCGCGATCTGTCTTATCCTCGAGATCGAATTCACCTCGGCGAAATTTTTGAACCTTAGATTTTTTATTTAGATTTTTTATTTCAAGACTTTTCGGCCAACCTTATATTTCACTATGTAATCGAAAAATGGTGGAATGCTCTGACAAGTGGGAAATTCCTGTTAACCTCCTTAAACCAGTTCATTTACATTTAGGACCCTCCTATGCCCAGATACAGTTTCGATAACTTTGTGCTTAGAAAGGACGATTATGTTAGAGATCTGAGTATTATGGTTGATTCTTCCATAAAGTTCAAAATGCATATAGAAACCAGAAACTGACAAGAAATGCACTACCATCGCTTTTCCTAATTTTGAGGAATGTACAACGACCCTTTCTTCTGGTTAAATTGTATAAAATCCATTTCTTACCACACTTGGAGTATCGCTCTACCATGTGGAATCCTTGTGTCACGAAACTACTATTGCTATTAGAAAAAGTTTAAAAAACTTTTACCAGAATAGTTTGCTAGAGAGCATTTCCGGATTCAAGTTAACCGCAAAGTCTACCATCCCACAGAGAACAGCTTCACATTCTCGCTCTAAAATGTGTTAAATACAGAGAAATAGTTAAACGTTTGGTATTTTTCTTTCGCATTATTCGCATGGAGGTTAAATTGAGGGTCAGTAAATACTGGATGTTTAAGCCAAGTCATGTTAGGCCAACAGTGCATGATAAATTAAACCGTACCGTCGGAAAAGAAAAATTTTCCTTGAACAAAGACCTATTCTATATATACTTATATATACATATACAGTGGCGTCCAAAAGTTTGTGAACGCTTGCATTTTGCGCCAGAACTCCCTTCAAATCAGCTTTAGAAATGTGAAATTTGGATATGTTGTGACAAATAACAAACATTCTTATATCGCATCATCACTGCTGTTCTATATTAGTCCTCTCCATGTTTCAAGTATAAAAACGGAAAAACCGTAAAATCTACCACATAGGTTACAACACTTCGGCAACATTATTTATTACCAAATGCAGGCAAGTTGTACACATAAACAATGTAGCTGTACTAGTAGCGAGTTGCAAAACCTTTTGCTTTAATTACAGCTTCACATCTCCTTGGCATGGACTCTAGAAGCTTGTTGATCACGTCAGGTCCGATATCTTCCCATTTCTGCCTTAATTTTTCAAACTTTTCGGCCTTGTTTCTTGCTGTGAGACCTGCTAAACTTCTAGCAAGGTGTTCCCAAAGGTGTTCGATTGGGTTCAGGTCCGGTGACTGAGAAGGCCACGACATCAGGTGAATTCCATTTGCACTGAACCACTGCTTCGCCGTCTTCGAAACATGTTTCGGGTCGTTTTCCTGTTGGAAAATCCACGGCGTTTGGAAGGTATTTTTAGCGCATGGAAGCATAACATTGTTCAAAATCTCCTGGTAGCGTTTGGAGTCCATAACTCCTTGGATGTGGTGAATAGGGCCTGTTCCGTGTGCACTGAAGCATCCCCAAACCATAACGTTTCCTCCGCCATGTTTAGTAGTTGGTAGTTGATACATTCTGTCATACCTCGCGCCTTTTGGACGTTTAACGTAGTGTGGTCCATCGGATCCAAATAGGTTAAACTTGCTCTCGTCACTGAAAAGCACTTTTTTCCAATCGTCTATCGTCCAGCTCAGATGCTCCTTGGCAAACTGGAATCTAGCTTTCCTATTCTTCTCGCTGATGAAGGCTTTCTTAACGGGGCGTCGTCCATAGAGTCCAGCACATCTCAGTCGACGTTTTACCATGCTCACGCTCAAATCTAGGCTATGGTGAGTGGCTACGGACTTTTTTATATCGACGGCAGTCAGCGACGGGTTACGCCTCGACATCCTCTGGATGACAGAATCATCTCTAGAGTTCGTAATACGTGGTCTGCCTGACTTCGGAGCATCTTCTGCTGTTCCGGAATGTTTCATTCTTCTGACTATGGCAGCAACTGTCGAAATCCCACATCCGAAAAGCAGTCCTACCTGTCAATAAGAGACTTTTTTCAGGACGAGTCGAAAAATTGCCTCTCGTACTTCAGCAGGGATATTCTTTCCTCTCGGCATAACGAGGAGTTTGCTAAAGACCACAGTATATCAAAACGCTACTAGATTGGCTTCATAAGAAAATGTATTGATAACTACGCTCAATGCTTTAGCAGCTCACCTTTGACCGTTGCGCGCACGTCTGACTTTGCACTTGCAAAAAATCGATAATAAGGAACGTAGATCAAGGGATCGTCATTGCGATCTAATTTGCTACCACATATCCAAATTTCACTCTGTTTGGACCTTTTTGAAGCAAGTTATGTCGAAAAATGCAAGCGTTCACAAACTTTTGGACGCCACTGTACATATCTAACTTTTCCAGATCGTTGTCAATGTCTCGTGCATCATAGCAAAACGCTGGACAACGACGCATTTTTGGGTTAGTTATTCTACCTTTCCAAAAATATTGAGCTGTACGATAATTAGTGTTGTTTTTTCATATTTTTCAAAACGAATTTATTTATGTTAACACCAAACATTAATCGATGCCATATTGACCTTTTTTGGATGAACTTTTGCCATCTCCTGGTATCACCTGCACGACCTGTCCTTTCGATGATCATCGAAGTGCTCGAGCGGGCGCAAGCAGCGTTTCCATTCGTTCCGGTTGAGTGCCACAGTGCTCCCGTGGGTTCTCTAGCTCCGAGGACATGAGCCGCGTCATGTCTTTCGTTCAGGACTTTCGCGAAGAAGTCCGACCAATGCGCTCATTCGTATTCGCATCCGTTCGTAGAACGGCATCGTCTCGTCTCGTCTTGATCTAACGTAGTGCCGACTTTCGGAATCGCTGCAGGACGATTTCTTACGTTGCAGGAAGGAAGGACCCGCCGCAGCAGCAAACAGCCGAGCAGGTAACAATGGGACCGCCATCGGCACCCCTGTCGTGGCTTGCCACAGGCCACTCGACAGGATGTACGATGTGCGCCTTGGGTCCGGTTCTCGTCCCCCGTAGGTAGGGTCTTCAGGGCTAGTAACTCGTAGGGTATTGCACTGTATGTGACGCTTACGTATCGTGGTCGTAGATAAACAGCATGAGGTTACTATGTGTACCGTAATGGAAGTAGACGTAAAGCGTCAGTCATACACATCCGTATATTACCGATTCTTCACCGCGTCGTTTACCCGACGCTCTAGCCGGATAACCTTTATAATGGTTTTCACCGAAAACCTACCACGCCACGCGTACGAATCGCGGTACGCGGCGGTTTCGCGTAAGATCCTCCGTTACCGGCCAGTAAATAGTTGATGAATCCGGGCTTTGATGTTCTCTTGACATTCCGCGGAATTCAGTCGGTGATGGTTTTCGTCCAGCGTATGTCTGAGAAGTTCATTACTAATTACTAATTTCATTTCGACTCTCGATGAACATTAGCATTTTTGATGTTGCAATAGACGAGTAGTTTGTTAACGTAACCAAGATTGGTACAACTCTTCATTGCGGTTTACGTCTCGGCGTTGTCGCCTTCTTCAGGGCCTGGAAAAATCAAAGTCATTTGAGAAACTACCCTCCTAAATGCCATTTCATTCTGCAGGAACCCATCCAAAAGGCTAAGAGACTATGAAAACGATGCCGTAAAAGGTCGAAAAAAGGCTAACCTCAGATGTGAACAGGAAAGTCCATTGTCGCCCTAGCTGGACGAAAGATGGGTGAATGAGCTAGAGCCCTTGGGACCACCCGCCTTAGGGACCCAACGGGTCATGACCAGAGGTCAAAACCCGCAGAGGGCGACGTGCGGCGCCAGCTCTTGGGTCACAACCAAGCACTGAATTGGGACCTGCGCAACCCGTTCAAGTACTCTTTGATCATTACGCACAAGGGTCTACCTGTTTCCCCCACATATTCCTCTCCACACTCCGTACATCTGATCGGGTACACCACACCAGACGTCAAATAGTCCCCAGCCTTCCCAAAAGGACAAATAACCAATGACGGTGTTGTGCATAGGCGGACATACAAACGGTTCCAGACCAGCTGCTTCTTAAGGTTTGCAGGGGGTACTGTCACCACCCTCACGTCGTCTTGCAGCTTAGCCTTCCTAACGCAGCCACGAATGGCTGCGGTCAGAGCGTCCGAAATGAACGGGACCCAGAATGTCACTTTTGACCGTTCTCGCTGCGATTCCTCAGCGGTTCTTGGCTGTCGTCTCTGCCCACTAGCCCTGCCAGTGGGAGCATGTCCATTCTGAACCGCGATGCGGTGCGCCATATCCACGGAGTAGGCCCCTTCCGCGGCTTCAGATGTAACCGCTCGAACAATGCGGAGCATATTCTGAACAACGGCTCTTTTCATACTGATTGTGAGTGGGTGAGCGGATGAGCAGTGAACAATGATGTTCTTGCTTGCCGGCTTCTGATACCACCTGGTTCGGTAAACCCCGTCAGAAAGATGGACCTGCACATTGAGGAATACGAGCCAGTTCTCCCGCGCTTTTTCCGTTGTAAATTTAATGTGCGTTGACTGCTAGTTAAGTAACTCAAAGCAAGTATCCATCTCGAGTTGAGTTTGACAGACAATAAAGCAATCGTCAATACACTGGCAGTAGATGGTGGGCATAATTACTATTTGCTAACATTAGTTACTAGTTTTCGACGACGTGCTCCATGCGACAGTGACCTTCGAGCGTTGACAAAGTCGGAACTCCGACAACTTTCGGCGATCGTTCAAACTGTAGCGCGCCACTTTTTGAGCTTTTTTTACTTTTCGGAGGGGCTTCGAACAAACTGTAACAGCAGTTTACTGACTCCTCATGTTCAGCCATTTCACGAACTGTTTGCGATTGACTTCTACGAAGCCCTTCAGATTATTGTCCTGGATTTTTCCTCAACACTATCCGGATCCCACACATTGTTGATTTACCAGGCTATTTCGATGGCGGATTGGCCCAGCTTGACATAAAGATAAAATATCGCCCGAAACTGCACGAAGAAACACAATTATTAAGCATAGGTGAAGCGTACATTATTCCATCAGATAGCGCGAAGTTGCACGGGCGACGAGTCTCTCTTCTCGCGAAGTATGAACAGGTACTAAGACATATTCTCAGCCAATTAGGTTTATGGTCAACCAATATCGGCCTGGGCGCGTGGAGCGCAGTCGGAAGAGGCGCCGGCTGTCGCCTGCACCCGATGCCAGGTTCCTGGTTCGGATTCCCCGCCGAGGCCAACCAAGCCTTCCATCCCTCCGGGGTCGGTGAATTGGTACCAGACTTGTCTGGAAAGGATAGGGCGCTGACTTGTTCATCGGCTGGCCACCGCAAGTCATTGTATGGCCAAATACGCATTCATGTCGCCTCCACGACATCCCGTAGAAGTAGAATGCGCTGGCGCATCCCAGAAGGGATTGAGTAACGCCGTCCTTTATCCTTTTATCCTTTTAATAATAGAATGAAAAGCGGTTGCACAAAAAGCGCCAGAACTTTCCAGCCAACCTAATATAAAAGGAGACCATTAAAGTAGCACACCTTCATAACCCTTTCTACCTTTTACGTCAGTTGGTTGCAGATCAAAAATCACACTTACGATTAAAGTGGTGTTGAGCTTGGAACCAAGATAGTACACGCTTTATTGACGACTGACGTTTCGGCGATGTCGCCTTCTTCAGAGTCTAAAAAAGTCCAAACATATATGGAAGCTACTGGGCCAAACATCGCCACGAACCTTGCGAAAATTCAAAGACCTCCCGAACAGCAACCCTTCCAGCAGAGAGGGGTGACAGCAGCCCAACATTCAGAACACCCGAGGGACCCTATAAGGTGAAACTGTCTAAAAGGCGAGACTGATGTAAGGAGTGAGCTCGCAGGTTATATAGATACATTCACGATGCACATTCACGACACATTTACGATTGACGATTCAAAGTGTTGTAATTCGTAAATCGTAGAAAAAGGCCAAAATCGCCGTAAATCGGAAATCGTAATTAAGCATTCCCCTGCTCAGCAGGTCGATTATCAAGGTCTCCTTTATCAAGGTCTTTTTTAGACAGATACTTCCCTTCGAAAGACTTATTGCCCAAGAAACAATGAAGGAGGCTTTTACATAAAAGATCTATATATCGTTCGCTTCAACAAGACGAGCTGCCGAATCTCGAAGAGATTTCACACGGAGATCTCGTATCAGACCCACTACGCATCTATAAAGTGGACACTCGCCTACGACGGCGACGAATTCGAGTGGGGAGCGTACGTGTCGTACGTTCACGCGAGGGATTACAACCGTAGGAATGACAATCCTCCAACGAATCTCAGAATGTTGGAGATATCGAAGAAGAAAGATCTACCCGACCCTGGTAAAGGTCAGGATTTCTCGACAATATACAGTACCAGTCCAGTGTTTCTACAGATTGATATATCCTTCGTTCCTGAAAAGATCAAGTGGAGGTTAGTTACCAACATGTAAGGGCCTGTTACTGCTTCGCGACAGCAGCGACAAGAGCGCAGCGTGCGAAGCGCGCGGAAGTATGAACAGACGACAAGAGCGACAAGAGCGACTGGGGCGACGGACGTAGTGTGGTGTACGTAATTGCCCCATATCGTCTATTTGTGATCCCCCCCCCCTAAACTCCTAAACTAAGAGAAAACGCAGTTAATGCCCACATAATTTGAGATAAACAAGACAGACGAGAAAAACGGCCGAAGAGAACGAAATAACCGTCACCCGTCTGTCTATATTGATTGGTGCCTAGCTGGGCCCAAAGTTGACCGCCTGCTCGCGTTGCGTACCGCTAGCGGCGATACGACCATAGAACCCCCTGAAGATAGGTCTCGAAACTGAACCCACAGAGAATCCGCAGCGTCCTTTTATTCGGACAGAGCACCCCTCCCATTGTCTGAGTCCTTCCAGCACTAGTGCGGTGTAACTACGTACTCCACACTTCGTTCGTCGCTCCAGTCGCTCTCGGTGCCGGTGTGAAGTATGAACAGGCGACAAGAGCGATAAGAGCGACAACAGCGACTGGGGCGACAATGCCGGCGCTAGAGTATGAACACTTTTGGGGTCGTTTAGTGTGCGCGCGACGCGCGACGCGATGCATGTGTAGCGGCCAAATTGATCGAGCGAGGCGATTAATCGATTCAGTGACTAAACATGGCATCGCGTCACGCGTCGCGCGTACACTAAACGAGCCCTTTCGGCGGCGCGCGGTCGGTTTTAATCGATATGCATGTTTTACACGGGCGACAAGTCGCTCTTGTCGCGAAGTATGAACAGGCCCTAACGTTGTTACTATGGTGCGGACTAGATTACTTGAATTTTCAGCCTTTCCGGCCCGCAATGTGCGCATACTGGCGGTTGGGTTGCAAATGAAGGTTTCTACAAATTCGATTACAACACGAAGTCATGGACACCTATCTATTATTTACCTTGGAATACCGATTTCTATTATTAATATTGATATTATTTTAATATTATTATTGTCTGTCGTATTGTGTGCTTTTCGTTAATAAAATAAAAAACAGTACCGGCGTTTAATGATTACTTATAACCATAGGCAGAAGTTAAAGATCAAGAAGGGTATTATTAGAGTTTTCAAGCAACAATTAACTTCGTGTGTGCCCACTGCCGACATACAAACTGACACCACCAGGGCCCCACTAGTTAGCCGACCTATCAAGTGGTCCGACTATTAACTGGGTCCCAGAAATCATTTTTTCCATTATCGAGGTGTTGGCGTGTTGCAAAAATAATTGCCTAAACGGGGTCGTAGTTCCGAATGTCAAAACCCGACTCATACACAACTTTGCTCATCAAAATAGAAGCAGTTTGATTCAGCACAGATTTCGCAGTGCTTCTGTAAAGACCCCCACACACTTCTGCGGTAGCGTCGCGGCCCTATCCTTAACCATGGGGCAGGGACGCAGAGCTCGCCGTCGAAGGCGAGCGACGGCGTCGATCGTCGGACTTTGGCGGCGGCGCTGCTAGAGCAGCAGCAGTAATGAAGATTCACATCATTATTGCCGCCGCCACTGATTTCGCGCTGATTCGGCGCCTACAGAGACTACCCGCGCTCTAGCCTTTGATAGGGACGGGAAGAGCGCGGACAGAAGGCGGGAAGGCGAATAGCAGCATTAGGTCCCGACTAGAAATACAGTACCTCGCCGCTTCGTGCCTCTGCAACTTGCCTTCGGCATGACTGCGGGAACGGCATGACTCATCGTTTTCACCGCCCGCCACTCGAAGCAAGGGTGCGAAGGGGCATTAAGCCGCTGTTTACACTCCCATTCCGCGCGACGCGATGCCATGTATAGAGACCAAACTGGTCACATCGTTCATCGTCTATGCCACCGGCCAAAGTGAATAGCGTGGACTCGCGACCAATCGTGCCGCTCAGCGTCAGATCGTATCGCACCCGAAGATGCGATTTGATGGCGGTGGATTGGGTGCACGGTATGGCTGCTCTCGTTGTCCTTTGCAGTGGACCCGGAAATGTGTGCACAATTACATGTGTGCAACTGTGAATTATGGGCGGAGAGTCGTTGGATACACCGTCCTCAGAAGGGGGCGGGACGAGGGGCGCGCCGAGGACAAGATGCCCGGGTCCCGGCCCTCGCATGGAGGCATCGCATTTCTAATCACTTCCCTTGGCCCTGCAGCTCTATCCTGAATTGATTTCGTTCTTGAGACAAGAGTCAGAATGTTATTCACCATATTTGGAGGAAAAGAGTTTTCAGCTGCAGCGCCGAGGCTTTCTTCAGGTCCCGCCACTTTGCTCGGTACTAAGGCGTCGTCCGCATTTTCCGACAAGTACAGCAACATCTTAGCTAGATATGTCACGAAAACAAGGCGATCATCCACTATAAAGTTCTTCAACACAAGGAGAATTGTCTGATCCTTGGAAAGAGAGGACGACGTGCCGGTTTTGCGCAAAATTACGGATAAGCCTTCAATGTAGAACACCTGACCGGTATCTCCCATAGTATCTAGATGAGGCGAAAATTTAAAGAATTGGGGTGAAAATTGAAAGAATCTAGAGGGAAGGGCGACGTTCTACTTTCCTCAACTGCCTCCATACCCGAACCGACTGGAAAATGCCTTCAGAGTTCCCCGAGTTGCGCTTCCCAATCGTCTCCTATCAGCTGTTCGGATTTTGGACGACGTCACGCCAATTAACGACGGTTTCGCGCGCAGCAAATTTGTCCAAATAGGGCGGCGCGGGCAGGGCGGGAAGATAATTCAGGGAGGGGGGGGGGGCGGGCAACAACTGCCCCCCCCCTGAATTATGTCGTTTCAAATAGTTGTTACCTGTACAGCGTTGAGCGCATTTCATGTCAATATCGTTTATTATCCCTGACGATAGTTCATTATTCACACAAACCATACACGTAACATTAAATGACTTGGGAGAAATCGATGATGATTGCACATAAGTTAGCGACAATTGTCTACCACACTACACCATTTCTAACGGGAACAAATACAACTCTACAGTAAGCACTAATGTGTAAAAGCTATGAGACTACACCATATCACAGTTAGTGTCCCTGACAAAACAAATGGAAGAAGGAATATGTATTTCAGTGAGAGAAACGTGTTAGTACTATTTAGGACTGTATCCTCTCGTTCTCTTCACCATACAGCTCATGGTCCGGACAGTCCGCTCGCAAACATGTCTCAGCCGATCCGATGTAGAACTGGAATCAAACAATAAGGAAAATGAAGTGTTAAGAAGGGATCGTTGTGGTTGTACTGCTAGCGCCTGTATTTCGTAACTCGTTGTTGGGTTACAGCGTTTATTACTTATTTGTATTCTGAGTTTGAATTGCTTCTAAGTAGTAGCTCTCGTAGTGAATGTGTTGCATTGATTATTTGTATGTGCCTTGTTCTTGATCTGGTGCACCGCAGCCGTGTTCGCCTGCCGTCCAGCGACAGGAGCGAAGGCGTGGCTTCCCCCTTAGCGGCCATAAAAGGCGAACGCACGGGGAAAACAGGACTCTTGAGTCTTAGGCCTATGTTATACTTCGGCGACGCTATGCTGTAGGGGCCATGCTGTAGGGGCCCAGCCCGCACATCACAGCGTCGACGGTGACGTCGCCGAGAGCTCCGCAGGGGGTGTTATACTTCCGCCGCCGATGTCGGTGATAGGGCGTCGTCGTGCTGTGCAAAAAAAAAGCACAATTCAATAGAACTCTGAGTGTTTGGAAGGGAATGGGACCCTAAACCTTAGCTCCCCTTCAATTTTCACTTTTCTTCCTTTTTGTGTCCTTCTCAGCCATTCTGTTCGCATTTTCTAGGCCTATTTGCTTCCTTGTAGAGCAAGTAATACTAAATAGAGCTGTGTAGAAAATAGGTAGTGTTTCCTCGCTTTCTCAAATGGTAATGCAAACCTCTGCGAAGAGCTTTTTCGAGATAGAATTCTTACTAATTAAGAGTTAAACTTTCCTTTGAACTTAGAGAATTCCGCGTAAATTTAATTTAAATACGATTTAACGAAAAAGGTCTTCGCTAAACCGACGCTTTTTTAACGTATGATCGGGATAGACTGCGCCATGCACTCATCTGTTATTGTGCATTTTACAATCTATTGATAGTGTTTCGCTTGAATACTTCCTATAATCTCTTTACAAAGTGACCATATCGATTGATTTGTGCTTCTTTTAAAGTTTAAAACCTAAAAAACACACTATGCCTTGCGAAAAATACAGGGTATCCTAAAAATACAGGTACTTTTTAATGGTTCCAACATTGCTGCTAGTGAAACCTGTGAACACTTATCCATCGTTCTAAAAGCCAAATTTAGTTAGTAAGAGAAAATTCGGCAGATTAACGCTGGTTGAGCAGACTACCGTACATACAGAACAAAAAATCATCATCAAGTCTTGAAGCATTACGAAGAATTAAAATTTCTATTGAAGATTAAGAAAAGCACAAAATGTAAGCAAACTCGAGGCAGATGTGATCACTTATCCTTTTTATGGGCAGACTGGTTACCAAATGATGACATTGAAAACCCGCTCCGATGCTCTCCTGTCAACGTCGTCCCCGACGCCGCCTCAGAATCTGTTGACGACGTCGCCGACGTCGATCACGCGTCTGTGGCCACGTCGGCGACGTCGGTGACGGGTCGCAGCGTCGGCGACGCGGCGACGTCGGTGGTGACGCCAGCGTCGGCGACGTCGGTGACGGGTCGCAGCGTCGGCGACGCGTCGCCGAAGTATAACATAGGCCTTAAACGCGGTAGTAAGCGACTGCTCTGGCCGATATTCCAATAAAGGTTTGAGGGCAGAGGTACTAAAGAAAAGCAAAGAAATCATTAATGCACCTTAGGATAGAAATTATACTGCGAAAGAAAAAACCAAATGGCGCTATCGCGAAATAACGGGTATGTCTCCAGAAGTGTAAGCATGATTTTTCTGTCACACAATTATTCTCTTTTAGGCTACAGCAGAGTTTTTACCCATTTCAAGGTGCAATAAAGCGAAAACGTTGTAGTCCTGCGATATTTATTTGCTTGATGGTGTAGATCTTAAATCACTTGAGTTTTTCGATACACGAGTGCTTAAGGTTAGCCGTTTAGCTTTGGTAAACCTTGTTAACCTCCTCTTTAGCCTTGTAATAAGCTTGACATATGTTATAGTTTCGTGACTCGTCACCGACAGCGCAGGAGGCTCTGCATGAGGGAACAGGCATTCATCCTGTCGTACGACCAATATGGAAGCTTATCATTACATCGTATCGCGCATCACGTGCACACTAAACGATTTCTAACGAGCGATAGTGCGCGCGTGCACTCTATTTCTCTCGCGTCGCGCTCACCGCAAAAGAAAGAAACTACTCCCCGCCGCCGACCCGCGCTCTCCGCTGCCAGAGGGCCAGCTCGGCGACAGGATATAAGGTCCCGTTTACACTTCCACCGCCGCGCGACGTCATGCCATGTATAGAAACAAAACCGATTGATCGCGTCCGTCATCGTCGACACCACCCGATTGGAACAAATCACGTGAATTCGCGACCAATCGAGCCGGTGTCAGATCGCGTCGCTCTCGAAATTGGCGCGATGCGATCGATCGCGATGAATTGCGCCACGATATTGCTGCTCCAGTTGTCCTTTGCAGTCGAGTTTGTGCAAGTGAGCAATTGTGCGTAATCGCATGACCGCGTCACCGGCTGTTCACAGTGCTCATCGTCGTCCGAAACAGCGCGACGCGATTGGACGCGTCTCTCCATTCGAATTGTGTCGTCCGACGATGGAAGTGTAAATGGAGTCTTAGGTCCTTCCTATACTTCCGACGGACGCCACGTGACGCGATTGCGTATAGTGGCTAAATTCGAGAGACGTGATCAATTGATTTAGACATTATACGCGACATGGTTTCGCTTGCCGCTAAGCATGCAGTGCCTTCAATAGAAATGATTCCAGCATACGGGCACAATTTCTAAACCATAATCTTTTTAGTGCTTCAGTGCTTTTTAGTGCTCTTTTTAGTGCGGTCGCTCCATCGCGCATGTTGCTCCTGTTAGGCCTATGTCATACCATCGCTCTTCGCTAGCGAAAGCGCTGGACAACTAACACAATTGGGGAGGGGACGGTATCAGGCGTTGTGGAGGGGCAAACGCCTGTAGCAGTTGTCCGATCCACCGCTAGCGAAGCCTCGCTGGCGGGGTGTCATACTTTCGAGCGCTACGGCATCGCTACCGATGCGAGCGCGTCGCTGAGCTGAGCAGAGCGTCGGCCAGCATCCGTAGCGATGCTACGACGCAGCTGCACACAACGCTATTAACTGCGCGCCTATTCGCTAGCTTCACGCTAGCGAAGAGACTTCGCTCATTGCTCTGTTCGTCGCCTTCGCTCGGGGTGAGCAAAGGTATGACATAGGCCTTAGATTCTTATGTGTTGTTCTCTGCTTTGACCGCAATAGCCCAGTGCAATGCCAACGTGGAGAGTGAGTTCTTGATGACTTTCCGAATACAACTCACTGCATTTATGAAGCCGCGGGAGCGTGAAGATACGCGATAAGGTTACGGTGTAGATTTTGTGCACGTATGGCAAAATCACGCTTATGTGCCTTCACACCTCGCCTCGCATGCCGTTATCAACGCATACTCGACTTGCACGGATGATCACGCGACCAGTCGTTCTGTTTCTGAGGTATAAACGGCCCTTAATACAGTTTGCTCTCGTACCTTTAACGTGTTCTCCGTGTGTTTCGCAATGTATCGCACAAATGGACGCAAATCACCCAGATTGGCGGTGTGTAGAGTGGCATAGTACTCCGCTCGTGACTCCACTGGCAGAATCACCGGAGGATAGCCGGCTCTCATCAATATCAGATTCAGCAGTAGACGAGCAGTCCTGCCATTACCGTCTACAAATGGATGCACGACAACCTGAAATGACTCTAATAAATAGCTGAGACGCGCCACACACACTGCAACACACCAAGAGTATCTTTTGAGAGCGAATTCTTATTAACCAAACTCTTAACGGAACGTACCAGTTTGTAATGGGCAATGGCGGCCCTCTCTACTGGACTCAGCTCCATCGTCTCTGGATCGCGCAGCCAATCAACGAGTTCGTCCAACTGCTCCTTGACGTATTCTGGAGCTACGGGCGTGAACCGTCCCACGAACACCTTTAAATGGGGAAACCGATTGTCCACAAAGCAAATGAAGAGATTTTAAAAGAAACTTCACACCCAGATGTCAACGTACATTTTGTGAAAAGGTGAAGCATTAACTTTAGAAAAAGCATAGAATTCTTTCTAGCCTATCTAGGCCTTTTATCTAAAAACATAAAATTCTTCCCTTCCTCGCTCTCGGTTTTTGTTTTCAGATGGACGACGATACGGTGGGAGACGAGCAAGAACCACAACCCATATAAGACCATCGACCGAGCCGGGACAACAACAGGGAGATCGTCACCAACGTCACCTCTGACTTCGCCCCACTCTGGCTACTGAATGACTACCACCACCATGTCCGAACCCGTGATATTCGTGATCTGATTCTCCGCCTGAGGTCATGTCCAGGACCATGTGGATAAAATCGTGTTACGACTACGTGATGAAACAGTGGTGCGGCCCGTATGGGGCCATTTAGGCGCGCGCCAGAGGTAATCGAGATCCTCGGGGTGAAAGACGCCTGTAGGCGACGGGCGACCTTTCAACAAAAACGCGTGGCTTGGAACGTGGAACAGTCCCAGTCCTCTGCGCTTATCACGACCACGCGATCGCTCCTCACCGGCCCGAGGCATGGGAAAATGGCTGAGGTTAGCAGTCGATCAGCGCAAGCTCCGCCCTTTCGACTCTGTCACTCGACATCGATCGTCCCTGCGCTCCGGCGGCAAAGCTAGCCGCTCTCTCGTTTATACTCCCATCCTGCCGGATGGCCATTGGGTGGAGCCCCGGTTCTGCAATACGTCTTCACGGCTCATTACGAAGTAACAGCACCAGGAGAGGGTCGAGAGGTCTAGTGAGCTCTGCGCTCATTACACCGGCCTCAGGGAATTTCGTTCAATAGACCGAGGAAGATTTCTGCCATTATTCTCTATTCCCGTCTTGGTATTCGCTGCACATCACGTGTCGCAATAAATCTCATGGAGTTCCGTGTGTCCAACCGGAGTAATTGCGTGAACTCCTCGTATATTTTTAGGTCACTGCTCGGACAGCAAGCGGGCAGCCGCGCAAGTTAGAGATCGTTTAGTGCGCACGCGACGCGCGACGCGATGTTATGGTAAGCTCCCATATCGATTCATCGCGTCGCGCGATCGATATTGATCCTCTATCATAACATCATCGCGCATCGCGTGCACACTAAACGATCCCTTAGACCGCGGTGTCCTGTGTATTGTGTGGGTGTTGATTGTATATAGATATCCCTTATCTCGTATGGGCGTCCTGGTCCTCCTTCCGTGGGCGCTTGGGGAGGCACGGGTCGAGTGGCAGAAGGCGAAGGAGGGATCAGTCCAGACAGCTGAATTCATTCCATAAGTCAGGCAGGCAATATGGTTCAAAGACAGGGCTAGTCAATAGGGCTCCCTTCCCCTTGGGTTGGGTTTCATGGGTTTCATCTGGGTGACGCTCACGCGCTCATGGGGCAGCTAGAAGCTTGAGGGAGGTATCGTCTCTGCCTGTGGGACCACTTATCGCAACAGCGCTTTTCTAGCTGCAACCCTAGCCACAACTCTTCTAAAGGGACACAGAATAGAATCGATGGAAATTCCAGGCTGATAAACGACCAAACGAGTTCATATCGTCAAACATAGACAAAATGCCCACCTGTGTGGTACGAATTCGCCCAGCGTCGATTGGATTGGCATTTCCGAGTACTCGTCTATGCATCTCCAGTATGTGCTGTAACGCAATCGATCGATTTGAAAATTCAGGAAAAAGGCTTCTTGCTATTAAATAGGTAATAAGGAACAGATTGAGATCAAGTATCACCCGACTTTGGAAACTAACGAAGTTTTCCATTACAACAGTATTTATACTCCCGTACGTGGCGGTGTTTAAGCTTAACAAACACGCCAAACTTTGGGAAAAGCGGCTATTGTAGTATTGAATCCGCCGGGAGCACATTACAACTATTACAACTCTTTAGAGGAGAGGTCGAAAAAAATTTCACTCAAAGCTCACCCAGGCACCTTATTTAGGGTGTTGATTTCGGACGATAACGGTAGCTTAGGCACGGGTGACTAAGGTCGCTCAAACTTCGTCAATGCAGCAGGTTATTTGTTATCACGAATCTGGCATCTTACAGAATGGGAATATACGGTAGTGGCACAGCCTGCAGGCGGTCCCGTAGCGATCATCTCATAGGATGCGCAAATTTATGGAAAACACTTGTCACTGTCAGCCAAGTTGAACGCCTTAATAATCCACTCACATCAACGCTGATTTCGTCCATATTGAGCAGCGTACGATTGAGAAACCTGAGCGCTGAGTCCATGCCAATCACCTCGTTGTGCTCGTGGATACTTTTGCCAGCCACCGCAATACCAGACTCCAGAATCGACCTGAAGCCGCTCTGATGATCAAATTGCACCATTATGCGCATGGACACCTCCTCCCAATGCTTCGCTTATACTCACCGCGTTTGTCCAAGCGACAGGGTGTTCCCCTCAATGGCCACGGTGTGATAGATGTGGAGGAAGTAGCTCTCCCGCATCGCCCGTTTCAACGACGACGTGTGCGGAAGACGTGCGAACTCGTCGCGCTTCGCTTCGATACGCCGTAGGGCCTTGGCGTCCATGGCGTTCACCAACGGCAGCGTTCTCTTCCTTCGCCTAGAGTGATTGGCTTCGTCTGGAGCGATCTTTTCAGCAGAACAGAATGATGAACCTACACAAGCGCCTCTGAGTGATGAGGATCATAAGCGAGAGCTTTCGCGTAGCATAGATCTGCTTCCATCACATTGTCTTCCATCATCTGAACAAGGGAATTGCATGCAATACGTGACATCTAAAGCCGATATGATCTGATTATACCTCATGAAAAAGTCCAAACTCTGTCAATATGTCCGGATGATTTGGAGCAAGAGCCAGCGCATGCTCGATTATTGACTTCGCCTGGAACGGTTCGGAAAAAGTAAGTGTGAACAACGCTTAAACATTAAAACACTAAGTGATACTTCCGTGCCGAATGAGGTATTTTTTTAGTTCAAAAGCAGCCTCAGGTTCGACACGTTCTTCGTATTCTGAGGCCTAAAAGCATGTTGTAAACCGGTAATGAGACATACCATTTTTTCAATACGATGATGACCGTGTGACACGATGTCATGTCACACCTTCCGGCCGCGTGGGACCATGTGACACGATGTCGTGTCACAGCCTTGTAATTAT
Source organism: Heligmosomoides polygyrus polygyrus (assembly GCA_947396885.1). Taxonomy (NCBI): domain Eukaryota; kingdom Metazoa; phylum Nematoda; class Chromadorea; order Rhabditida; family Heligmosomidae; genus Heligmosomoides; species Heligmosomoides polygyrus. The sequence continues at coordinate 106,544,682 of OX377201.1, forward strand.
TTTTCTACTTGTATTCAAATCTTAAGATTTTTTTGTTACGGGCACTTCAACTTTAGACATTGTTATAAAAGCGTGGTCCATGAAAACAATTTGAGGTTACTGACTTTTTGAACTTTTCGACAAATACATATTAGTTTCAATTAGCAAACAACCTTCGACGTTGCAAAAAATCAACTACTCCTATGTGCCAGACACTCGATCATCAACGTGTTAAGCGGAAGCGACCAGGGGTGAGCGTTAAATTCTGGTCTTCAAACTTTTTAACAATTTTTTTGTTAAAAAGTACAAATAGCCGCACTGCTTCAAACAAAAAAAATCACCGAAGGCATTTTGTATAATTTTGAAATCTAATTAGTTAGCTTTCAAATCAAATTGGACACTTTTAGAAATAAAATGGACACCTTTCGAATCAAATTCTACATATTCTAAGCAAGTTTGAAGCTTGATATCAAACTTAACACTTTCTAAATGAAAAGGAGCGTTTTCCACATTAATCCAGCCTTTGAGGAGGTCTGAATAATTTTTCGTTCAAGCAAATTTACTATGATCTTCTTTGAAATTTATTTATTTCCCCCAATAAGTGAGCAGTTATCAACTGTGTCAATTTTTATCTTTTTAACGTAAAATAATGGTTTGAAGCTCGTTTTAAAAGTACAGGAAGATAACAGATTTTCAGTGCCAAAAGAAGAGACTACGCCACGCACTCGTCCAGGCGTCGGATTCATCAACGACTTACATAACTTTAACAGAGAATCCACAGGGGAAAAATTAAATAACGCGGCTTATCGCTCACCATATCGCTTGATAAGCCGCGCTATCAGGGATTTCTGCTGTAATTTTCTCTGTTAAACTGCTGTAAATCGTTGATGAATCCGGGCCCAGGGTGTCGTGATTTTCATTTGAGTGATAGAAACGTTCTCTTCGCGTGGAGATACAAAAAAGCAGAGAAAATAAAGAAAATATAGATATCTACACCTCACAACGCCCAGTAAGCAGCATTTTCGTTACGGCCTTTGTCATACCATCGCTCACCCCGAGCGACACCTAATGATATGCTCCCATATCGATCGGGCCGCGTGATGGAATCGATATGGGAGCATACCACTAAGCGTCGCTCGGGGTGAGCGATGGTATGACAAAGGCCTATGAATCAAATACAAATCGCAGACGAGGCACTGACCCTTATCGTAATATTAGGTTGTCCCATAAGTCCCCGCCGTTTTTTTTTTCAACGATTCACTGCAGATTTCGCCGGCGGTCTCTTGCATAGCGCTGCACAGCCCTCACAAGAGAATGATTTGCTTTATCACAACATATATTGCATCTCTTTTCTCATCATGAATTTTGTCAATTTTTAGGTCGTTGAAGTGAAAAGTGAAAAAGTAGCCATTTGCGCACTTGTTCTCTCCGCTTAGGTTTGTAATTTTTTGCGCAGTTTTTTATAGCACTTGGAAGACAATGTTCTGTACTACAAGAATATGTGTTAGTGCTATTTCCTCATTTGTCCTTTATTGATTTTTAGGTCATCAAATTGGGAAGTCCGAAGGAGGATGGTTATTTTTACCGACAGCTCCTGCTCTGTGGTTGGACTTTTTGGGTTGATTTTATATGTCGTTCGAAAGAGAAAGTTTTGCTCTATAAGAATATGTGTCGTGTTTATTGATTTCTATTGAAAATCAACAAAATGCCAAAAAGAGAAAATCGTCTTCACCAACAACTCCTTCTCCTTCTTCAGTTGTTGATATTCGACAGAAATCAGCGTGAGCCAATAAAAGCAACACAAATCCTTACTGAGCGAGACATCCTCTTCCAAACGACATATAACACCAAGCAAAAAAGTCCAACCACAGAACCGAAGTTTTGGTAAAAATTCGGACGGAAAAGTCGGACTTCCCAATTTGATGGACTAAAAATCAATAAAGGGCAAGTGAGAAAATAGGACCAACACATATTCTTGTGGTACAGAACATTGTCTTCCAAGTGCTATAAAAAACTGCGCAAAAAATTACAAACCTAAGCGGAGAGAACAAGTGCGCAAATGGCTACTTTTTCACTTTTCACTTCAACGACCTAAAAATTGACAAAATTCATGATGAAAAAAGAGATGCAATATATGTTGTGATACAGCAAATCATTCTCTTTTGAATGCTGTGCAGCGCTATGAAAGAGACCGCCGGCGAAATCTGCAGTGAATCGTTGAAAAGAACTGCAAGGACTTATGGGACAACCTAATACATTAAAAAAGAACTTTTCTCGCACTTTAAATAGACATCAAACTTCAAAAACTGCATTCACTTCTTGGAACAGGTGATTTACAAATTTTCAAAAAAAAGTCTCCATAAATCAACGATTTGTTTCAACCTTCTTGCAGAGCGTCTGGTTAGTTTAAAAAAAAATTAATGAAACGTCTGTTTTCATCCGGAAGGTATTCAGCTTGATTTCAAAGTGTCCAGTTTGCCGTCGAAGTGGCGTATTCCGATTTCGATCTCACTCCTCGCATGAATTTACCGGAGATTCCTTATGGATACTTCATGATGGGGGCGTGTGTAGCGCAACCGGAGGAGGCGACGACTGTCGCGTGCACCCGATACCAGGTTCCTGGATCGGATTTCGAACCCAGGCCAATCAACCCTTCCATCCTCCGGGGTCGGCGAATTGGTACCAGACATGTCTGGGAAGGATAGAGCGCTGACTTGTTCATCGGCTGGCCACCGCAAGTCATTGTACGCATTCAAATCACCTCCACGATATCCCGTAGAAGTAGAATGCGTGGCGCATCCCAAAAGGGATTGAATAACGCCGTCCTTTATCTACTTCATGATATGAGGGGCTCAGCCCCCCCCCCCCCCCAGGGGCTTATACTTCCAACGCCGAGCGACGCGAAGGCATGTAAAGTGGCCACCATACGTGGCGTCGCGTCGCTCGGCGTCGAAGTATAAACGGGGTCTCACAGTTGCGCTGCTTGATTGTTGTTGAACCAGTATTGTGAGTATCTTCCAGCTGCCAATACTTGGAAGCAACGGACAAACGGACTCTTTTAAACATATAAAAATTGATTTTTTAGATACTGTTTTATAACAATGCAGTAAATATGGCATGAGACTATAGACCCCTCGCCTGGTGTCTTTTATTGGTACTATTGTACTTTTGGTACCCCACTTAATCATGTTTAAAATAGGTCTACTAGGGGTGAATAATAGGTCTACTAGGTGCCATGGGAGGAACGAATATCATAGTCGTTTTTTGCGGAAATGCTTTATAAGCCCGTTATATTAAGTTCTATTTGCCTAAGGCCTTGCGAAATAGCGCGCGCTGGTAAGAGACGCAGAGACTCCGCCTCCTATCCATGTGCACTACTTCGCCGTTCCTAGCCTGCAGCAGAGGTTAGCCAGGGCATAAGCCTTGAAATCTCGAAAAGGCTTGAAAGCTCTGTTGTGTGCTCTCTCTCGCTCACGCGGAGGAGAGCACATAATTGAACAGGGGAAGGGACTCCGGGGTGTGGGCCCCTAGGACACCCTTGTTAAAATCGAATTCATCCTAGAGGTCCCTCTCTTGCCGTATTCGGAAGAAAATAAGATCCGAATCTGTAATCGAAACGAGGAGATAAGACTGCATTTAATTCGCTGCGAGTATCTAGTCCCTACGACTGCGCGCCACGGCATGCTATGGTAACCCCCCCCCCCCCCGGAGACGGCCGAGAATGCGTGCTGGTAGGGGGCAGAGTCTCTGCGTCTCTTACCAGCGCGCGCTATTTCGCAAGGCCTTGGGCGACTCCAACTTAATATAGCGGGCTTATAAGACATTTCCGCAATAAACGACTATGATATTCGTTCTTCCCATGGCAGATTACCCCTAGTAGACCTATTTTGAACAAGATTAAGTGGGGTACCAAAAGTACAATAGTACCCTTTTATTTCACGCAACAACGCCTCGAGCGACGATCGCTCCTCGTCTATCACCCCCCCCCCCCCCCTAAAGTGAAAAAGTGCTCAGTTGTGTTCAAACGAAACAACTGCATAGAACTACACGAACAACGAAAGGGCCACTCAAAACCTACTCTTTTCATGTTTCCGGCGCGTCTGTTCGACTGAGCCGCTGAGAGAGCCGCCAGCGCTTCCTGTTCTCGAGCCGGATCCAAGAAGTCATCCTCGGACGTGGTCCGAATGACCAAGCCTGGATTTGTTCCCTGAAATCGCTCTTTAACAGACCAAGAAAACAGCGCTAGGATATGTGTGGTCGATACAACATTACCGTCCATGTCTCCACGGGAAAAATCTCCGGGAAGAAAGTCGGATCTTTGCTGGCCGATGAGAGGGCAGACGTACTGCTGGACGAATCCGCACTGCTGCCGCATTGCATAAGTAGCGTACATCGAACATAGTGATGCGCGAAGACGAAGAACCACCTTCCATACTCATTGATTGTCGGTAATAACAACTGGAAAGGGAATACGGCAGCTAACGACATCAGAACGTGGGCACGTTGTCAGGTGACCCGGCAGTGATAACAGAAACCTCTGGGTCGGGTCAAATCACTGCTTTGAGAGGGGAGGAGGACAGTCGCAAAGCAATTCTTTCATCCCTTGGGAACACAAAAATCAAAAAGGCCTATCTAGAGGGCCTACATACTGATCTAGTCTACAAGACCATCTTGCCATGCAGTTTCTGAGGTTATTACTGTACTTTCATGACTCCACCGAGGTAGAGGAGAGGAAAAGACTTCCACGGAGTTAGACGACAGGAAAAAATTCCGCCCAAACTTCGCTGAGGAGGGTTATTTGGGGTGTTGAACACTAATCTGACATCTGCTTTTGAAATTTCGGCCGATTACGGTTGGTTACGGTAGGTACGGGTAACTAAGGTTGCCGAGGTCATAATCACCAATTTCGCCCAAACTTCACCTAGGAAGGTTATTTGGGATGCTGATCACGAATCTGACATCCGTTTATGGTATTACGCTGAAGTACGGTAGGTTACGGTCTAATGCCGGGACGCCGGGGGTAAGCCTAATTGTTCGTAAGCCAAGCTAATTGTTCGTAAGCCAACCTACTATCAACGTTTTCCCTCAGAAGCAGATTAAATGCGGCCACAACTGTTGTACAAGAGTAAGATATTTTATTATTATTATTTTAGATATTCAAAGCACCTCCAGGATTTTATTCTGAATCGTTTCTTACCCTTACCTACCGTAATCTGCTGTACTCCAGCGTAATACCAAAAACGAATGTCAGATTCGTAGTCAGCACACCAGATAAACACCATAGACGAAGTTTGGGCTAAATTGACGATTACCACCTCGACAGCCTTAGTCTCCAGTACTTACCGTAACCTACCGTAACGATCTGAAATTTCGAAAACCGATGTCGGATTCGGGTGAGCACCCCAGAAAACCGTCGTGAACGAGGTTTGAGCGGAAAAACTGGGTTCTCTTCGATCTCTGGAGTCGTGAAGGTACAATAGTGGTGTCTCTTACCGGGTGCAAGACACGCTGTTTGTGTTTGTTGCGCTTTTCTGCTCCCCCCCCCCCCCCCTCCCGACTAGGATACATCCCGATAAGCTGTTACGTATACCAGCAACCATATCCCACCATATACCACTATAAGGCGGGATTTATACATTGAGAGAGGTAAGCAAAGCACCACACCAATAAGGTCGATGCTGTGATTGGCTTGCGCGCTCCTTTCCCACTACCCCATGTAGGCCATATTAACGACTAGTACAGAGAACGACACGTACCTGTACAGATGAGGAGATTAGTAGGCATATAACAACAGTTCGAATGATACTTGTTTGGTCGGAGCATGTTGAAGCGACGCCTTGCCGTAACGGTGCATCTATTGTCATCGGGTTAGCTGTAGAAAATTGTAGTGATAAGAAAGCGATTATACTTCAGCCATCGATCCAGCAGCAACACAACGACCACCGCTGTCGATCAATACACGCTGTGGCTGATCGATATAGATGATTCACGTACATCTACATGAACCATGTATAATAGCTCAAATAAAGACCAACCTTCACAGGCAATTTAGTCGCTCTCAAAAACATCTATGAAGACGGACAGTGACGACGGAATGCGAAAATGTCGACCGTTGAAGTGGTTCAAGGAATGTTGAGAGTAACTGAAATACAATTGATAGACTGAACTTCAGTAGTGTTGTGTCAAAACGCCCTGAGTAAATTCAGATAGGATCATGGGAAAGAAACTATATCCGGAAGGGACGGAGAGGAATCACAAAGACAACCACTTGCAACTAAGGGACTGTTCATACTTCGAGCGACTGGAGCGACTGCGGCGACAGCGGCGATAAGCGACAGGATTATAAACGGCGGATATCAGGACCGGCTCACCGTAACCTTAGGCGTCGGGTGAGACGTCCATTGTGCAATCGCAGAACAAGGCTAGGAAAGGGACTCCAGTGTGCCATACAAGCTGCTCGTATGGAGGCTGCTTTCTTCGCTCAGGGAGAGTTCACGGTTGGGTTCTGCGCTCTTCCAGCGCAGAGCCAGGCTAGGGAAGGGACTCCAGGGTGTGTGCCATACAAGCTGCTCGTATGGAGACTGCTTTTTTCGCTCAGAGAGGAGTCCGCATCTGGATTCTGCGCGCTTCGAGCGGCGAAGCGCATACGGCTGAAACAATGCGCAAAAAACGCGCAACGTCGTGTAGACGTCGAAACCTCCCATAGATCTCAGATACTCAGCTGAAGTGCAGAAACGCCGCGGTGCCCGGGAACCGAACCCCCGACATCCCTCGCGTGAAGTAAACCCCCTACCTACTGCACCACGACCCACTTGCACACGGTGCCATCGCGGGCGCACAAGACATCGATCGGACGTCGCAGAGTGGACGCGAACGCGCGATCTCCGAGCTGGGAGGGCGCAGACAGCAAAGTCCCGGCGCGACCCGCATTGCGGTTACGGTGAGCCGGCCCTGGGGCCGTATGCTCGTCTACCCCGGGTCTCCCCCAATGGAGGATTGGGGCGTGATATGATGTGTTGATATTGATTGATTTTCCCCCAACGGGGGAACACGAGCATACGGCCCCTGATATCCGCCGTTTATAATTGTCTCGATGGGCGTAGTGTGGTGTACGTAAATAATTACGTGTTCCACACTAAATTCGCCGCGGACAGAGTGTGGAGTAAGTAATTATTCGCGTACATCACATTATGACCGTCGCTCCAGTCGCTCTTGTCGCTCTTGCCGCTCGAGGTATGAACACGCCCTAAACCTCCAAGGGTAGCGACGAGTTGCCCACCGAAAAGGATGAGTTTTCCAGAGTTTTGATTGATCGTGTGGGACCACGCTGACACACCATTAGGACCTGTTCATACTTCGAGCGACAAGAAAGATAAGAACGACAAGAGCGACTGGGGCGACGGACATAATGTGCTGTACGTAAATAATTACGTACTCCACACTCCGTCCGCGATAAATGCAGTGTGGAATACGCAATTATTTACGTACACCACACTATGTCCGTCGCCCCTGTCGCTCTTGTCGCTCGAAGTATGAACAGGCCCTCAAATTCTATCAAAAGAAAATGGTTACTGCTATCGCTCTCGTCACCGGTTCACGGTTCTCAACTTTCCGTGAATTGTTTCGCATTTCCTCGGCAAAAGAAGCGAATAACGAACACCTAGAGAGTCATTTCAAAGACCTAAAAGAAAATTTGGTTCAGAAGGAGAAGCCTGCGGGGGCGGGGTGAGAGGCTGGCGCGGCGCAGTATTAGCAATTGTCCCGTTGTCCAGAATAACGTTGGGTGAAAATGTTGGGGTCCTGGAGAGCGCCGCGCCAACGAGGAGGCTGGCCCGCTCCGAAGCCCCACCCCCCTCCCCTATGAACCGAAAATTAGATTGTTTGGTTCGAAAATTAAATTAAACTTGTTTATAAATATGAAAAACGAAAAGAAATAGGTCCCAGAACCCTGAAAATGCGAAGAAATTCAAGAAAATCGGCAAAAGTGACCAGTAACAACTTCCTCCTTCTTGTCAAGACTTTCAGCACCTTTGCCGTGGTCCCGCCACGATCGCCGGAGACCGTACCAAAACCCCACCCAACGCGCCACCCTCAGGGGCCGTATGCTCGTGTTCCCCCGTTGGGGGAGAATCAATCAATATCAGCATATTATATCACGCCCCAATCCCCCGTTGGGGAAGACTCGGAGTAGACGAGCATACGGCCCCAGAAGTATGTGTGTGTGTGTTGAGTCGAAGGAGGAAAACGCGAACACATAAATGGGAATTAAAACACGAAAATGCAAGGGAACTGAGAAGACTTGTGAAAAATACCAGCGAAGATGTAAAAGAAAAACACGAAGAATGCGCAAAAATTTGGGAAAACTGGAGAAAACGACAGTGCTTTTCTCTTGTTCCCTCGCGGGCGTGACACTTTCGACGTGGTCCCGCAGCGAATCCCTGACCCTTCGGAAAACTCGCCCAATTTGCAGGGCAGCTCGTCCGCTTGGATGTTTAGCCGTGGGTTAGGTTTTGAGTCACAGATCGCTATAATAGAAGGGAGTGTCTTCCCTCTGTACCGCTCTTCGGAATGATTGCACTCTGACAGATTCAGTCACTGAAAGTTGTGCAGGTATAATCGGACGCTTGTGTACGAAGGGCCTGTTCATACTTCGCGACAAGAATGACAAAACCGACAAGAGCGACTGGGGCGACGGACATAGTGTGGTGCACGTAAATAAGTGCGTACTCCACAGTCCGTCCACGACGAATGTAGTGTGAAATGCGTAATTATTTACGTACACCACACTACATACGTCGCTCCAGTCGTTCTTGTTGCTCTTGTCGCTCCTGTCGCGAAGTATGAACAGGGCCGAAGGAAGAGTCTAACAATCGGTGTCACGCCTTCGAATAGAATTGTACTTGCGGTCCCACCACGATAACCTGGGACAACTCGTCCCCACGACTGGAGTTATGTGTGCGTGCGCGTATGTTGAGCAAAGAAAACGCGAAAATGGAGAGGAAACGTCAGGAGACACGAAAAAACCAAGAAAACGACAAAGACTCGTGAAAATATCAGCGAAGCTATCAACAAACACAAAGAGTACGTAGGATCTGAGGGAACATCAAGAAGACGATGGTATTTTGTTGCATCGACCTAAATGGGCGGGGTGTCATGTCGTGGTCCCGTAGCGATCTCCTGCGCTTTCACGAGAACTCGTCCATTTCACTGTGCGTTTGTACGTTTAGCCGCGAGTTGTTTGAACGAGGAATCACTATGACAGAGGTCGATTTTTCCGTTTTGGACCATTTTCGAGGCGTCTTCGCCTTTACGGTTGGTTTAAAGCCTTTCATTTAAGCTGAAGTCCATCCGGGAGAGGAAAGAAATGACAATATGAGCCTGAAGGCTTCACGGCCTTCAGCTCTCAATCATGTGGACACTCTAAAGGCAGCTTAATGAGCTCAGGGACAGCACTGTGGACATCCTATGGTGGACTATCATGACGTCGAATACGAATCAGCTGTGAAACTCGAGCAGCTGGTCCCGACGGGATCGATTGGCGACGGTGCGCTCTCAATCACATGTTTGGCACGGGACACATTGGCCGGACAACTCGTCTGCGACGTCGCACGCGGCAGAGGTAGTACGGGGCAGTTGCAGGGATCCTGCGCTTTATAGAGGGTTTAATCACTTCACTGATGTTTTAAGCTATTTTATGGTGTAAGTAGCCTCAAGGATTTGGCCGTCTGCGGCCGTTTAGAGGTGGCAGTTGAAATAAAACTCGAATCGGCTCGAGAAAGAAGCATTAAGAAGAACTGTTTGGGCTCATACTGCTTATCTAGTTTAAGAGGGTTTACTTTTAGATCTTTGTGCCGGAGAAAAAGTCCCTGAAAGGGTAGGGTAGATCAGGAGCGCTCCTCACCACAGGTCATGTCGAATTGCCTGAAGGAGAGGTGTCGAAAAGCTTCCTGGAAATAGTCTACATATACAGAGGTGCTTAGACAACATTTCCGAAGAAATTATCGAAACCACTCATACTTTGTTTTAATTTTATAAGAGAACCCAGAATACAATAACGCGCTCCACGGCCAATCGCGTCCAGCCAGCTGTCGCGCGCGGCCGCCGCGGACGAGTTTTCCGCTCGGGCTGATATCGTGACGGCCGACGACTGGAACCGGTTGAAGCGCTATCGGGGTGTACGCGTGGTTATCGCGTTACTCTAGCTCTGCTATTGATTCGGTGGTGCTTCGTCAAGACAGCTGTGAGAAGGATGTCGCTCTCATCCGGATCCATCCCGTCATTCAAGGAGCGCCGGCCTTTCCGTAAGTTATCGATTTTCCGGCAATCAATATTTTGTTTACCATTTTCGACGGTGTTTAACGCATCTGTGGCGATCTGCTCCCCTTGAGGGCTGGAAGAAATGAGCGATTTGTCTTAATTGGGGAGGGACGTACCTTTTTGTCCGACTATCGCCTCTTCCCGAAATTCTTTTGAAGCTTGAGCAGCTCCGCCATGATTTGAGGGTTCTGGGGTTAGTTCAGGGAGGAATCGATACAACTGAAACTCAGCGTGTGGCGCTGCCATCTACGCTGGGTTCAAAATGGTCTTTGGAAGGATTTTTCCTGGCACTTCATTGACGGTACTCGATAAAAGGGGTAAATGCCTTTCTATAATCACTTAATTACCTATTTATTTGGTGGAGGAGCCAATCGGGCACATATAAGGTAGACCCTTCTGGCTATCTAAAAGATAAAAGGGACGGCGTTAATCAATCCGTTTTTGGAATGCGCCACGCATTCTACTTTTACGGGATATCGTGGAGGCAATTTGAAGACGTATTTGGCCTATACAATGAGTTGCGGTGATGAGCTGATGGACAATACAGTGTTTTATCCTTCTCAGACAAGTCTGCTACACATCGCCGACTCCGGAGGGATGGAAGGCTGGGTTGACATGGGGTCTTAATCCAAGAACCTGATTCGGTGTGCAAGCGACAGACGGCACCCCTCCAGTTGCGGAATAATGTGCCCTCTTTTAACTAGATACGCATGAAGATGAATTCGGCTACATTGCACCACCGCATAACACGGCCTGTCGTAAATTTGGGTGTGTGGTGCACCACACACCACACACCGTCGTCTCGTTTTCCCTCACGCCTCATCCCTCATTTGTTAATTTGGTTACGAAATGAGCTTAAATGAATGGAAACGGCGCTACACACATTACTTGTGTTAGGAATTCGACTTCCTAAGAGGGCGCTAGTGTCGAATTGAACCTAGGGGAATGAGATGAAGCCACACAAACATTACTTGTGTTAGGAATTCGACTTCCTAAGAGGGCGCTAGTGTGGAACAATAGAACTTGTTCGGCTGGAGTTTGATTCGGAAATGACTCGAAATATGTTCTCTACATACTCGTGGCGGTGACGTGGTAGTTCAACCTCTAACACACATTAAAGGAAAGGATCTTTGTTTAGCAGAAGGTTGAATCCAGCTGTATTGTGCAGCACAGATTTTGGACATGCAGGTTTATTGATGACGTCATGTGTTAGCTTTCTGAATACGTTGCCTGCAAAATATGTACAGTGGTTGACACAGAAT